>CM024583.1:25693556-26183556 GCA_014182395.1 Eucalyptus sp. ANBG9806169
GTAAGCCTTTGGCAGTTTTTCTAGCATACTTCTTATCAAGAGCCTCGAAAGAAAGGATCATGGAAGTGAAGTTTTATTTTCTTTGTTTCCGTGTTCTCTCTTCTCGTCACTTTCACTGCCGTTCACAACACGTGCTGCTCTAAAGTGGGCTATTGTATGCTTCTCCATCGAAGCATTTCGCTTGCATGGTTGGGTTGGCCTTTAGTACTTTCAACACATTGAGTAATCCTTCAAGCACTTCATTTCATGTGTAATCCTTCGAGGATGTTTCCGTGTTGGGGTCGGGTGCCGCTGTTATTTGATGTAGGAAGTGCGCATAGAGTGAAACAGGCATCGTGGAGCATCCATGAAATAGTTATGACTGCAGTTTAGTCTTTGGTATTGTTTAGAAGACTCTCGAGATGGGCGGAGGAGTTGCCTTGTAATTACCAATCTCATCTCACGTTCATCCCTGGCCCATGAAGAGGTGGCAACTGAAATGCACTAACATCCCTGCAGCCAGACCGGCATTCTACGAGTACATCATGGTCATGTTGGTTATCAATTCAGTTGCTTTACTAGCTCGTATGCTCGCTGGAATGGGAGCTGGTTTCGGCACTCGGTACCTCCAGGCTGATACTTTCATTTTGAGTGCTTAGTATACTCCTAAACATATAGACAAATTAGGTATTTTCTCCTCTTTGTGCAGGTCGTGCATTTTGATGAAGATCTACCATCAGGCACCTATTATGCCATCCATTTCCAGTTGATTACTAATTACCCTTTGTCACATGTTTTTATTATGCAATCTCAATATATGGTTTGTCACATTTCTTTCTTTTCACTTTTGAAAATTTGATGCTTTCAAGAGGAAGATTTCCATTTGGACAATGCATACCGCCCGAAAATGAAGATGATGGGTTCGTATGTAGTAGAGATGCTAGGATATTATAGTTGTATACACAATAAATAAACGGATATGATTCCGGCGCAAGAATAATTGGACATGAAAGCGATGTTGGTGAAATTCTTTTTTCCTCTTCATACCCGTCGATGTCTCATCGCTAATTCTTTGCCAAAGAAGACGAGTGGAAGGTTCTTAAATGCTAAATGCCGGAAAAAAAACATCGAATGGTTGACTGGCGAATCCTATTTCTTTCATGCTTTTCCCCAAGCACGTGCCCATGACAAGCGGAGAAGGATTTTGTCTTATTCATGTTGTTGCCTCACGCAAGAAAACATCCCTCGTCTAGTCTAGGGATCACGAACCGAACCAAGAGGAAAGCGTATGAGGCGGGAGTTAGTTTTCAAGACGGCGAGGGACCAAAAAGTCCCCGAGCAGGCCCCCTGTCCACCTGGCGGAATTTCGTTCGCTCAGTACCATCCGGAGTCAGCGAGGAGTCGGGATACTATTCCGACGAGGGAATGCGCAGGCTTCACGCCCCCGGCGATAAACCTCACCCTGTAAACCCTAATCGCATCAGAGCCACCTGGAAGAAGCTCCAAGTTGCCGGCATCACTCAAAGGTTCCGACTTCAAGCATACATGCGCATATCCATGTTTCCTCGGCATTTCTTGGCTTTATCATGTTCGAACTTCCATTTTCCTGCGTAAGCCGACAAGGGCATGCTCCGGCAGATCCTCGGTCACCAAAAAAAAAAAAAAAAAAAAATTCCATTTTCCTTATCAATTGCATATTAGGTGGAGGTTCAATGATGGATTGTGTTTGATCAGTGGACAAATAGGTGTCTGGAGTCTTTTCTCTTCTTTTCTTTTTTTCCTCTTAATTCGGTACCATGGATTGTTGAGAGAATGGAGGGCGTGTATGCATTCACCGAACCGTAGTAAATTTAAGTGGAGAAGTTTGATTTGAATTGGCACTTTTCTTTTGAAGTTGTCATATTTGGTAGGGTGAAGATGGCGGACTTGGAGAAAAGATTCGATGGTTTAAGAGTAGTCCCCACTCATTCACTGTGGAAGTGCAGTTTTACAAGATACTTCTTTGGACTTTAGATGTAAGAATACAGCGGCATTATTTAGTTTCCGTGTTTGGATGTATCGATTGTGGAAAAGATACTAGCATTTTCAAATCGCGCTTTCCGCTTTTGACATTTACTTCTGTCTTTGTTCTTTTTTCTAGACTTAATGAGCTGACTGAAGAATTAATATAAGGGGCAGAATTTAATTTTTAATGGGTACAAAAATGCATGATAATTAGCTCGTTAAATGTTTCGTGCTCACTTTATTCTGGAATTTCTTTTTGATAATTCAATAGTGGGGTACAGCGAGGCAATTTTTCCAGCGATCGCTAAACTTTAATGGGTATTCCGTGCGGGTCAATTAAGTTTGGTCTAAATCATCGGTTCTCTTTATTTTCATTTCTTTATAATTGATGAGCTTTGACTAGAATTATACAAAATTTCTCGCGAAGTGTTGAATAAGAGACACGTCGCCGCAATGTGATTTTAAATATGTTGCCCTCGTGTTGGCCATATCAGCATTTCCCCGAAAATTGGGCTGGATTCCAGTCAATGTGCGTCAGTTACGACGGAAAATAAAGTGCATTGGATGATTGAAATCAAAGTTTAGCGGATTGACTGTGTGATAAACTAAAGTCAGCAACCGCTGGTGAATTTTACACGTGTTATAGCGGTAGCAAAGTGGTACATGATAACAGACTAGTCAATTGCTCTGCCGTTATAGTGTATGACTTACTGCTTCTTTTTATCCAGGTGCGAGGTTTTGAATGCCAAAGAAGCAGGAGATATGTATATTTTGTCAGCCCATGGCAAAAGTCGTGTTGATTTGATTAGGAACATAAGTTTAACTCTCGCAAAAATTGAATAGCTTCAAAGTTCAATTCGATATACCTGAACTGAATGAAGGGTCACCAGAAGTTGCTTATCTTGCCGCTGGTTCTCTTATAGAGGTAATCCATTTTAAAAACGCGCATGCTTATTGATTGCCTCCTTTTTTCGGTGGTGAGTAATAATTTTCCGCTGCTGTTAAGCCTCTGAACTGCTGTATATATTATCGGGTAAAACTGCCTGTAATGTTTACAATGCATCCGCATGGAGCAACATTCTTTGTCAAGATTAATCGGTGCCCCTCCTGGGTAAATTTTTTGGTTTGTGATTCTGTACAACATGCCTTCTGCAAATGTTCGTGGCATAATTTGATCCTTGTCTTCTCTGCTGTAATTTTCAGTTATGTTGGACCTTAAGAAGTTGGGCAATTAACTGAGGCTCTTGAGGGAAAGACTACAGTGTTGTGTTATTCAATGAAGTGGAGAAAGGGCACATAGCTGTTTGAAGATGGCAGAGTAACTGATGGCGAAGCCAAACGGTTGCCTTATAGGAATACCGTAATCATGACCACGAACCTTGGAGTAGAGTACCTCCTATTAGGCCTGACGGGTGAATGTGTGATGCAAGCAGCCTGTGATCAAGTCGTGCAGGAGGTAAGGCGTTAGTTTCCACTTTATACATCTGTCAAGCCTTCTAGTTCTGAATGGGTCGATAATCAGAACACTGACATGTGTTTTCAATGGAACGGGTGAGGAGGCACCTTAGGCCAGAGTTGCTGTATCAGCTTGATAAGATCGTAGTGCTTGATCTCTCTCGCATGAACAACAGTAAGGCGCCTAGACTACAAATGACGTTGCGAGTAGAATGGCTGGAAGAGGCATTACTTTGGTTGTTGCCGATGCGGCTTTGGACTTTGTCCTAGCAGGGAGTTGTGATCCGATAGGTTGTCCGTATGTAGGTGTGATTCTCTACTTTGGAGGTCTGTTGGGAACCATATTTCCGGCTTGTATTGCCATTACAGGTTTATGGTGCTTGGCTAAACAGGAGATGGCTCGAGAAGAAAGTGGTGACCAAGCTCTTGGAAGTGCTCGTAAGGGAGGAGATAGACGAGAACTCAAACGTGTACATTGATACATGGACCAATTGGCAAGATCTTGTATAGCGTGGGGAGAAGAATGGAGGCTTTATGAATGAATGTATCATGTTCAGGAACGAGAACAGTTGGAACGAAAACGGGAAGCAAAAATTGTATAGGGAATTGCTATGTAGGTGCAAATTCCTATTTTACTTTAGACTTGTCGATGTCTCATCACACATTTCTTTGCCAAAGAAAGGCCACTGGAAGGTCCTTACATCCCAAATGCTGGACAAAATCAAATGGAAAAATTGCGATAAGTCAATGAATCTGTTAAAATTTTTTTGGATGTGTGCGCTGCGGAAGCATGGTTTTGGTATTAGTTATAGTTTTTTGTTAGTGATGTGTACAAGTGTTTGGTATATTTTGTTGAGGATGGACAAGAGATAAGATATGATAATTCAAGGATAAAGAGCATGAATATGGGGGAAAATAGTTTCATTAGTCGAAGGAAATACACTCTCCACATGGTCATGGTGGAGGTCTAAGACCTCTCACAGTGGAGGGTTTTCCCACCACACAAGGTGGACCTCTCACACTCACAAATGATCAATTACAAGCCTATTTATAGGCAATTACAACCGACTTAATCACCGCCCTAGACAGCTAATTTCCTTCTTCACCAAGTACTCTTGCTGCCCACGTACTCTTGATGCTTCTTTCTTCATGGTTAAGAGTCAACAATTGTGGGCTGCAACTTTTCCTTCACGTTTAAGTTAGCAAGTTGAAGCTTGCTTTTCTGCTTCTTGAAGCTCTTATAATATATTCTAATGTGTGCTCCCTTTCTCTTGATCAGTTTGTGGCTTCTTCACGTGTTTCCCATGCACGTACACTTCTCTAGCTTATTATAGGTTTTTCTTTGATGCTTCTTCACAGAGTCTTCAAGTTCAACTTGGACTCTTCATTTTTTCTTGCATGGACGTGCAATGTTGCCGACTCATTCCTTCTCCATTAAATTAGTAGCTTCTAGATTTTGTTGAAAATGGATCACCAATTTCAATGAATCATATTTCTTTCATTCCTTCCCGAAGGATGTGCCTATGACTAGCAGAGAAGGATTTGTGTTATTTATGTTATTGTCTCGTGTAAGAAGACATCCCTTGTCTAGAGATCTTTGTGATGAGGGCTTTGGCCGTGCATGGACAATGGCGTGGATAAACACCCGATCCATCGATCACCCGTGAATGCATTCGGTGTCTGTTCTACGTAGTAAATTTGTCATGGGGCGAAAAACCCACGGATCACCGGTAGAGTTTGTCGAAGTGTATTTTACTTAAGGGCATTTTGAAATGGCAAATCTTTTTCTATCTATATGGAGGATGAACTCGTTGAGCCTGGACTCGTAAAAATGAATACTCAGAATGTTTTGATCTTCGAAGAGAATTTGACTGGGCAATGCCTTGAAGCGTATTAATTACCTAGCCGGGTCTGAGTATCGTTTGATAATCAAAATGGGGTCATCTAATGTGCATATTTGAATTATGCCCTTATGCATTTCTAAATCAACGGGCAAGAATCGTGCCGATTTAACTTTTAGTGAGTCCAAATCTTTGTGCTATTGTGGATTATCATTTAGCCAAACATACGTTCAGAATTTTCTCAATTCACTCGAATCATCCGAAGATTTTTCTTTCCAAACACTTATTCCAGTTTTTCATCAAAAAAACTTGTTTAATAGTTCCGATGCGCCCAAAGAAAATCTGAGGTGAGGTATTCCACAGCTCAAGTAGTCATGTATTGCAATGCATAAAAGGCTATAATGCGATAACTATCCAAACTCAAATAAGATAAAAGGAAAATTATCATTGGACTGTTTAGTTTGGAATGTCCTATCACTCTCTTCAGTACAATAATAGTTGAAATTGAGGGTTTGTAATTTTATCGTAAATCATATCGTAGGTGACTATAATCATAGCACGTATATTAAGATTAACAGTCATCAATATAATTCGCTAACGTAGTTCTTTGCTCTAAACACTTTAATCTAATCATGTAGTGGATTTTATGTTATGATATCATTACTTGCGGTTATGATATATCGTACAATAAATAATTAATACGAGAGGCGAATCCTAAATTCTTAAAGAAATGCTTATGACAATAAATATCACCCCGCCAACGATAGAGGGAGAGGCAGAAAGATAGAAAAGGTTATTTTGGAAAATATCTTGACTTTGCCAACCCTCACCCGTCCAATGGCCAAATGTATCGTCGCTGTTGTCAGATTACCCAAATGATGTGGATGGGGCCATTCACACCGTGCCACCGTCTCCAAATAACTCCACGAAAAAAGCCATAACAAAATATTTGTATGGTATTTCCCTTTTAAGTGTCGCTAATTTCTTTTTTGTGATCTATCTTACTCTAACTCTCAACTTAAGATGTGTTTAATAAGAGCGCGATTGGTAACGTTTCTGTTCCGGAAAATAATTTTTTAATAGAAATAGTTTTTTTTTTTTTTTTTTCCAAGGAACAATTTCTGAGTATAAGAACGCGTTTGGAATCGCAAAAATTTATACTCTAGGAATATAAATGCATTTGGTAAACTTGTATAATTTTTTAATATTCTTTTATTTTTATATTCTTTATATTTTTCTTTTTCTCTTCTTTCTTTCTCGCTGGCCACTTGCGAGGCCGAGCTCGCCCAGCCACCGGCGAGGCTCGGTCTCGCCGGGCCACCGTTGGCGCGCGCAAATTTGGGCGAGCTCAAGCTCGCCCGGATCCGGCGAGGCTCGGGCGAGCTCGGCCTCGCCGGGGGCTGGGGACGCTCCGGCGAGGTCGCCGGCCAAAAGGAAGACCAAATTATATAAACTATATAATTCAAAGTGACTTTTATTTGATGTGAAAAATTTCAAGATTTTTTATGTACAACTAAATAAAAATCTAGCTAATGACACGTCCAACAGAAAAACGTCATACCCAATCAAACTTTCGTCAAATTTGCATAAAAATTACATAATTTTCGAAACATCGAATTGGGAAATTTTTTTAAAATAGATATCGACGTAATTTTTGTAGCATTTCAATTATCAAATTGAGAAAAAATTTCTACTTTGGAAAAACTTAAAATTCCTCCTAATGAGTTACAATAGCATCTTATTGCTTTTTTTGGAGCAATGGAAGAAATCTTAGAATGGCATCTTGGTCTAGTGGAAGCAACTTTGCTTTCTATAATTTGCTTGCTCGTTGATATTTGATTGGATCTCTCAAACTTTACGTTGAACCGATTCTATTGTAGGCCTTGGTTCTATTGGGAGCTAGTTTGACGGTTTAGTTTTACCG
Organism: Eucalyptus sp. ANBG9806169; assembly: GCA_014182395.1. Lineage (NCBI taxonomy): Eukaryota > Viridiplantae > Streptophyta > Magnoliopsida > Myrtales > Myrtaceae > Eucalyptus > Eucalyptus sp. ANBG9806169. Next base: position 25,700,760 of record CM024583.1, read on the forward strand.
GTTGAACGATCTTTTAGAGAAAAAGAAAAAATACTTTCGTATACATGCATAATCAAACCATTATCTTCAACATGAATAAACAACAGTATAGGGCACTCATTTCCAAAACTGGCCATTTTGATTCTCAGTGCCAGCTTCCAAAACCGGAGTCATAAGGTCAATTTTCACTTCTAGCAGGACTAATCTATCCGAGAATCGATGACTCCTTTCTTTTCTTCGAAACGGCATGCAATGAAAGAGAAGATAATGATAAAAGATTGTCAAGCTCACAATATAAAAGTGTCTACTTTCTTCGGAGCTAAATTGCCGTCATATGTTCACGGCGACAGCCCATTAGGAGTGGATGGAGTGAAATCAATTTCGTTGCGTGCGGCCATTTCAAGTTATTAAGAAGCATCCCAAAAACACATGACATCAATCAAAGATACAAAGAACAAATTTTTAATGAAGATTAAATAGCATTGAAGTTTAAAATTTCACAACCATATTAGTCCCTAGACAATGTACTGAAACAGTCAATCCCAGATTCTACATAATCAGAAAAAGGGGTCACAATAAGGCAAAAGACGGCATAGAACCAGCTAAATAAAGCTTTGGAGGAGAATCTATAGATCTCTCACGTCTCACTCCTACGTCCAGACTTCAGAGCCTTCATTCATACGTCTCATCATCATCTGCGATTTCGTCCATCTTCATCGGATTTCTACCAAGTGATGGCATTTGCAAAGCCTCCATTCTTCTCCACATGGTACGCAAGATCTTGCCCATTGGACCCTGCATCGATGTACACGGTTGAGTACTCATCTATCTCCCCATCAAGAACATTTCCGAGAGCTTGGTCACAAACTTGCTCTCGAGCAATCTCCGAATTGGCCAAGCACCGTTAACCTGTATTAATATGACACAAAGGCAGCAGTATAATTCCCGGCAGACCCAAAAAGTAGGTAGAGAACCACACGCCTATATACTGAAAGCCTACCAGATCACAACTCTCTGCAAGGACAAAATCCAAAGCCGCATCACCGATAGCCAAAGCAACGCCTTTTTTAGCCAATCTCCTTGCCACATCCTTCATTTGTAGTCTAGCCACCTCCCTCAGTTGTTCATGCGAGAGAGGATCAAACACTACGATCTCATCAATCAGACTCAGCAACCCAGGCCTAAAGTGCCTCCTCACCTGTTCCATTTAAAACATAACCAGTCAGAATTAGAAGGCTTGACAGATTTATAAAGTGGAAATTGATGCCTTACCTCCTGCATGACTTGATCATGGGCAACTTGCCTTGCGCATTCGCCCATCAGGCCTAACAGTAGATGCTTTGCTCCAAGGTTCGAGGTCATAATTATGGTATTCCTAAAGTTAACCGTTCGGCCTTGACCATCAGTTAATCTGCCCTCATCAAGAACCTTGAGCAGTTCATTCATAACAGCTACGTGCAAGTTCTCCACCCATTCAAGAACCACAACACTGTAGGGTCTACCCTCACAGCCTCTATTAGTTGCCCAACTACTTCATGCCCATCATAACTGAAAATTACAATGAAGGCAAGGATCAAATTCCACCACAAACATTTGCAGCACACACCTTATACAAAGCAGAAATACCTACCTAGGAGGAGAACCAATTAATCTTGACACAGAATGCTGCTCCGCATACTCCGACATATTGATCCGAATTAGAAGATTTTCATCGCCAAGGAGCTGCTCAGCGAGGGCCTTGGCAAGCTCCGTCTTGCCAACACCAGTCGGACCCAAGAATAAGAATGAGTTAGTTGGTCCTTGTGGTCCTCCCAACCTAGCTCTTGACCTCAATACAGCCTCTGCAACAGCACTGACCGCTTGATCTTGCCCAACTACTTTTTGATGCAGCCTTTCAGCCAGTCCAGCTGACCTCTCTTTCTCGCTCAGGCCAAGCCTCAAGACAGGAATGCTGGTCCAGCTATTCACGACCTTGTCAGTGCGTTCTAGTCCAACAGTCTCAGTCAACATTGAGTTCTCCTCGGTATTTCCTTCAAGATGCGTATTGGCTGCTTCCACTTTTTTAATTGCATGATATTGCAAGTTTTTAGCTCTAATCAGCTCGTCAAGTTTAACAGCCTTTTGCAATGAAAGGAACTCTCCCACCTTCTGCTTAAATTGCCTGATTTGATTGATTCTTACTTTTTTCTTCCAGAACATCATTATCCGCGGCTGAAGCTTGTCTCTCAAGTCATTCAACTCTTTAACCTACAAGCAAATGATATGTTGGAGTGAATATTACATGAAAGATTTCGATAATTAGAATAAGCAAAAGAGAATATTTTACCTTATTCATCAACCTCTGACTAACCCTAACCGAGCCAGCTGTAATGGCTTCATATTCACCATCCCAGAACCTGACAACCTTGGAACTATTTCTAGGTCCCTCCTCCATATCGTCTTCAATTGCACTATATCGTAATTCTGCATCTCTAGCTAGTTCATACCTTATCTTAGCCTCTTGCAATTCAAACAAGAGCTCTTCCCGCTTCTGCCTAAGTCGTTCGATCTCATTAATCTGTTGTTTTTCCTTCTTGTACTTCGTCATCAGTGGCTCGTGTTTCTCCCTCAAGTCATCCAACTCTTCATGAACCTTCAAGTAAATAAAGTTTTTGAACAAGTATTAAATAGGAGATTTCGATAAGTAGAGTAAGCATAAGAGAGTTTTTCAGCTAATTCTTCAGAATCAGGCTACCTCAACTAGATGGGCTTGACTGGCTTTATGCTTCTCTTTCTCTAGTGAATCAAGTTCAACCTCAAGTTGCACTCTCCTCCGCATGAGATTATCGGTCTCTTCTGGTTGGCTGTCCGTGCTTCCTAACTGTCGATCAATCTAGATAACATTCAAGCATCACTACACAAGGAAGCAACATTCGTCATTCACATTGTGTAATCAGTGCACCGGTTTCCTTCTAATAAGAATCTAGCAGCGATCCAACCCAATCCCAATCCAATCATCATTTCACCGATGAGTGGAACTCTCTCTCTCTCTCTCTCTCTCTCTCTCTCTCTAAGAACCTCTTTTGTGATTTGCTACCAAAAAACGCTGACATGTGACACCAACAAACAGCGACAATACCATGAAAATCACCTTTCACAATGAACAAAACCTAGAAGCCCAATCACATAAACCTAAACGAATGATTCTGGAACAAACAGCGACAATACCATGAAAATCACCTTTCACAATCAACAAAACCTAGAAGCCCAATCACATAAACCTAAACGAACGATTCTGGAACAAACAGCGACAATACCATGAAAATCACCTTTCACAATGAACAAAACCTAGAAGCCCAATCACATAAACCTAAACGAATGATTCTGGAACAAACAGCGACAATACCATGAAAATCACCTTTCACAATCAACAAAACCTAGAAGCCCAATCACATAAACCTAAACGATGGATTCTGGAACAAACAGCGACAATACCATGAAAATCACCTTTCACAATGAACAAAACCTAGAAGCCCAATCACATAAACCTAAACGAATGATTCTGGAACTACGGATAAACATTTGCCAGACACATATCACACAAAAAGATCAAATTTTTCTTATGGAGTGCATGCCAAAACGCGCCATCTACTAAGGAAAATTTGTCCAGGAGAGAAATTTTACATGAACCTCTCTGTAGCCTCCGCAAACCAAAATTCGAGACAATTGAGCATGTAGTCCTCAGTCTCCTTTGAGCTCCGGTAATGTCACTATGGCCAATCTGGAAAGTCAGGAATAAGTATGTTTTTCGGTCCCCGAAGTCAGATTTCAAGCGAACCGTGGAAGAGGCTCTTGCGATGCTAAAAAACCAATCCCCATGCCTCCCTGCTAAAACCAACAGCCAGAGGTTTCCGCGAGCTTCAATCCGCAGTCATGGAAACCACCACAGCAGGGTTATCTCAATATCAACGTAGACGGAGCTTACCTCGATGGAACAACTGATGGTGTAATTGCGTGTGTTTGTACAGACAGATCTAGGCGTTTGGTCGACGGTATGCTCGATAGATCAAGCACTGGTGGAATACTTCATTCCAATATATTTGTTTTCCTTTTTAGTCAAAACTTCCAATTTCAAAAAAATCGAATTAGATATCTTGATCTGATGAGTGGCCTCAAGATCTCTGGTCAGATCAGTCGGGATGTGAGAGCCCATATCATCCAAGCCCAAAACTTTAAGACCTATTTCGAATCTCAATTTCGGCCATGTCGAGAGAGAGCCCGACAAAATTGTAAGTTGGATTGTGAAAGGCAAAGAAAAATTATATAACCTAACACGAAATTGGACCTCCTCTTCCTCCACCCTTTGATTGTTCTGAAGCACAGATTTGTACCCTCCATCCTAATGAAAAATTTCTGACAAAAAAAAATCTGATAAGTTTTTCTAAATAATTGTATAAGAATTTAATATAGTCATCTCAATCAATTCTCGCATGAAATTGTCGAGATAGCCGTCTCCTCATCATCGTCGTCTTACATGTCGAGACCGGTGATCCTACATAAATCAAACAAGGTTTTTTTTTTTTTTTTGAGTTTTTTATTTTCCTTTTTCCTTTTCTTTCTCTAAACATGTAAACTACTTAACGTGGGCTATCGATGGACTTTGTTATCCCATTTTTTTGGCAGGATGATATTGACTACGAAATAGAATACTAATAACAAGATGGGCAAAAGTCATCAAAAACCCCAAACTATATAGACTCGGTGACACTCCATGCGCAATTTAGAACATTGGCAGAGGCTTTCCCTAGATACAAAAATCTAGTTAACAGGACGTTGAACAGAAAATTATACCCAATCAAAATTTGGCCAAATTTGTGCAATATATTGCATAATTTTCAAAACATCAAATCGGGAAAATTTCTTTAAAATGATATGTTTAATTTTTATAGCATTTCAAATTATCAAATTGGGAAAAATTTTGAAGATATTTTTGTAACTTCTACAAAAATTTAGCCATACTTTGGTCGGACATTTGTTGATAATTTTTGCACCCACGGAAATCTTGTGACCAGTGTTCTATGAAGCATTTCAAATCATCAAATTGGAAAATATTAAAAAAAATCGATATTTATGTAATTTTCGCACAAATTTGGCAAAACTGTTATTGAACATAATTTTTCCGTCCGATAGCCCGTTTACTCAATTTTTGCACATATGGAAAAGCTCATGTCCAATGTTCTAAATTATGGTTAAAATTTAAAATGATTTTTTTTTTTTAATTTTAGAAAAACTTTTAAAATTGCTCCAAACGAGTTACGAGATCATCTTATTTTGGAGCAATGAAAGATATCTAGAATGACATCTTTGTGTAATAGAAGCAACTTTGCTTTCTATTTTCTTACTGGTTAAATGCATCATTAATATATGATTGGATCTCTCAAACTTTATAAGATTTTGATATTGAAAATTATAAAAATAATGCCTTCAAAAACCACACTTCCTGATATTGGTGCTTTTTAGGGTGAACATCGAGTCCGGTTCAACCCAAGCACCAGATTAAACTGGTCAATTCAAGGCCAGTTTTAAGGTGAACTAATCAAATGCTCGGTACTTTATTGGTTCCTGTTGCAAGCCAGAACTCGGAACCCATGATCTAGTTTCACGATCCTGTTTACAAGTTGAACGGGTTTTTAAAAGATAAAAACACATTTGTGTACATGGAGAATCAAACCATGTCTTCAACACAAACAAATAACATTTCCAAAACCGGCCGTTTTAGTTCCCATTTCCAACTTCCAAAAAATTACATTTGGAGTCACGGGGCAATTTTCACTTTTAGGTTGGGACTGACCCATTCGAGAAATGATCACCCACAAATAAGTCATTCAAATTACTATTCTAAGAAATAAATGCATTTTAAATTATACATAATAGAATGAATACATATTCCTCATTCAATCTAAATATTAATTAAAGCTGAAAACAAGAAAAAGAAGAGTTTGTAAATAAGAATAAATAAAATAATGATAACAAGAGTAATACGAAGTAAGACTTCTTTCGAGAAGTGATTGATTTGTCCGAAAAAGGAAAGAGTTTAAACTTTTGTTTATGAAATATGTGGATATAAAAGAAATAAAACAAGACTAATTTATGAAATCTAAAAGTAAGAACGGAGAAAGAATTGATTGGTTATTTATGAGTAACGGTATATGTAAAAAAAAAGCAAGAGAGAATGGAGGGAAGATTTGAATTTCTGTATGCCTTCCATCCCCGTCTTCTTCACCCCACAGGCCAAGGGCAGCATTCAAAGATTGCTTGGCATTTCTTGAGGAGTGAAATAATAATTTCTCTGCAGACATACTTAGAAATTCTCTTGAAATAACACTGCGAAAGCTAGCAACTCCACGAAGAGAAGGAAGGGAGAATCATGAGCTGCTCGAGAGAAGAAGCTGAAAGTGCTAGTATGAACACCTAGAGGGGGGTGAATAGGTGTAAAAAGAGAGTCTGCAAAATACAGTGAAAACATTTACTTTTAACCTGAGTCTGAATAACAACAGACTTTTGAAACTGAGTCTGAAGAGTAGCAGACTTTGAGCGAGATCAGACTTTAGCAGTTAAATAGAACTACGAACAAAATAAAGAGATTTAGGGAAGAGAATAAGAACACAAGGTTTATAGTGGTTCGGCTTAATCCAAACCTACGTCCACTCTCCCACGCTAATGCCTTCTTGGCTGAATTCCACTATGCAATCTGGCTTTGCCCTCACCCGGGCTTACCTTGCCTTGGGTGAGGACTCCCTCATAGGGCCTCGCATGTTGCAAGTGAGGCCAGCCAACCCGGTTGTGGCAGACCATCGAGCAAAAGGAAGAAGAAAGGGAAAAAAATAAAAATATATAAAAATCAGAAAATTGTCCACATTAATGTTGTTTGTGCCATGTTGAACGGTCATTGTCTAGGTTAATAAATTCCGGCGAAAATTGACCGAATAGACTCAAATGGCAAAAAGTGAAAAAATTTATGATTGAATTAGCAAAATTAAAAAGTTTATCACTAAATTAACAAAAATGTAATAGGTCCAAATCTTTTTAGACAAATTTTCCCATGTTTTCCAAGTAGTAGTTCTTCTAAAATATATCATAGGAAAAAATAAGAAAGGTACTTAAAGATGATGAGAACGATGAGGTGGTGTTCGGTTCCAAAATCGATGTCGCTTCTCCATTCGGTAAAACCCTATATTGAGACTTGAGAGGTTTGGCTTGGATTTGTGAAGAAACTGAGGAGAGGCTGGTGCCAATTGTAACAAATGAGAATCGTCATTGGATTAGTTTTCTGGATTGTGTTGCGTCAACATTGTGTTCTTTTCATTTTTATCTTCGAAGATCCGGAAAATACTTTTGTGCCGAAAAGAAGAATGGAAATGAGAACGCCTTCTTCAAACTCATCTCTGTTTTGTCTTCTTTATGCAAGACCAAATTATATAAACTATATAATTCAAAGTGACTTTTATTTGATGTGAAAAATTTCAAGATTTTTATATACAACTAACTAAAAATCTAGCTAATGGCACGTCCAACAGAAAAAGTCATACCCTCTTCTTGTTTGCATAAAAATTACATAATTTTCAAAACATCAAATTGGGAAATTTTTTGAAAAATGATATCGACATAATTTTTGTAGCATTTTAATTATCAAATTGAGAAAAAATTTCTACTTTGGAAAAACTTTTAAAATTCCTCCTAATGAGTTACAATAGCATCATATTGCTTATTTTGGAGCAATGAAAGAAATCTTAGAATGGCATCTTGGTCTAGTGGAAGCAGCTTTGCTTTCTATAATTTGCTTGCTCGTTGATATTTGATTCTACCGGGAGCTAGTTTGACGGTTTAGTTTACCGGTTGAACGATGTTTTAGAGAAAAAAAAATACTTTTGTATACATGCAGAATCAAATCATTATCTTCAACATGAATAAACAACAGTATAGGGCACTCATTTCCAAAACTGGCCATTTTGATTTTCAGTTCCAGCTTCCAAAACCGGAGTCATAAGGTCAATTTTCACTTCTAGCGGGACTAATCTATCCGAGAATCGATTACTCCTTTCTTTTCTTCGAAACAACATGCAATGAAAGAGAAGATAATGATAAAAGATTGTCAAGCTCACAATATAAAAGTGTCTACTTTCTTCGAAGCTAAATTGACGTCATATGTTCACAACGACAGCCCATTAGGAGTCGATGGAGTGAAATCAATTTCGTTGTGTGCGGCCATTTCAAGTTATTAAGAAGCATCCCAAAAACACCTGACATCAATCAAAGATACAAAGAACAAATTTTTAGTGAAGATTAAATAGCATTGAAGTTTAAAATTTCACAACCATATTAGTCCCTAGACAATGTACTGAAACAGTCAATCCCAGATTCTACATAACCAGGAAAAGGGATCACAATAAGGCAAAAGACGGCATAGAACCAGCGAAATAAAGCTTTGGAGGAGAATCCATAGATCTCTCACGTCTCACTTCTACGTCCAGACTTGAGAGCCTTCATTCATACGTCTCATCATCATCTGCGATTTCGTCCATCTTCATCGGATTTCTGCCAAGTGATGGCATTTGCAAAGCCTCCATTCTTCTCCACATGGTACGCACGATCTTGCCCATTGGACCCTGCATCGATGTACATGGTTGAGTACTCATCTATCTCCCCCATCAAGAACATTTCCGAGAGCTTGGTCACAAACTTGCTCTCGAGCAATCTCCGAATTGGCCAAGCACCATTAACCTATATTAATATGACACAAAGGCGGCAGTATAATTCCCGGTCGACCCAAAAAGTAGGTAGAGAACCACACACCTATATACTGAAAACCTACCAGATCACAACTCTCTGCAAGGACAAAATCCAAAGCCGCATCACTGACAGGTTTATTTCTATGTTGGGTTGGGTTGGGTTTGGGTCGGGTCATTAATGGTCCGACCCAAATTAACCCATTAACTCATTTATGATCCATTTATGTATAATGTAAATTTTCCGACTCATACCCGACCCCACCCACACCCAATCCATATTAATAAAATATTTTCATATTTAACCAAATTTAGAAAAACTTATTCCTATGTTTTGTTTTTTTTAAAGATTATATTACTAAAATACTTACAAGCTTATTTATTATATATATTATATTTTAAAAAATGGTTTATTCAACACAAATTTAATGGAAAATTTTTATAATTTTAAAAAAAAATTATTTTAAAAAATCAAATTTTAATTATTTTAATTATTTTTTATTTTTAAATATACTTTTCTTTTTATTTTTAATTTTTATTCTCCTTCTTCTTCATCTTTGGCCGGCCGCCGGCCACGACGACGGCCGGCGACCAGCCACAAGCGAGCCTCGAGCTCGAGCTCGCCCAATGCCGGCGAGCTTGAGGCTCGCCGGATCGGCAAGGCTTGAGCCTCGCTCGACGCCGGCGAGCTCGAGTCTTGCCAAATCAATGAGGCAAGAGCCTCGCCGGATGTCAACGAGGCCTCCGCCTCGCCAGATTCGACGAGCTCGAGGCTCGCCGGCATCGGGTGAGCTCGAGCTCGCCCCTCGCCCAACGCCGGCGAGCTTGAGTCTCGCTAGATCCAACGAGCTCGAGGCTCGCCCGGCCGATCGCCGACCATCGCCGTGCCGGCGATCAAAACGAGGAAGGAGAAAGAAAAAGAAAGAAAAAAAAAAAAGGAGAAAGAAAAAAAGGAAAAAAAAAAGAAAAGAGAAAATTAAAATAAAAAAAATTATAATTTCGATTTTAACAAAAAAATATTTTTATAAAGTTAAAGAGGGAAGAGAGAGATTATAAATTTTTGTTGAAAATTGGTTTTCAACCCAACTCATTTAAAACCCACTTAAGACCCACCTATCTTAAACCTTTAATTATGAAACCCATTTAACTATTCTTTGTCAAAAACAAGTGACCCATTTATGATTTAAATGGGTCATATATGGGTCTATGACCCATTTTAACAACTCTATTGACAGCCAAAGCAACTCATTTTTTAGCCAATCTTCTTGCCACATCTTTCATTTGTAGTCTAGCCACCTTCCTCAGTTGTTCATGCAAGAGAGGATCAAACACTACGATCTCATCAATCCGACTCACCAACCCAGGCCTAACGTGCCTCCTCAACTATTCCATTTAAAACATAACCAGTAAGAATTAGAAGGCTTGACAGATTTATAAAGTGGAAATTGATGCCTTACCTCTTGCATGACTTGATCATGGGCAACTTGCCATATGTATTCGCCCATTAGGCTTGACAGTAGATGCTTTGCTCCAAGGTTCGAGGTCATAATTATGGTATTCCTAAAGTTAACCGTTCGGCCTTGGCCATCAATTAATCTGCCCTCATCAAGAACCTTGAGTAGTTCATTCATAATAGCTATATGCGCTTTCTCCACCCATTCAAGAACCACAACACTGTAGGGTCTACCCTCAGCCTCGGTTAGTTGCCCAACTACTTCATGCCCATCATAATTGAAAATTACAGTGGAGGCAATGATCAAATTCCACCACAAACATTTGCAGCACACACATTCTACAAAGCAGAAATACCTACCCGGGGAGAACCAATTAATCTTGACATAGAATGCTGCTCCGCATACTCCGACATATTGATCGGAACCTGTTTGATAATATATTCAAATGTGAGACTTGACTAGCACTTTGGCATTCTAATTCGATTTGTTGCGTAGGTATCTTGAAAGTAATTTGTCCATGAGATGTGATTCTGAAGGTAACTCACTATCCATGATTTATTTTATCAGGTGACGTTTGTCTAACAAAGCGAATGATTTAGTTGATAAAGGTTGTGTAAACTTGATAGATTCACTTGTGTAGCTAGTAAGAAGGGATTGATGATTTCATGCGGAAGAGAAAGCAAGTTCATTTGCAATTTTAAATTGCATAAGCAATTTTATACATTGCTATATGGACGTTTCGTAGGTGCAAATCAAGTCAATGGATGTTGGACCAAAAGTTATGGCCATTCAAAGTTTGGCAATTTTTTTCTAATTTAATGAATTGAAAACATGGGGTTACGGACTTTTCGTAGATATAAAAATCGAGTTAAATGAGATGTCAAAAGTTACGTCGAGTCAAAATTTTGCTAAATTTGTGAAAAATATACATAAATTTGATTTTTCAAAATATTTCATTTGATGAATTAAAAACATCGGGTCATAGATTTTACCTAAGTTTAAGTCAATAGAAAATATTCCATTTCAGTTCGTAAAAAAAAAAAAAAAAAAAAAAAAAAAATATATATATATATATATATATGTATTTATGTATTTATGTATATATTAATAAGAAAATATTCCATTTTAATACCTCTATTGACAGCCAAAGCAAGGCCTTTTTAGCCAATCTTCTTGCCACATCCTTCATTTGTAGTCTAGCCACCTTCCTCAGTTGTTCATGCAAGAGAGGATCAAACACTACAATCTCATCAATCCGACTCACCAACCCAGGCCTAAAGTGCCTCCTCACCTATTCCATTTAAAACATAACCAGTAAGAATTAGAAGGCTTGACAGATTTATAAAGTGGAAATTGATGCCTTACCTCTTGCATGACTTGATCATGGGCAACTTGCCTTATGCATTCGCCCATTAGGCCTGGTAGTAGATGCTTTGCTCCAAGGTTCGAGGTCATAATTATGGTATTCCTAAAGTTAACCGTTCGGCCTTGGCCATCAGTTAATCTGCCCTCATCAAGAACCTTGAGCAGTTCATTCATAACAGCTATAGGCGCTTTCTCCACCCATTCAAGAACCACAACATTGTAGGGTCTACCCCTCAGCCTCGGTTAGTTGCCCAACTATTTTATGCCCATCATAACTGAAAATTACAGTGGAGGCAAGCATGAAATTCCACCCCAAACATTTGCAGCACACACATTCTACAAAGCAAAAATACCTATCCTGGAGGGAACCGATTAATCTTGACACAGAATGCTGCTCCGTATACTCCGACATATTGATCGGAACCTGTTTGATAATATATTCAATTGTGAGACTTAACCGGCACTTTGGCCTTCTAACTCAATTTGTTGCGTAGGTATCTTGAAAGTTCTTTGTCCATGAGATGTGATTCTGAATGTAACTTACTATTCATGATTTATTTTATCAGGTGATGTTTGTCTAACAAAGCGAATGATTTAGTTGATAAATGTTATGTAAACTTGATAGATTCACTTGTGTAGTTAGTAAGAAGGGATTGATGATTTCATGCGGAAGAGAAAGCAAGTTCATTTGCAATTTTAAATTGCATAAGCAATTTTATACATTGCTACATGGACTTTTCGTAGGTGCAAATCAAGTCAATGGATGTTGGACCAAAAGTTATGGCCATTCAAAGTTTGGCAATTTTTTTCTAAATTAATGAATTGAAAACATGGGGTTACGGACTTTTCGTAGATATAAAAATCGAGTTAAATGAAATGTCAAAAGTTACGTCAGTCAAAATTTTGCTAAATTTGTGAAAAATATACATAAATTTGAATTTTCAAAATATTTCAATTTGATGAATTAAAAACATCGGGTCATAGACTTTACCTAAGTTTAAGTCAATAGAAAATATTCCATTTCAGTTCGTAAAAATATATATATATATATATATATATATATATATATATATGTATGTATGTATATATTAATAAGAAAATATTCCATTTTAACACCTCTATTGACAGCCAAAGCAAGGCCTTTTTTAGCCAATCTTCTTGCCACATCCTTCATTTGTAGTCTAGCCACCTTCCTCAGTTGTTCATGCAAGAGAGGATCAAACACTACAATCTCATCAATCCGACTCAGCAACCCAGGCCTAAAGTGCCTCCTCACCTATTCCATTTAAAACATAACCAGTAAGAATTAGAAGGCTTGGCAGATTTATAAAGTGGAAATTGATGCCTTACCCCTTGCATGACTTGATCATGGGCAACTTGCCTTATACATTCGCCCATTAGGCCTGGTAGTAGATGCTTTGCTCCAAGGTTTGAGGTCATAATTATGGTATTCCTAAAGTTAATCGTTCGGCCTTGGCCATCAGTTAATCTGCCCTCATCAAGAACCTTGAGCAGTTCATTCATAACAGCTATATGCGCTTTCTCCACCCATTCAAGAACCACAACATTGTAGGGTCTACCCCTCAGCCTCGGTTAGTTGCCCAACAACTTTATGCCCATCATAACTCAAAATTACAGTGGAGGCAAGGATGAAATTCCACCCCAAACATTTGCAGCACACACATTCTACAAAGCAAAAATACCTATCCCGGAGGGGAACCAATTAATCTTGACACAGAATGCTGCTCCGTATACTCCGACATATTGATCGGAACCCGTTTGATAATATATTCAATTGTGAGACTTAACCGGCACTTTGGCCTTCTAACTCGATTTGCTGCGTAGGTATTTTGAAAGTTCTTTGTCCATGAGATGTGATTCTGAAGGTAACTTACTATCCATGATTTATTTTATCAGGTGACGTTTGTCTAACAAAGCGAATGATTTAGTTGATAAATGTTATGTAAACTTGATAGATTCACTTGTGTAGTTAGTAAGAAGGGATTGATGATTTCATGCGGAAGAGAAAGAAGTTCATTTGCAATTTTAAATTGCATAAGCAATTTTATACATTGCTACATGGACTTTTCGTAGCTGCAAATCAAGTCAATGGATGTTGGACCAAAAGTTATGGCCATTCAAAGTTTGGCAATTTTTTTCTAAATTAATGAATTGAAAACATGGGGTTACGGACTTTTCGTAGATATAAAAAATCGGGTTAAATGAAATGTCAAAAGTTACGTCAGTCAAAATTTTGCTAAATTTGTGAAAAATATACATAAATTTGATTTTTCAAAATATTTCAATTTGATGAATTAAAAACATCGGGTCATAGACTTTACCTAAGTTTAAGTCAATAGAAAATATTCCATTTCAGTTCGTAAAATATATATATATATATATATAATATATATATATATATATATATATATCAATAAGGAAATTCGTAATATATATGTATGTATGTATATATTAATAAGAAAATATTCCATTTTAACACCTCTATTGACAGCCAAAGCAACGCATTTTTTAGCCAATCTTCTTGCCACATCCTTCATTTGTAGTCTAGCCACCTTCCTCAGTTGTTCATGCAAGAGAGGATCAAAATCTCATCAATCCAACTCAGCAACCCAAGCCTAAAGTGCCTCCTCACCTATTCCATTTAAAACATAACCAGTAACAATTAGAATGCTTGGCAGATTTATAAAGTGGAAATTGATGCCTTACCTCTTGCATGACTTGATCATGGGCAACTTGCCTTATGCATTCGCCCATTAGGCCTGATAGTAGATGCTTTGCTCCAAGGTTCGAGGTCATAATTATGGTATTCCTAAATTAACCGTTCGGCCTTGGCCACCAGTTAATCTGCCCTCATTAAGAACCCTGAGCAGTTCATTCATAACAGCTATATGCGCTTTCTCAACCCATTCAGGAACCACAACACTGTATGGTCTACCTCTCAGCCTCGGTTAGTTGCCCAACTATTTCATGCCCATCACAATTGAAAATTACTATGGAGGCAAGGATCAAATTCCACCACAAACATTTGCAGCACACACATTCTACAAAGCAGAAATACCTATCCCGGAGGGGAACCAATTAATCTTGACACAATGCTGCTCCGGATACTCCGACATATTGATCGGAACCTGTTTGATAATATATTCAATTGTGAGACTTGACTGGCACTTTGGCATTCTAATTCGATTTGTTGCGTAGGTATCTTGAAAGTTATTTGTCCATGAGATGTGATTCTGAAGGTCACTCACTATTCATGATTTATTTTATCAGGTGGCGTTTGTCTAACAAAGCGAATGATTTAGTTGATAAAGGTTGTGTAAACTTGATAGATTCACTTGTGTAGCTAGTAAGAAGGGATTGATGATTTCATGCGGAAGAGAAAGCAAGTTCATTTGCAATTTTAAATTGCATAAGCAATTTTATACATTGCTACATGGACGTTTCGTAGGTGCAAATCAAGTCAATGGATGTTGGACCAAAAGTTATGGCCATTCAAAGTTTGGCAATTTTTTTCTAATTTAATGAATTGAAAACATGGGGTTACGGTTTTTTCGTAGATATAAAAATCGAGTTAAATGAGATGTCAAAAGTTACGTCAGTCAAAATTTTGTTAAATTTGTGAAAAATATACATAAAATTGATTTTTCAAAATATTTCAATTTGATGAATTAAAAACATCGGGTCATAGACTTTACCTAAGTTTAAGTCAATAGAAAATATTCCATTTCAGTTCGTAAAATATAAAATATATATATATATATATATATATATATATATATATGTATATATCAATAAGGAAATTTGTAATATATATGTATGTATGTATATATTAATAAGAAAATATTCTATTTTAACACCTCTATTGATAGCCAAAGCAACGCCTTTTTTAGCCAATCTTCTTGCCACATCCTTCATTTGTAGTCTAGCCACCTTCCTTAGTTGTTCATGCAAGAGAGGATCAAACACTACGATCTCATTAATCCAATTCAGCAACCCAGGCCTAAAGTGCCTCCTCACCTATTCCATTTACAACATAACCAGTAAGGCAGATTTATAAAGTGGAAATGGATGCCTTACCTCTTGCATGACTTGATCATGGGCAACTTGCCTTATGCATTCGCTCATTAGGCCTGACAGTAGATGCTTTGCTCCAAGGTTCGAGGTCATAATTATGGTATTCCTAAAGTTAACCGTTCGGCCTTGGCCATCAGTTAATTTGCCCTCATCAAGAACCCTGAGCAGTTCATTCATAATAGCTATATGCGCTTTCTCCACCCATTCAAGAACCACAACACTGTAGGGTCTACCTCTCAACCTTGGTTAGTTGCCCAACTATTTCATGCCCATCACAACTGAAAATTACTATGGAGGCAAGGATCAAATTCCACCACAAACATTTGCAGCACACACATTCTACAAAGCAAAAATACCTATCCCGGAGGGGAACAATTAATCTTGACACAGAATGCTGCTTCGCATACTCCGACATATTGATCGGAACCTGTTTGATAATATATTCAATTGTGGGACTTGACCGGCACTTTGGCATTCTAATTCGATTTGTTGCGTAGGTATCTTGAAAGTTATTTGTCCATGAGATGTGATTCTGAAGGTAACTCACTATTCATGATTTATTTTATCAGGTGGCGTTTGTCTAACAAAGCGAATGATTTAGTTGATAAAGGTTGTGAAAACTTGATAGATTCACTTGTGTAGCTAGTAAGAAGGGATTGATGATTTCATGCGGAAGAGAAATCAAGTTCATTTGCAATTTTAAATTGCATAAGCAATTTTATACATTGCTACATGGACGTTTCGTAGGTGCAAATCAAGTCAATGGATGTTGGACCAAAAGTTATGGCCATTCAAAGTTTGGCAATTTTTTTCTAATTTAATGAATTGAAAACATGAGGTTACGGACTTTTCGTAGATATAAAAATCGAGTTAAATGAGATGTCAAAAGTTACGTCACTCAAAATTTTGTTAAATTTGTGAAAAATATACATAAATTTGATTTTTCAAAATATTTCAATTTGATGAATTAAAAACATCGGGTCATAGACTTTACCTAAGTTTAAGTCAATAGAAAATATTCCATTTCAGTTCGTAAAATATATATATGTATATATCAATAAGGAAATTCGTAATATATATGTATGTATATATATATTAATAAGAAAATATTCCATTTTAACACCTCTATTGACATCCAAAGCAAGGCCTTTTTTAGCCAATCTTCTTGCCACATCCTTCATTTGTAGTCTAGCTACCTTCCTCAGTTGTTCATGCAAGAGAGGATCAAACACTACGATCTCATCAATCCGACTCAGCAACCCACGCCTAAAGTGCCTCCTCACCTATTCCATTTAAAACATAACCAGTAAGAATTAGAATGCTTGGCAAATTTATAAATTGATGCCTTACCTCTTGCATCACTTGATCATGGGCAACTTGCCTTATGCATTCGCCCATTAGGCCTGACAGTAGATGCTTTGCTCCAAGGTTCGAGGTCATAATTATGGTATTCCTAAAGTTAACCGTTCGACCTTGGCCATCAGTTAATCTTTCCTCATCAAGAACCCTGAGCAGTTCATTCATAATAGCTATATGCGCTTTCTCCACCCATTCAAGAACCACAACACTGTAGGGTCTACCTCTCAGCCTCGGTTAGTTGCCCAACTACTTCATGTCTATCATAACTGAAAGTTACAGTGGAGGTAAGAATCAAATTCCACCCCGAACATTTGCAGCACACACATTCTACAAAGCAGAAATACCAACCCGGGGAGAACCAATTAATCTTGACACAGAATGCTGCTCCGCATACTCCGACATATTGATCGGAACCTGTTTGATAATATATTCAATTGTGAGACTTGACCGGCACTTTGGCCTTCTAATTCGATTTGTTGCGTAGGTATCTTGAAAGTTCTTTGTCCATGAGATGTGATTCTGAAGGTAACTCACTATTCATGATTTATTTTATCAGGTGGCATTTGTCTAACAAAGCGAATGATTTAGTTGATAAAGGTTGTGTAAACTTGATAGATTCACTTGTGTAGCTGGTAAGAAGGGATTGATGATTTCATGCGGAAGAGAAAGCAAGTTCATTTGCAAGTTTAAATTGTATAAGCAATTTTATACATTGCTACATGGACTTTTCGTAGCTGCAAATCAAGTCAATGGATGTTGGACCAAAAGTTATGGGCATTCAAAGTTTGGCAATTTTTTTCTAATTTAATGAATTGAAAACATGGGGTTACGGACTTTTCGTAGATATAAAAATCGAGTTAAATGAGATGTCAAAAGTTACGTCAGTCAAAATTTTGCTAAATTTGTGAAAAATATACATAAATTTGATTTTTCAAAATATTTCAATTTGATGAATTAAAAACATCGGGTCATAGACTTTACCTAAGTTTAAGTCAATAGAAAATATTCCATTTCAGTTCGTAAAAATATATATATATATATATTAATATATATATATATATATGTGTATTTATGTATATATTAATAAGAAAATATTCCATTTTAACACCTCTATTGGCAGCCAAAGCAACGCCTTTTTTAGCCAATCTTCTTGCCACATCCTTCATTTGTAGTCTAGCCACCTTCCTCAATTGTTCATGCAAGAGAGGATCAAACACTACGATCTCATCAATCCGACTCAGCAACCCAGGCCTAGGCCTAAAGTGCCTCATCACCTATTCCATTTAAAACATAACCAGTAAGAATTAGAAGGCTTGACAGATTTATAAAGTGGAAATTGATGCCTTACCTCTTGCATGACTTGATCATGGGCAACTTGCCTTATGCATTCGCTCATTAGGCCTGACAGTAGATGCTTTGCTCCAAGGTTCGAGGTCATAATTATGGTATTCCTAAAGTTAACCGTTCAGCCTTGGCCATCAGTTAATCTGCCCTCAGCAAGAACCCTGAGCAATTCATTCATAACAGCTATATGCACTTTCTCCACCCATTCAAGAACCACAACACTGTAGGGTCTACCTCTCAGCGTCAGTTAGTTGCCTAACTACTTCATGCCTATCATAACTGAAAATTACAGTGGAGGCAAGAATCAAATTCCACCCCAAACATTTGCAGCACACACATTCTACAAAGCATAAATACCTACCCGGAGGGAAACCAATTAATCTTGACACAGAATGCTGTTCCGCATACTCCGACATATTGATCGAAACCTGTTTGATAATATATTCAATTGTGAGACTTGACCAACACTTTGGTCTTCTAATTCGATTTGTTGCGTATGTATCTTGAAAGTTCTTTGTCCATGAGATGTGATTAGGTAACTCACTATTCATGATTTATTTTATCAGGTGGCGTTTGTCTAACAAAGCGAATGATTTAGTTGATAAAGGTTGTGTAAACTTGATAGATTCACTTGTGTAGCTAGTAAGAGGGGATTGATGATTTCATGCGGAAGAGAAAGCAAATTCATTTGCAATTTTAAATTGCATAAGCAATTTTATACATTGCTACATGGACTTTTCGTAGGTGCAAATCAAGTCAATGGATGTTGGACCAAAAGTTATGGCCATTCAAAGTTTGGCAATTTTTTTCTAATTTAATGAATTGAAAACATGGAGTTACGGACTTTTCGTAGATATAAAAATCGAGTTAAATGAGATGTCAAAAGTTACGTCAATCAAAATTTTACTAAATTTGTGAAAAATATACATAAATTTGATTTTTCAAAATATTTCAATTTGATGAATTAAAAACATCGGGTCATAGACTTTACCTAAGTTTAAGTCAATAGAAAATATTCCATTTCAGTAAAATTCGTAAATATATATATATATATATATATATATATATATATATATTAATAAGGAAATTCGTAATATATATGTGTGTATGTATATATTAATAAGAAAATATGCCATTTTAACACCTCTATTGATAGCCAAAGCAACGCCTTTTTTAGCCAATCTTCTTGCCACATCCTTCATTTGTAGTCTAGCCACCTTCCTCAGTTGTTCATGCAAGAGAGGATCAAACACTACGATCTCATCAATCCAATTCAGCAACCCAGGCCTAATGTGCCTCCTCACCTATTCCATTTAAAACATAACCAGTAAGAATTAGAATGCTTGGCAGATTTATAAAGTGGAAATTGATGCCTTACCTCTTGCATGACTTGATCATGGGCAACTTGCCTTATGCATTCGCTCATTAGGCTTGACAGTAGATGCTTTGCTCCAAGGTTCGAGGTCATAATTATGGTACTCCTAAAGTTAACCGTTCGGCCTTGGCCATCAGTTAATATGCCCTCATCAAGAACTTTGAGCAGTTCATTCATAACAGCTATATGCGCTTTCTCCACCCATTCAAGAACCACAACACTGTAGGGTCTACCCCTTAGCCTCGGTTAGTTGCCTAACTACTTCATGCCCATCATAATTGAAAATTACAATGGAAGCAAGGATCAAATTC
Organism: Eucalyptus sp. ANBG9806169; assembly: GCA_014182395.1. Taxonomy (NCBI): domain Eukaryota; kingdom Viridiplantae; phylum Streptophyta; class Magnoliopsida; order Myrtales; family Myrtaceae; genus Eucalyptus; species Eucalyptus sp. ANBG9806169. Next base: position 25,720,807 of record CM024583.1, read on the forward strand.
CACCACAAACATTTGAAGCACACACCTTATACAAAGCAGAAATACCTACTCGAAGGGGAACCAATTAATCTTGACACAGAATGCTACTCGCATACTCCGACATATTGATCGTAATTAGAAGATTTTCATCGCCAAAGAGCTGCTCAGCGAGGGCCTTGGCAACACCAGTCGGACCCAAGAATAAGAATGAGTTAGTTGGTCATTGTGGTCCTCCCAACCTAGCTCTTGACCTCAATACGGCCTCTCGCAACAAAGATCGACCGCTTGATCTTGCCCAACTACATTTTGATGCAGCCTTTCAGCCAATCCAGTTGACCTCTCTTTCTCGTTCGGGTCAAGCCTCAAGATAGAAATGCTAGTCTAGCTATTCACGACCTTGTCAATGCGTTCTAGTCCAACGGTCTTAGTCAACATTGAGTTCTCCTCGGTATTTCCTTCCAAATGCGTAATGGCTGCTTCTACTTTTTTAATTGTATGATATTGCAAATTTTTAGCTCTAATTAGCTCGTCAAGTTTAACAGTCTTTTGCAATGAAAGAAACTCTCCCACCTTTTGCTTAAATTGCCTGATTTAATTTATTATTACATTTTTCTTCCAAAACATCATTATCCGCGGCTGAAGCTTGTCCCTCAAGTCATTTCACTCTTTAACCTACAAGCAAATGATATGTTGGAGCGAATATTACATGAAAGATTTCGATAATTAGAATAAGCAAAAGAGAGTATTTTACGTTTTTTCCACCTATTCAAGGACCACAACACTGTAGGGTCTACCCCTCACAACCTCGATTAGTTGCCCAACTACTTCATGCGCATCATAACTGAAAATTAAAGTGGAGGCAATGATCAAATTCTTCCACAAACATTTGAAGCACACACTTTATACAAAGTAGAAATACCTATCCCGAAGGGGAACCAATTAATCTTGACGCAGAATGTTACTCCCTATACTCCGATAGATTGATTGGAATTAGAAGATTTTCATTGCCAAAGAGCTGCTCAGTGAGGGCCTTGGCAAGCTCCGCCTTGCCAACACCAGTCGGACCTAAGAATAAGAATGAGTTAGTTGGTTCTTGTGGTCCTCCCAACCTAGCTTTTGGCCTCAATACAGCCTCTGCAACAGCACTGACCGCTCGATCTTGCGCAACTACTTTTTGATGCAGCCTTTCAGCCAGTCTAGCTGACCTCTCTTTCTTGTTCGGTCCAAGCCTCAAGACAGGAATGCTGGTCCAGCTATTCACGACCTTGTCAATGCGTTCTAGTCCAATAGTCTCAGTCAACATTGAGTTCTCCTCGGTATTTCCTTCCAGATGCTTAATGGTTGCTTCCACTTTTTAATTGCATGATATTGTAAGTTTTTAGCTCTAATAAGCTCATCAAGTTTAACGGCCTTTTGCAATGAAAGGAACTCTCCCACCTTCTGCTTAAATTGCCTGATTTGATTGATTCTTACATTTTTTCTTCCTGAACATCATTATCCGCGGCTGAAGCTTGTCCCTCAAGTCATTCCACTCTTTAACCTACAAGCAAATGATATGTTGGAGTGAATATTACATGAAAGATTTCGATAATTAGAATAAGCAAAAGAGAATATTTTACGTTTTCTCCACCCATTCAAGGACAACAACACTAGTATCTACCCCTCACAGCCTCGGTTAGTTGTCCAACTACTTCATGCCCATCATAACTGAAAATTACAATGGAGGCAAGGATCAAATTCCACCACAAACATTTGCGGCACACACCTTATACAAAGCAGAAATACCTACCCTGGAGGGGAACCAATTAATCTTGACACAGAATGCTACTCCGCATACTCCGACATATTGATCGTAATTAGAAGATTTTCATCGTCAAAGAGCTGCTCAGCGAGGGTCTTGGCAAGCTCCGTCTTGCCAACACCAGTTGGACCCAAGAATAAGAATGAGTTAGTTGGTCCTTGTGGTTCTTTCAACCTAGCTCTTGACCTCAAGCCTTTTCAACAGCACTGACCGCTTGATCTTGCCCAACTACTTTTTGATGCAGTCTTTCAGCCAGTCTAGCTGACGTCTCTTTCTCGTTCGGGCCAAGCCTCAAGACAGGAATGCTGGTCCAACTATTCACGACCTTGTCAATGCGTTCTAGTCCAACAGTTTCAGTCAACATTGAGTTCTCCTTGGTATTTCCTTCCAGATGCTTAATGGTTGCTCCACTTTTTTAATTGCATGATATTGCAAGTTTTTAGCTCTAATTAGCTCGTCAAGTTTAACAGCCTTTTGTAATGAAAGGAACTCTCCCACCTTCTGCTTAAATTGTCTGATTTGATTGATTCTTACATTTTTCTTCCAGAACATTATTATCTACGGCTAAAGCTTGTCCCTCAAGTCATTCCACTCTTTAACCTACAAACAAATGATATGTTGGAGCGAATATTACATGAAAGATTTCGATAATTAGAATAAACAATAGAGAGTATTTTACGCTTTCTCCACCCAATCACAACACTGTAGGTCTACCCCTCACAGCCTCGGTTAGTTGCCCAACTACTTCATGCCCATCATAACAAACATTTGCAGCACACACCTTCTACAAAGCAGAAATACCTACCCGGAGGGGAACCAATTAATCTTGACATAGAATGCTGCTCCGCATACTCCGACATATTGATCGAACCTGTTTGATAATATATTCTATTGTGAGACTTGACCGGAACTTTAGCCTTCTAATTTGATTATTTGCGTAGGTATCTTGAAATTTCTTTGTCCATGAGATGTGATTAGGTAACTCACTATTCATGATTTATTTTATCAGGTGGCGTTTGTCTAACAAAGCGAATGATTTAGTTGATAAAGGTTGTGTAAACTTGATAGATTCACTTGTGTAGCTAGTAAGAAGGGATTGATGATTTCATGCGGAAGAAAAAGCAAGTTCATTTGCAATTTTAAATTGCTTAAGCAATTTTATACATTGCTACATGGACTTTTCGTAGGTGCAAATCAAGTCAATGGATGTTGGATCAAAAGTTATGGCCATTCAAAGTTTGGCAATTTTTTTCTAATTTAATGAATTGAAAACATGGGGTTATGGACTTTTCGTAGATATAAAAATCGAGTTAAATGAGATGTCAAAAGTTATGTCGTCAAAATTTTGCTAAATTTGTGAAAAATATACATAAATTTGATTTTTCAAAATATTTCAATTTGATGAATTAAAAACATCGGGTCATAGACTTTTCCTAAATTTAAGTCAATAGAAAATATTCCATTTCAGTTCGTAATATATATATATATAATATATATATATATATATATATATATATGTATATATTAATATGGAAATCCGTAATCTTGAACTTGTTGGTTGAATTTTGTACGCAATTAGGAAATTGAAATACTTAGATTTATTATTTAGTTTTTCAAAATTTCTAAGATTTTCATATCTTTTATCTATTCCTAGTAATTTTAGAATTTAGGTGATTTTCGGTTTTGTATAATTAAGTTAAAAAATTCCAAAAATATCTAGATGCGTGATATTTTGGAAATTTAGATTAGTCTCTGATATTATTAGATCATTTTTAACTTAAATTAGATTTGGACATCTTTATAACCTTTAATTTATATTAGATTTTGATATTTCCAAGTAATATTTAATTTATAGAAGATATTCATATCTTTTGATAATCTTTAGCCTACATTAGATTTTTATATCTTCAAATAATCTTTAATTATATTACATTTTGATGTAATTAGGTAATCTTTAGATTAGTGCAGATTTCATATTTGTAAATGATTTTTAGATTAGTTTAAATTTTGGTATCTTTACATAATGTTATTTTATAGATGAGACAATACGTTGTTCTGGGTTGTGTTACGAGTCTTTTTGCTATATGGAGTACTTAGCAGTTAGCATTAGAATAAGTAAATTGTTTAGGATGTGTTTAATATAGGGAAATTAGACAATTGGTTGATTTTGGGTAATTGAATTAATTATATTGCATTTTCTTTTATTAATTTAAGCAATTAATTAACTTAGATTTTTATTTAATGTAGACTTTAATCAATTTCTAGCATCATTTAATCAAATTTTTTTTTACGGATTTTAGTAATTAGGGTTAATTTTTTTGGTTTCTTCTTCAGGCTTTAATTACTAAGTCTTGATTTTAATAATTTTGGTATTTAATTTAAAATTTAATTTCACTAATTTTTAGTTAGTTTCCGAAATTTAGTGTTTAATTGGATGTTAATGCAGTCCATTAAAAAAAACAAAGAAAAAAAATTGGGGTGGCCTTTAATTTGCACCTTATAGTTTAGTTGTTATTTGCATGCTATAAACAGTGATAATCTTTGACTTCCTCCAAACATGTTAATTATGTACATAGTCATATGCTATCGTTTCTCTGCAGATAGGTCATACCAAATAGGGTATATGTATTTATAGATTGAGAAATTGCATGTTGTGTATATGTATTTACTTACACTATTGCAAATTCAAAAAAGAGATTGTTGTGTATTAAGTTTAATGATTATAATTGAGAAGCCAGTGTAAGGATGCATTTGGTTCAACATTAGCCTAAAGAGCTTTGAGCAAATGCAAATGCCGTTTGGAAAACTGTGTTTTGAGAAGCAATTTCGAGAGAAATGTCGTTTGGTAGAAAACGCATTTAAAAAGCCATTTATGTGATTATTATTTATTATTTATTTGTTTAAGATTGAAAATATATATAATTAAAAAAAAAAAAAGACAAAATAAGGGTGACCTCGCCCAAGGTGGGTGGGTCGGGTGACCTCCAATGAGGGTCATGCAACCTTGGCAAGGGCCGCCGGAGGTCGCTTGATTGCAGGTGACCTTTAGTGAGGGTCACATGGCCCAAGCGAAGGCAATGCATGACCCAGGGGAGGGCCGCTTGAGGCCGCGAGACCTAGGCAGCGGTTGCTTGGGTAACCTGAGGTCAGTTGACCTCCTGTGGCCCTTGCCAAGGTCGTGCGACCCTTGCCGGAGGTCAACCAACCTCAGGTGACCTTGACCGGCGGCCGCTGGCAACCTTAGCCCTTTGTCGAACTGACAAAGGGTTTGGTCCTTTTTTAATTAAAAAATAATAATGAGGGATAAAATCGGAAATTTGAAAAATTGGTGAGGGTAGTTTTTGAAAGAAAAAAAAATGAGTTTCAATATTTGGCCAATAATGAAAGCCCAATGCTAGTCCCTATTACTATTAGCATTGGACTTTCAATCTTCCCAATGTTGGCTTGCAAGTGGCGTTCACTTGAAAAAAGCTCTTTCAAATTATTTGCCAAATGATCCAGCATTTCTCCAAAGGGCTTTGGAGGTCGAAAGCTCCCGGGAGATGTTGAATCAAATGCACCCTAATTCATCTTCGTCTACAAGGTAAGCTAGAGACTGGTCATTATTAATTATTGATCAAAGGGAATTGGGCGTTGCCACGGGAGATTTTTCCATCTCATGTCACTTGGACGTTGCTATGGTAACAGCAACAGTGCCTTGTTGACCACAAATGGCCATTTTAAAGGAGAAGGCAACAGGAACATAACATGGAACAAATTTGGAAAGAATCGACAAAAATTTCTCAAATATTGAACCATATTTCTTGTTTCCAAAAAGACAATGAAATAAAAAAGAAGTCGAAATTTTTTAACACTTTGAATAAATACTTCAATGTAAAACTCATTTTTTTTCATAGCGTACTTGCGAAAACATTTCACCATATGAAAGTCAAATTAGTAACCACGCTTGAATTTTAATCTAATATAGTGAGATTTCAAAGGATTCCCGAAAAGTGAAATTTTTTTAAAGTTGCTTAATATGATAAAAAAAAAATGGGGTTGTACGAAAATAAAAAATCAATGAGGTAAAAATTTGATTAGGGAAAAGAAAGGACTAACGAAATAAGGCGACACGGGCAGAAACTGGAAGAGCTATTTCGGGCATCTTCGGGGACCATCGCAGGGAAGAGACACATGAACGAGGGAGTCAATGTGCATATCGTTAAATTTAAAACCATCGACAAATCAATAAGACTAGTAGATACACATATCTGGAATTACTATTATGCTCTTCAACATCGTGATTTCTGTCCATTATGGAGGATACATTGTTTAAATGAAAAAGGCAATCGCATCGTGCACATTATCAGTTTCCCATCTCAAGAATTTTTTCCTAAAAAAGGCAAGACCATATATTTACAGCTGTCGTGTTAAGAAGTACTCTCAAGGCATTGATAAAACAAATGTAAATTTGTAATATTATGCTTACAAAACATTGGCGATGGAATACTTGGTATCCATCATCACAAAGTCATTGCAACGGGCAAGCTGCCATTTAAATCTTGCCAAACTAATCACAAGCACTCACTGAAAAAAAGATAATCCATTTATAGATACATTTGTTCCCACTAGATAGGACCCCAATATTGGACTTCGAGAAGTCCTAGGTTGTTACACTTATGTACACATGGGAAAATGCATCTGAAGTCGATTTGGTCCTTTCATTGAGGAAAAGTACACATTTCATCTTTAAACTTGCGTGATTTTTTAAAATGGGTTTCCTAAACTCATAAAATGTGCAACAAGCCATTGAACTAGTGAAATCTTTTAATCAAGTCTATATGTCTCAAAATCCAACAAATCGAAGTTGATGTGTTTGTTCAAAGGTGCAACATGTGGTGTGACAATAGGTGATCAGTTTGGCTGTGTAAACTTCACGAACATTAATACAAGATAAAAATAAGAAAAATTTTCATTAATAGCCATTCCACGAATTATTTCCGTACGAGATTTTTTTGTCAACAACGGTGAGAGCTGTTGACATCTAAAATTTAGGTTTTACTCTTGTCATTCATTGTATTGAAAATTAGAGATCAAATTTGACCCCTAAACCAAAATATCAATATGGAATAATTTGGTATCAACATTACATTTAGGCAATAGGAGCATTTTCATTTGGTAATAACATTCCAAACCACACTTTTGAGTTAGTGATTTGCATAATCATGCACTTCAAGAAGTTAGGCAGCTGGAAGAAAATGCCGAGGAGAACTTAATGTCAAATGAGACTGTTGGACCAGAACATGTTGACAAGGTCGTCAGCAGCAGGACTGGCATTCCCATCTCGACGCTTGACCAGAATGAGAAAGAGTGGTTAACTTTTTTTTTTTTTATTTTGGTCGATAGAAAGAGTGGTTAGTTGGATTGGCTGAAAAGCTGCATCAGAAAGTAGTTGGGCAAGATCAAGCAATCAGAGCTGTTGAAGCGGCTGTAATGAGGTCAAGAGCTGGGTTGGGAAGACTACAACAAACAACTGCCTCGTTCTTATTCTTCGGTCCGACCAGCGTTGGCAAGACTGAGCTCGCGAACGCCCTCGTTGAGCAGACCTTTGACGATAAAAATCTTCTAATTGAGATTAATACGTGAAAGTGTGCCCCTCCTGGGTAAGTGTTTTAGTTTATGGTGCCGCTTTGTATAACATGCATGCTGCAAATGTTTGTGGTAGTATTTGATCCTTGTTCTTTGTTGTAATTTTCAGTTATGTTGGACATGGAGGAGGTGGGGAACTAACTGAGGCTGTGAGGAGGAGACCCTACAGTGCTGTGTTATTCGAAGGGGTCGAGAAAGCGCTCAGAGGAATTATGAATAGATTGCTCCAGGTTCTCAATGAGGGCAGATTAACCGATGGCCAAGGCCGGACGGTTGACTTTAGAAATACCTTAATCATCATGACCTTAAACCTTGGAGCAAAGCACCTTCTATCGGGCCTGAAGGGCGATTGCTTGATGCAAGTTGCCTGTGAAAAAGTCATGCGGGAGGCAAGGCGTCTGTTTCCACCTTATAAGTCTGTCAACTTCATATTCTGGCTGGGTTGATTAGGAATACTGACATATGTCTTCAATGGAACAGGTAAGGAGACACTTTAGACCAGTGTTGCTGGACCGGCTCGATGAGATAGCAGTGTTTGATCCTCTCTCGCGTGAATAACTAAGGAACGTGGCTAGACTCCAAACAAAGAATGTGGCAAGTAGATTGGCCAGAAGAGGCATCACTTTGGCTGTCACCGATGCGGCTATGGACTTTATCGTGGAGGGCTGTGATCCGGTAGGTTTTCAGTATATAGGTGTGTGGTCATCTACTTACTTTGTGAGCCCGTCGGGAATCATATCGCTAACATGTGTCATTCCACCATAGGTTAATGGCGGATGGTCGATCAGGAGGTGTCTCGAGGACAAGGTGATGACCGAGGTCGCGTTAATGCACTTGAGGGAGGAGATCGACGAGAACTCAACCTTGTACATCGATGCAGGGTCCAATTAGCAAGATCTCGTGTACCGTGTGGAGAAGAATGGAGGCTTTGTGAATGCCGCCGCCGGGCGGAAGTCGGATGAAGATAGAAGGAATAGAAGATGGTGATGAGATGTCTGAATGAAGGCTTTGAAATCTGCACGTAGGAGAGGCTGGAGAGAGCTGCGGATTCTCCTGCGACTTGACCCCTCTTCTTGATTTTGTAGAATCTTGACGTCATTGTTTAGTGCATGCTCTTTCCAAGAAAAGAAACGAGCAAAGAAAGTGCTGTTTCCGGAAAACATTATTCTTTTTTTTTTTTTTCATTTTTATATATCGAAATTCAATGAAGTTTGAGAGAACCAGTCAACCTTTGATACGCATTAAACCAGTAAGCAAATTATAGAAAGCATAGTTGCTTCCGCTTAAGAAAGACATCGTGACGAGATTTTTGTCCATTGCTCTAAAGTGAGATGATATTCTAACTTATTTGGAGCAATTTTATAAGTTCTTTTTTTTTAATAAAAATAAAAAAATCAATTCAGATTTTAACCATATGTAGTTTTTTTTGTTTTTGTTTTTTTGGTCAGAAACCGTTGCACGTTGAAAACTAACAATTTTTCTTGAGATAACAGCAAGGGAAAAAACTGGAAAATGTAAAAGGAAATAGAGAAGCTCTTGGAATTTCATAATGCGGTATAATGAGTGATGGCCTGGTTGTCCCCACTGTCTTGTTCGTGCTCCTTTTGGCATTCCACGCAAAGCCGAATTTGATAATGCGGTATAATGAGTGATAGGCCTGGTTGTCCTCATCGTTCTGTTCACGATTTTTTGGCATTCCATTCAAAACCAACTATTATAAAAATTTAAATAATTAGATGAATGCGTAATTTATTATTTAAATATTTTAATACTTCCCGTCACGCTTAATTTGAAAAGATTTAAACTCAAAACCTTTAACTCATATACCATATAAAATTTTATACGACCATAGCCAACTGTTCTAAAAGTTTTAATTGTTAAATGAATGCACGATTTATTATTTAAATATTCTAACACTAAAAGCAAGTTTGGATGGAATCTCTTTATGGCCATCTACGAAATTCGAGCAACTATTTTGGAGATACGCTCGATTGCTTTTCCAAGGAGATTATGGATTGGATGCTTTGTTAGGATCTTTCCTGGTCACAGGGATTATTGTTTTGCATAATGCCAATCTTAATATATGGTTTGTCGCATTTCTTCATCTTCTCTTTTTTCGCTTTTGAAAATTCAATGCTTTCAATAGGAAAATTTCCATCTGGACAATACATGCAACTTGGAAATGAAGATGCCAGGTTTCTTATGCTGTCTGGGATTAGTAAAGATGCTGCAATATCTATAGTTGTATGCACAGCAAATGAACAAATATGATTCCGGCGGGAGTTTAATTTCAAGCAGAGGACCAAAAAGTCCCCCGACCAGGCCGCCCCTGTCCACGTGGCGGGATCTCGTTCGCTCATCGCGATTAATCTTTTCTCGTTCTTCATTCGTCGATTCGAACTTCCTCGTTTTCTGTTCTCCCTCCTTCCTTTCTCTCGTTGACCAGTCCCGAAGAGAGAGAGAGAAGAGAGAGGGAGAGAAGGGCGCAGGGCGGCGATGGAAGCTGTGGAGTCCGGGAGCGACGGCGCGAGCCGGAGTCAGCGAAGAGTGGGGATAGCGTACGACGAGAGGATGTGCAGGCATCACACCCCTGACGATGAGCCTCACCCTGAAAACCCTAATCGCATCAGAGCCATCTGGAACAAGCTCCAAGCTGCCGGGATCACTCAAAGGTTCCGACTTCACGCGTACACATGCGCATATCCGTGTTTCCTCGGCATTTCTTGGCTTTACCATGTTCGAAAGTTTCAATTTTCCGTATTAATTGCATTTGAGGTGGAGGTTCAATGATGGAGTGTGTTTGATCAGTGGACAAAAGAGGTGTTTAGAGTCTTTTTCCGTGTTTTTTTCTTTTTATCTGAATTTGTTACTGACGTAAAGGGTTCGTTTTTTTCGTATGATCTTTCGTTTTTGGGAGGTGATTGATGTTCGTATGGATTGTTGAGAGGATGGAGGGTGTGTACACATTTGCCCGAACCGTGCTCAATTTTAAGTGGAGAAGTTTGATTTGAATTGGGAATTTTCTTTTGGAGTTGTCATATTTGGTTGAGTGATGATGATGGGAATTGAAAGAAAGATTTTCTCTGTGAGCGTTTAATATCCTGGATAGATTAGATGGTGAATTGGCATGGTCTAAGAGTAGTCCCCACTCATTCACTGTGGAAGTACAGTTTTACAAGATACTTCTCTTAACTTTAGAGGTAAGAATACAGCGGCATTATTAAGTTTCGGTATTTGGATGAATTGTGGAAAAGACACTCGCATTTTTAAATGAAACTTTTGGCTTTCGACATTTATTTCTGATTTCATTCTTTTTTCTAGACTTAATGAGCTGACTGAAGAATTAATATAAGGGGCGCAATTTAATTTTTAATGCGTACAAAAATACATGATAATTAGCTCGTTACATGTTTCATTCTCACTTTGTTTTGGAATTTCTTTTTGTTAATTCAATTGTGGGGAAATTTTACCAGTGATTGCTAAACTTTAATGGGGATTCCATTTGGGTCAATTAACTTCGGTCTAAATCATCGGTTCTCTAAATTTTCATATCTTTATAATTGATACACTTTGACCAGAATTCAATAAATTTTCTCGTGAAGTTTTGAATAAGAGACATGTGGCCACAATATGGTGTTGAATGTTTTGCCCTTGTGTTGGCTAAACCAGCATTTCTCCAAAAAATGGGCCGGATTCCAGTCAAAGTGCATCAGTTACGATGAAAAATAAACGCATTGGATGATTAAAATCAAAGTTCAGCTGCTTGATTGTTTGACAAACTAAAGTCAGCAACCATTGGTGAATTTTACACGTGTTATAGTGGTACGTGATAAAAGACCAGTCAATTGCTCTGTCATTTTAGTGTATGATTTACTGCTTCTTTTTATCCAGGTGTGAGGTTTTGAATGCCAAAGAAGCAGAAGATAAATATATTTTGTCAGTCCACGGCAAAAGTCATGTTGATCTGATTAGGAACATAAGTTCCAAACAGTTTAACTCTCGCAGAAATAGAATAGCTTCAAAGTTTAATTCGATATACCTGAATGAAGGGTCATCGGAAGCTGCTTATCTTGCTGCTGGTTCTGTTATAGAGGTAATTTTTTTTTTTTTTTTTTTTTTTTTTAAGCCTGCATGCTTATTGATTGCCACCCTTTTTAGGCAGTGAGTAATAATTTTCCGCTGCTGCAAAGCCTCTGAACTGCTGTATGGATTATTGGCTAAAACTGCCTGTAATGTTTACAATGCATCCGCATGCATGAAAGAACCTCCATTGCATAAGGTCTGTAATTAACTGTATTTATCTGAGCATATACAGTTGGCTGTATATAGTACCTTTTTCCACATGCACTGTACTAAGTACGTAAGGGACTCTATTATCAATCATGTAAGACTGTGCATGAATATGTACTTACCCTATCCCTGAAAATCGTAGAAGATTGTCTTTCTCCACTGCCTAATAATCAGGGTTTGTCTCTTGACCAAAATAGAACTTGCAGGGTCCTTCTATGTCTGCAAAAGTATCTTTAACATGGTCAACTGTTTTACGGCCTTGATGTTCTTCCTGCTTGAAGCCTGATGTGTATCCAGGCTATTCATCACAGGGAGATTTATTTTCTTGGCAGAACTTTCACTTGAGTTAGACCTACAGAATTGTTTGACAGCAGACTTACTGGAATTTCTGAAAGTCAAGCAATTTTCTCTTGCAAATTAAATGAATAGCCTATCTAATCTTTTGCATGAGGACAAGCATTCTGGATTGCTGCAATCCATCTGCAACTTTATGTACATATGCTGAAAGTCAAGCATATGTACTTCTGCTTCCATGATCATGTGATTGCATCTTTCAATTGTGAAGGTTGACCAGAATAATTATCCCTGTAGGTTGCTAAAAGAGTTGCCAAAGGGGAATTAGACTCTGCTTTCGCTATTGTAAGGCCTCCTGGACACCATGCTGAACATGATGAAGCAATGGGATTTTGTCTCTACAACAATGTTGCTATTGCTACAAATTTTCTTTTAAACGAGAAAGTGAGTGCTGGTTCCTAGTACCTTTCTCTGACTAAGTAGGTGTCCCCTCATGTAGTTTTTACTCTTTCCTTTTTTTTGTCCTTTTGCAGGAATTGGGCATCAACAAAATCTTGGTTGTTGACTGGGATGTTCACCACGGTAATGGTACTCAGAAGACATTCTGGAAAGATCCTCGAGTTTTGTTCTTCTCTGTCCATAGGTATAGAAACTACAGCAGTTTTTATGTGATCCTCATGTCTAGGAGTAATAGCTTAGAATCTCTTATGACTTTTTCTGAGGATAAAATTGTATTAGGTGAGCAAGTACTAAAATGTTGTTTCGACTGTGATTTAGCAGCTCTTTTTCCCTTACATGAACTCTTTCCCCATTATAATCTTAAGCTTGTAGACAAGCCCCAGGTTAATGGCTTAAGCTTGAAACTCACTGATGTACTCTCACCATTGACATTTGATCCATAACTGAAAGGTATCAACCTCATATTTCAGGCATGAGTTTGGGTCCTTTTATCCAGCCAATGATGATGGTGACTATACAATGATTGGAGAAGGTCCCGGGGCTGGGTATAATATAAATGTCCCATGGGAGAATGGTCGCTGTGGAGATGCGGACTATCTAGCAGTATGGGACCACATCCTGATCCCTGTTGCTAAGCAATTCAATCCCGACATGATACTAATTTCTGCGGGTTTTGATGCAGGTCTGTTATCATATATCTGATGAGCAATTTTTATCTATGAAGGGTCATTTTCATTTTTCTTTTAGTTTCTAGGTTCTTCCAGTTTTTCTTTGTACTTTAGTTTAAGATATGATTTCGGTGTTTCCACAATTTTTTCCTCATTTCATGTTAATGCACTGGCATCCTTGGTGACTAGAAGCGATGTGATGTGCTTGGCTTTGTGAGACAGTTTCTTTGACACATGCATCAATGAGTGGTTTTCTTTATTGACTAGAATTTCATAGAGGAATTAAATAACAGATGGTATAAAAGATTGTAGTGTTTAATAAAAGTTGCATTGGTTGCAGAAATTACAATTAATCATAATAGGTGGGAGCTGATATTTGGTTCAGAATGTGGTCAGTGCTATGGGAATGTAGGATAAAGATAATACTAGATAGCCATATAATATGCCTTATTTAGTTTGTGTCCACAGAACATTTTGTTGGGCTCTTTCGAGGAGGAAAAGCTTGTAAAAAATTCTTGTAATCATATTGTAAGATGAATAGATCAAGCAAAAGTTGTGGGGGTTGGGAGATAGAAGAGTGTAGGAAAGCAGAAACCAATGCTCATGGGCTTCAGTTCTCTATCATCGTTTAACTTATCCTTGTTGAAGAAAGATAATTATATAAATTCCATGATTACTGCCTAAATGGGTCAGCATAAGAGTCTGAAGGACTCTTAGCAACTCCAAACTCATGATGGTCACTGCTTTAGGAAGGTATCACTTTGATTGATTAGTATGTTTCGGTTCATGTGTATTTGAGCTATAAAAAGAAATGGCGTGCTCGGATTTTGCTTTTTCTGTTCCCGTACTTCCTCTATATAGTATGTACGACGGTGACTACTTAGCGGTGAGTTCTACTCATTTATTAATTTAATGCTTATAACAGCTGTTGGTGATCCTCTGGGAGGTTGTCGTGTCACTCCATATGGATACGCAATGATGTTGAAGAAGGTTAATTTCTGGATAAGTTTCTCTCATTTTTTTGGGTAGCTGGAATCTGTCTCCATCCATTTTTTGTTTGAAATATTGTAAATAATATGTAACTAAGTAACATAGGAATTCATCTTCTCAGGAAATCCTTTTCCCTTGTTTACTTTGTGTTATTGTCATAAATAGTATTTGATCAGCTTAATTGGATCCTTACAAGGGCATTAAGCATGTTGATGTTACTTTTCAGTTGATGGACTTTGCACGAGGTAAGATAGTATTAGCATTAGAAGGAGGATACAATCTCGCCTCAATTTCAAATTCAGCCCTTGCATGCATGGAAGTTTTGCTGGATGACAAAACTGTCACTGATTCCACCGAAGCCTATCCTTTTGAGTCCACATGGCGAGTAATACGAGCGGTAAAATGTTTATCTTCTGGGTGTTCTGGCAACATGTCTCCCCGGAATTTAGCTGCATCATTATAATCAATCAAATGATAGTGTGCTAATAGCAAGCTAACTTTCTCAGGTTCGTCAAGAACTAAAAGCTTTCTGGTCAGTACTTGCTGATGAATTGCTGACCAAGTTAACAAGTCAAAAAGCACCCATTCCGGTGAAGATTCTTTTGCTTGTTACTTCTATGCAAGCATTCTTATGTCCCGAAATCTGGATGCTAGAATACTTATGATTCCTAGAGGCTGATTTGACCTCTCATTTTTGCTTTTGTCAAAGATAAACCTTTATTATTATCTAGAGATGTAGTATGTTACTAACTGGGCGCTGTGACAAGCCGTTATTTTATCTTTTACAGGGCGTATGAAGTGAGCTTTAGAAGTTACTTGTTCCGTTTTGTTTTATATCATTATCATAGTTCCCATTACTAAAGGAATCACTTTTTTTTTTCCCAGCAAATTCTCCTTTCAAGCTCTGACTCTGAAGCCGAAGATGTTGAGCAGCTTCTGCAAGATGTCATTCGACCTCTTTCAACTCTCAGGGTTGATGAAGATCATCATGGTAAAGAAACTTGCCGTCAGTGGGATTATGTAAAAGTAGATCTGAATTCTGTTAAATTAATACAATCTTTAAATCAAATGTAGTTCTTGCAGAATCTGCTTCTGTGTCCTGGAGATCAGATCTTTCGAAAATTGACATCTGGTATGCCACCTTTGGATCAAATATGTGGAAGCCTAGGTTCCTCTGCTATATTGAAGGTGGACAGGTAATGCGCTTTATTATTACCTTTTTCAAGCTTTAGAACATCAGTTACCTAACATGCTGATGTTTCATGACATACATGATGATTGTATTGTGGTCCTGTCCAATGATTTCAGGTGGATGGCATGAAAAGGCCATGTTCTGGCTCAATGGACAAAAGCCCGCCTAAAGAGATTTTGTGGAAGACCTTTCCTCACCGATTATTCTTTGGCTGGGAATCCACACGCACATGGGGTTTGGGAGGAGTTGCTTTCCTTCATCCGGAAAGCAAGAATGAGGATATCGTGCACATGTGCCTGTATAAGATAACGTATGTCTTTGTCATGTTTTTCTCCTTTATGTTTCCCTGTCTCTCTTGAAGAGAATACTCTCTTGAGAAGGATGGAGTGGTATACTGCAACTATGACCTTTTGTCTTTTTGACTTTCTCTGATCAGGTTAGAGCAGTTCAATGATGTCTTGCTTCAGGAAAATGTTTCCAGCTATGACACGAGTTCTCCTTTGTTTAATCTTATGACTTTGGACTGCAGTAAAGAAAAAGGATCCATCGACTTGGAAGCTGTCAAGGTATTTCCTTTTGATCTCATCCAAGTACTGTCTTGTGCACCCGATAAAGCCTCAACTTGATCTCGTTCTCTTTCAGTTGTCACATTCTGATCTCTAATATTTCAAGCTGGTCAATCTAATTACAGAATGGTTGGTACCATAACGTTGTTTACTTGGGAATGGAGCAAGACATCCCCATACTCACAATGACGTAAGCATATAAATTACCTTGCCCTCCTCTCCTTGAAGTCACACATGATCTCGAGACTCTCAGCCAAATAGACTTCTTGGTCCACAGAATTAATACGACATACTAACTTGCTGATCTATTTAGGTGCAACATGTCGGATATCAAAAACTTCAAGTCGGGGAAGGTTCCTTTGCGCGCTCCGAGTGAAGACTATGCCAACACGTTGATAAGAGGCTTGGTGGAAGGAGGGCAGCTATTGGAAGAGGAAGCCACGTCCTACATCAAGGACGCTGCTACAAAGCCCTTATAGAATGCAAACATTACTTATTTGCTCTGCCCCTTTATCGAGGATGTTTATTCTTCATTTGCAACCTTGCTAGATTCTCTGGAGCAAGAGTGACTCCGATCAAAAAGTCTGGCCTCTTAGGTAGCTTTATAATTAAAGGAGACTAATTTAGGGTTGTGTATAATCCCATTAAGCGAATCTCTTGTATATAGTCTCACCGATCCTGCTGAAATGGCTCCAGCCAACTTCTTCAGGGTTGATAAGCTTGTAGTTTCCCCTCTATACGCATTGATTCAAGGACCGTGTTTGTAGTTTGTGAAGTCTCATGCATTCTCAAGACTGTCAATTGCCACTTCTGGTTCTCATTAGGAATATGTTGCTTGTCTATTTCCCTCATTGAAGATAAGGGCATATTTGGTAACCATCCAAATAGTGTTTGATTTTGATTTTTTATTCTCGGGAGCAGTTTGGGAACAGAATCGCGTTTGGTAAAAATTTTGTTCCCGGGAACAAAATTTGTTTCCGAGAATAGATTTTGGGTAAAATCAAGAATAAGATTCTTGTTCTATGAACAAAAAAAAAAGAATAAAAAAAAGTGGAAGAAGAATTCCTTTGCTTAGACGTGTTCTCTCCCCTCCTCTATTGCCGTCCGTCGCCGCTGCCGTTTGCTGGTCGCGGCAATCGATCCGGCGATCTCGCTAGGCCAGGGCGAGGTTCGGCAAGCTTGCCGAAGGCAAGCCCAACCACTGGCGAGATCTGGCGAGGCCGAGCCTTGGCGGGGTTGGGCGAGCCTCCTCGGTGGCCAGGCAGGCCTCGTCTAGCCCCACCGGTGGCCAGGCCGGCCTCACCTAGCTGCTGGCAAGGCTCGGCCAACGAGGGCCAGCCTCGCCGAGGGCCAGTGATGCTCCGGTGAGGTTGTCGGCCCTCATTTGTTTGATCGCCGGCCTGGCGACTGACCATTTGAAGAATAAGAGAAAAAAGTAAAAAAAATATATTTAAAAATTAAAAAATTTTGATTTGGAACGGAATAAATGAGCACGATACCAAACGCAATTTTCTTCTAGAATCAGAAATTTTGGATAGTTATCGAACGGCTTAAAATGCTTAGAAATTGTTCCCGAGAACATAATGAAAAATAATTATTTTTTATCAAAATCTTTTCTCGAGAACAGAATCCTTAAAAAATGCGCCTTAATAAACCGGTGGATTTCTCTCTCATCCATAGACAGACGGAGGGAGCTACGACAACATTGAGAATGACTCGATAGCATTATCGTGGTCAACAGAGACTTGCAGCATCAGGAAGATAGACCCCGCAAACAATCCAGCAGCTCGCAGCAGTTTCTGCAAGAAAGGGAGTACAAACCAACTTACTGAATGGTGAATCCCCATAGAACATATATTTTTACTTTCTTCAGAGGAAACAAGCAGGTAGTAAGTGCTATTACAAGTATCTATCGACAAAACTATAAAAATACATACATTAGACCATAGTCTGTCCAGTGAAAAATAAGCAATGCATTTAAAACATGAATATCTCATTAAAAGGACACAGACCTTGCAAATAACGATGAGTCACTTGATTATTCATAAACCATACTATTCAGTGGCATCAGTCCTAGATTTTATCAGAAAACACAGCCTTCCGCACCATAAAGAGAGTGATAGGCAGCATATTAACAGGTAATGACCATCAATCTACACCTAATAAGTTCAGTCAGCCTTCAGTACACAAATGCCAATCTAAACAAGAACATGAAAGCCAAAAGCAAAAGCATCAGTCAATCGGTCATTATCAATTTCATAATTCTTTTTTTTTCTCTCAGTCAGAAACAGAGGACCAATTAACCACTCATCAGAAGTTCCAAATCCAAACTACATCTTAAGTAACTGCAACCATTACCATGAATCTTGTTGCCTGAAAAAGATTAATTGGACTGCCGTCTGAGAACAATATATACACTCATAAAGTTATGAAGATGACACCATATCGATTGCAGATTAAAAAAGATGGTATGGCTACAAGATTCATCAAGAAAAATCATAACACTCATACCACCAATTATCCAAAGGTACAAAAAGGAAAACGATCTATTACATAATGCAATTCCCCTCCTCCCTGATCACCCTCTATTTTTAACCTCCAATTGCTCCAGTCATAAAAGGATTAACTGGTCGACATTTTATTGTCAATCTGATTGCCCGAACATCCAATCCAGCTCAGCCCAGGTATTTTTTTCAGTCTCCTGTCTATCATCTCATCTCTCAGTTTCTTCACATCAGACCATCTTCCATCACTAGCATAAGTTTTCGAAAGCATCACTCTGTAGGCACCCTTCTCTGGCTCCATTCGAAAGAGCTGCTGAGCTACTATACCTGCCATTGTGGAATTACCACACATCTCACGAGATGATAGTAGTGCACCCCAGATTCCAGGATCCACTGGTTGTGGCAAGGACTGAAGAAAACTGAATGCTTCTTCCAACTCTCCAGCGGTACCAAGAAGCTTTACCATGTAAATGTAATGCTCAGTCCCAGGTTGGAGGCAGAACTCATCTTCCATTCTCCTGAAAATTTTCTTTCCATCTTCTATAAGGCCAGCATGACAACAAGCACAAAGGAGAGCAGAGAAAGTACAATGATCAGGATTTACTCCGATGCCAAGTATTTCCTCAAATAATTGAAATGACTGGGAAGCTAGTCCTTGGAGCCCAAGACCCAAAATGATGGAATTGTACGTAATAATATTCCGATCTGACATTTGCTCAAAAATGTGCATTCCCTCATCCAAGAAACCACATTTTGAATACATATCTATGAGGGCAGATGAAACCATAATATCGGATTCCAATCCACGACGGAGAACAAAACCATGTATCTCTTTTCCAGGCCTTACATTTGCTAATTGTGCAATTGCCACGAGCACAGGAGATCAAAACAATGTCTACCATATCCTACGACACCCGGACCCTTGGAGTGCTAAGAGTTGGCACAAATGGACACTTTTATGTGCCAAAATCGAAGTAAAATGGATCACTTAAAGTGTTATTGGTGAAAAAATCCGACCAAAATGCTGACATGGCAATTTTCCGGCGAGCTGTGTGCAAAATGAGTCATTTTGTATGCTAATGTGGCTAAACAAAGTGTCAAAACGACGTCGTTTTGATATAATTCGAATTTTAATATAATAATTAATTTATTTATTTATTTAAAAAAAAAAAAAAAATTAATTTAAAAAAACAAAAAACAAAAAGGAGGGGGAAGGAGGAGGAGGGAGGTAGCCGGTGGCGGAGGGCTCAGCCCTCGGCCAAAGCTCGGCGGACCCAGTCGACTCTCCCCCACCTCCCCAGCGACGAAAGGGAGATGGAATGGCGAGGGCTCAACCCTCAGCCACTGGCTGCCTTCCTCCTCCTCCTCCTCCGTTTTTTTCTTTTAAAATAAATATAAATTAAATTATTATTTTTAATTTAATTTAATTAATTTTTTATTATATTAAAATTCAAATTATGCCAAAACGACGTCATTTTGGCCAATTTAAGGGCTCTGTTTTGGCCAATTATAGAAACGACATCGTTTTGGGTGAATTAGAGCTAAATCAGCTCTCCGGCAAGCCATGCAAGCGAGCAATATTAATATTTAATTGCCATATATAATTTCCAATCGGTTTTGCAGGAGGTGACACTCAGGTATTCCACTTTTCTACGAAAGTGTCACTTTCGTAACTTTTTGACACCTAAATATCCCTTTGTACAAACTTTTGGCACTTGAAGCGATCTTTGCCACCATCCTACACTCAGATCGTCAACTTTCTAAAAACTAGACCATCTCCACATTGGCAATAGCCCATTACCAAGGCAGACCATGCAACTAAATCAGGCTGAGACAAACCTCCAAAAACTTTACATGCCGAATCCATGCACGTACATCTCGCATACATACTAACTAGAGCAGCACCCACATGCGCATCGGAATCTAGACAACTTTTCATACATAGTCCATGTATACTTTGCCCGACACCAGCTCAAATCTGCCAAACCAGAGATCAACCCAACCAAAGTATACCCATCAGGTAACCTTCCCAGGCTTCCCATCTCGCTAAACAATTTCAACCCCTTATCCCACGCACAAAGATGCCCGTAACCATCCTCGCTGCCATCTGTGTGATATTCCACCACATGCTCGCGCCTTGTCAACATGTTGCTTCGACAAGTTACAACCACTTTGAACAAACGAAGGATCAATTGCACCAATTTGAACGAAACCGACCTCGGTTGAACGGGAGTGTGAATCAAAGTGTATGGCGAACCTAGGAAAAGATAATGAAAAATCAAGACCCTCGTGTTACACATGAGTGCCTTTACTCGAGATTTGTTTTCGTTCGTTTGAAAGAAACGAAGACAGAAAACAAAAAAGAAGATGTGAAGAAACAAGGTAGGGTTTCTTGTTGTGTTTCAATTCGTGTTTCATTAACAGAAAATTTTAGTGCTCCAAGCGAGAAAGGGCAAAGAACGGAGAAAATGAAGAGAAGAAAAAGAAAAACTAAGAACACGAAGAGTTTTTTTTAGATCAAAAGGACTTGAAGAGCTTAGAGTTCTGGTCACCAAAAATGTCACACACTCATCGGCCGGCAGGTTCTAAGTCATTTTTTGGGACTAGTCATTTCAAATACTTATTTGAAACAACGTTGGTCTCGAATCCTTAATTGAGAAAACATGTTATTTTGGTCTTTATTTAAGATTTTTCCTTTTTATGACGTCGTCTCGTGTAAGGTACGTCCCTCCGTCATGGGATCACGAGCCGAACAGGACAAAAAGTCCCGACCAGGAATCTCGTTTGCTCATTGCGGTTAATCTTTTCTCGTTCTTCATTCTTCGATTCGAACTTCCTCGTTTCCTGTTCTGGCTCCCTCCTACCTCTCGTTGACCAGTCGCGAAGAGAGAGAGAGAGGGGAGAGAAGGGCGCAGGGCAAGCGATGGAAGCTGTGGACTCCGGGAGCGACGGCGCGAGCCGGAGTCAGCGAAGAGTCGGGATACTGTGCGACAAGAGGATGTGCAAGCATCACACCCCTGACGGCGAGCGTCACCATGAAAACCCTAATCGCATCAGAGCCATCTGGAAGAAGCTCCGAACTGCTGGCATCACTCAAAGGTTCCGACTTCACGCGTACACTTGCGCATATCCGTGTTTCCTCGGCATTTCTTGGCTTCACCATGTTCGAACTTTTCATTTCCCTTGTCCATTGCATATGAGGTGGCGATTAAATGATGGAGTGTGTTTGATCAGTGGACGAAGAGGTGTTTAGAGTCTTTTTCTGTGTTTTTTTCTTTTTATCTGAATTTGGTACTGACGTAAAGGGTTCGTTTTTTTCGTATGATCTTTCGTATTCGGGAGGTGATCGATGTCCATATTTTGTTGAGAGAATGGAGGGTGTGTTCGCATTTGCCCGAACTGTGCTCAATTTTAAGTGGAGAAGTGTGATTTGAATTGGGAATTTTCTTTTGGAGTTGTCATATTTGGTAGAGTGATGATGATGGGATTTGAAGGAAAGATTTTCTCTGTGAGCGTTTAATATCCTGGATAGATTAGATGGTGAATTGGCATGGTTTAAGAGTAGTCCCCACTCATTCACTGTGGAAGTACAGTTTTACAAGATACTTATCTTAACTTTAGAGGTAAGAATACGGCGGCATTATTAAGTTTCGGTGTTTGGATGTATCAATTGTGGAAAAGACACTCGCATTTTTTAATGGCACTTTTGGCTTTTGATGTTTACTTCTGATTTCGTTCTGTTTTCTAGACTTAATGAGCCGACTGAAGAATTAATATAAGGGGCGCAATTTAATTTTTAATGGGTACAAAAATACATAATTAGCTTGTTACATGTTTCATTCTCACTTTGTTTTGGAATTTCTTTTTGTAAATTCAATTGTGGGGAAATTTTACCAGGGATTGCTAAACTTTAATGGGCATTCCATTTGGGTCAATTAACTTCGGTCTAAATCATTGGTTCTCTAAATTTTCATATCTTTATAATTGATACACTTTGACCAGAATTCAATAAATTTTCTCGTGAAGTGTTCAATAAGAGACATGTGGCCCCAATATGGTGTTGAATGTTTTGCCCTTGTGTTGGCCAAACCAGCATTTCTCCAAAAAATGGGCAGGATTCCAGTCAAAGTGCATCAGTTACGATGAAAAATAAAGCGCATTGGATGATTAAAATCAAAGTTCGGCGGCTCAATTGTTTGATGAACTAAAGTCAGCAACCATTGGTGAATTTTACACGTGTTATAGTGGTAGCAAAGTGGTACGGGATAAAAGACCAGTCAATTGCTCTGTCATTTTAGTGTATGATTTACTGCTTCTTTTTATCCAGGTGTGAGGTTTTGAATGCCAAAGAAGCAGAGGATAAATATATTTTGTCAGTCCACGGCAAAAGTTATGTTGATCTGATTAGGAACTTAAGTTCCCAACAGCCTAACTCTCCCAGAACAATAGCTTCAAAGTTTAATTCGATATACCTGAATAAAGGGTCATTGGAAGCTGCTTATCTTGCTGCTGGTTCTGTTATAGAGGTAATTTTTTTTTTTTTTTTTAAACCTGCATGCTTATTGATTGCCACCCTTTTTAGGCAGTGAGTAATAATTTTCCACTGCTGCAAAGCCTCTGAACTGCTGTATGAATCATTGGGTAAAACTGCCTGTAATGTTTACAATGCATCCGCATGCATGAAAGAACCTCCATTTCATAAGGTCTGTAATTAACTGTATTTATCTGAGCATATACGGTTTGCTGTATATAGTACCTTTTTCCACATGCACTGTACTAAGTACGTAGGGAACTCTATTATCAATCACGTAAGACTGTGCATGAATATGTACCTACCCTATCCCTGAAAATCATAGAAGATTGTCTTTCTCCACTGCCTAATAATCAGGGTTTGTCTCTTGACCAAAATAGAACTTGCAGGGTCCTTCCATGTCTGCAAAAGTATCTTTAACATGGTCAACTGTTTTACAGCCTGGATGTTCTTCCTGCTTGAAGCCTGATGTGTATCCAGGCTATTCATCACAGGGAGATTTATTTTCTTGGCAGAACTTTCACTTGAGTTGTTAGACCTACAGAATTGTTTGACAGCAGACTTACTGGAATTTCTGGAAGTCAAGCAATTTTCTCTTGCAAACTAAATGAATAGCCTATCTAATCTTTTGCATGATGACAAGCATTCTGGATTGCTGCAATCCATCTGCAACAGTAATATGTACTTCTGCTTCCATGATCATGTGATTGCATCTTTCAATTGTGAAGGTTGACCAGAATAATTATCCTTGTAGGTTGCTAAAAGAGTTGCCAAAGGGGAATTAGACTCTGCTTTCGCTATTGTAAGGCCTCCTGGACACCATGCTGAACATGATAAAGCGATGGGATTTTGTCTCTTCAACAATGTTGCTATTGCTACAAAGTTTCTTTTAAACAAGAAAGTGAGTGCTGGTTTCCTAGTACCTTTCTCTGACTAAGTAGGTGTCCCCTCATGTAGTTTTTACTCTTTCCCTTTTTTTTCCTTTTGCAGGAATTGGGCATCAACAAAATCTTGATTGTTGACTGGGATGTTCACCACGGTAATGGTACTCAGAAGACATTCTGGAAAGATCCTCGCGTTTTGTTCTTCTCTGTCCATAGGTATAGAAACTACGGCAGTTTTTATGTGATCCTCATGTCTAGGAGTAATATTCTAAAATCTCTTATGACTTTTTTCTGAAGATAAAATTGTATTAGGTGAGCAAGTACTAAAAATGTTGTTTCGACTGTGATTTAGCAGCTCTTTTTCCCTTACATGAACTCTTTACTCATTATAATCTTAAGCTTGTGGACAAGCCCCAGGTTAATGGCTTAAGCTTGAAACTCACTGATGTACTCTCACCATTGACATTTGATCCATAACTGAAAGGTATCAACCTCATATTTCAGGCATGAGTCTGGGTCCTTTTATCCAGCCAATCATGATGGTGACTATACAAAGATTGGAGAAGGTCCCGGGGCTGGGTATAATATAAATGTCCCATGGGAGAATGGTCGGTGTCGAGATGCGGACTATCTAGCAGCATGGGACCACATCCTGATCCCTGTTGCTAAGCAATTCAATCCCGACATGATACTAATTTCTGCGGGTTTTGATGCAGGTCTGTTATCATATATCTGATGAGCAATTTTTATCTATGAAGGGTCATTTTCATTTTTCTTTTAGTTTCTAGGTTCTTCCAGTTTTTCTTTGTACTTTAGTTTAAGATATGATTTTGGTGTTTCCACAATTTTTTCCTCATTTCATGTTAATGCACTGGCAGCCTTGGTGACCAGAAGCGATGTGATGTGCTTGGCTTTGTGAGACAGTTTCTTTGACACGTGCATCAATGAGTGGTTTTCTTTATTGACTAGAATTTCATGGAGGAATTGAATAAAAGATGGTATAAAAGATTGTAGCATTTAATAAAAGTTGCATTGGTTGCAGAAATTACAATTAGTCATAATAGGTGGGAGCCAATATTTGGTTCAGAATGTGGTCAGTGCTATGGGAATGTAGGATATAGATCATACTAGATAGCCATATAATATGCCTACTTAGTTTGTGTCCACAGAACATTTTGTTGGGCTCTTTCGAGGAGGAAAAGCATGTAAAAAATTCTTGTAATCATATTGTAAGATGAATAGATGAAGCAAAAGTTATTGTCATGTTTCGTTCACATGACAGAATATAACGCCCGAGATTGATCATAGGCCAGAATTTGAAATTCATGAGATTATCTTTATGTCATGTCTTAGTTTATTAAGGCCTATTTGAAGGTTGATTACGCATATTCTACATCTGTAGCTTTTACTACACGATTAGTGCATAATAGGTGAATTTCGAAGGGGGTGTTGCTGCATTGGCTATGCCTACCCACCTTTTCTACTTATCAAAAAAAGAAAGAAAGAAGGGGGGTGGGGTGTTGGGGAGATAGAAGAGTGTAGGAAAGCAGGATCCAATGCTCCTGGGCTTCAGTTCTCTGTCATCGTTTCACTTATCCTTGTTGAAGAAAGATAAATATATAAATTCCATGATTACTGCCTAAATGGGTCAGCATAAGAGTCTGAAGGACTCTTAGCAACTCCAGACTCATGATGGTCGCTGCTTTAGGAAGGTATCACTTTGATTGATTAGTATGTTTCGGTTCATGTGTATTTGAGCTATAAAAAGAAATGGCGTGCTCGGATTTTGCTTTTGCTGTTCCGTACTTCCTCTATATAGTATGTATGACGGTGACTACTTAGCAGTGAGTTCTACTAATTTATTAATTTAATGCTTATAACAGCTGTTGGTGATCCTCTGGGAGGTTGTCGTGTCACTCGATATGGATACGCAATGATGTTGAAGAAGGTTAATTTCTGGATAAGTTTCTCTCATTTATTTGGGTAGCTGGAATCTGTCTCCATCCATTTTCCGTTTGAAATATTGTAAATAATATGTAACTAAGTAACATAGGAAGTCATATTCCACGAAATCCTTTCCCTTGTTTACTTTGTGTTATTGTCATAAATATTATTTGATCAGCTTAATTGGATCCTCACAAGGCATTAAGCATGTTGATGTTATTTTTCAGTTGATGGACTTTGCACGAGGTAAGATAGTATTAGCATTAGAAGGAGGATACAATCTCGCCTCAATTTCAAATTCAGCCCTTGCATGCATGGAAGTTTTGCTGGGCGACAAAACGATCGCTGGTTCCACCAAAGCCTGTCCTTTTGAGTCTACATGGCGAGTAATACAAGCGGTAAAATGTTTATTTTCTGGTTGTTCTGGCAACATGTCTCCCCGGAATTAAGCTGCATCATTATAATCAATCAAATGATAGTGTGCTAATAGCAAGCTAACTTTCTCAGGTTCGTCAAGAACTAAAAGCTTTCTGGTCAGTACTTGCTGATGAATTGCCAACCAAGTTAACAAGTCAAAAAGCACCCATTTCGGTGAAGATTCTTGTGCTTTTTACTTCCATGCAAGCATTCTTATGTCCCGAAATCTGGATGCTAGAATACTTATGATTCCTTGAGGCTGATTTGACCTCTCATTTTTTATTTTATCAAAGATAAACCTTCTAAGCATCTATTTTAGCACTAACAGATATGGAAAGACTAGGGCGGCTAATTATTATCTAGACATGTAGTATGTTACTAACTGGGTCTTTTGACAAGCCGTTATTTTATCTTTTACAGGGCGTGTGAAGTGAGCTTTAGAAGTTAATTGTTCCGTTTTGTTTTACATCATTATCATGGTTCCCATTACTAAAGGAATCACTTTGTCTTTTCCCAGCAAATTCTCATTTCAAGCTATGACTCTGTAGCTGAAGATGTTGAGGAGGTTCTGCAGGATTCCATTCGACCTCTTTCAAAAACATTCAGGGTTGATGAAGATCATCATGGTAAAGAACTTGCGATCAGTGGAATTGTGAAAAAGTAGATCTGAATTCTGTTAAATTAATACAATCTTTAAATCAAATGTAGTGCTTGCAGAATCTGTTTCTGTGTCCTGGAGATCAGATCTTTCGATAATTGACATCTGGTATGCCACCTTTGGATCAAATATGTGGAAGCCTAGGTTCCTCTGCTATATTGAAGGTGGACAGGTAATGCGCTTTATTATTACCTTTTCAAGCTTTAGAACATCAGTTACCTAACATGCTGATGTTTCATGACATACATGATGATTGTATTGTGGTCCTATCCAATGATTTCAGGTGGATGGCATGCAAAAGCCATGTTCTGGCTCAATGGACAAAAGCCCGCCTAAAGAGATTTTGTGGAAGACCTTTCCTCACCGATTATTCTTTGGCAGGGAATCCACACGCACATGGGGTTTGGGAGGAGTTGCTTTCCTTCATCCTGAAAGCAAGAATGAGGATATTGTGCACATGTGCCTGTATAAGATAACGTATGTCTTTGTCATGTTTTTCTCCTTTATGTTTCCCTGCCTCTGTTGAAGAGAATACTCTCTTGAGAAGGATGGAGTGGAGATACTGCAACTATGATCTTTTGTCTTTTTGACTTTCTCTGATCAGGTTAGAGCAGTTCAATGATGTCTTGCTTCAGGAAAATGTTTCCAGCTATGACATGAGTTCTCCTTTGTTTGATCTTACATCTTTGGACTGCGGTAAAGAAAAAGGATCCATCGACTTGGAAGCTGTCAAGGTATTTCCTTTTGATCTCATCCAAGTACTGTCTTGTGCACCCGATAAAGCCTCAACTTGATCTCGTTCTCTTTCAGTTATCACATTCTGATCTCTAATATTTCAAGCTGGTCAATCTAATTACAGAATGGTTGGTACCATAACGTTGTTTACTTGGGAATGGAGCAAGACATCCCCATACTCACAATGACGTAAGCATATAAATTACCTTGCCCTCCTCTCCTTGAAGTCACACATGATCTCGAGACTCTCAGCCAAATAGACTTCTTGGTCCACAGAATTAATACGATATACCAACTTGCTCATCTATTTAGGTGCAACATGTCGGATATCAAAAACTTCAAGTCGGGGAAGGTTCCTTTGCGCTCTCCAAGTGAAGACTATGCCAACACGTTGATAAGAGGCTTGGTGGAAGGAGGGCAGCTCTCGGAAGAGAAAGCCTCGTCCTACATCAAGGACGCTGCTACAAAGCCCTTATAGAATGCAAACATTACTTATTTGCTCTCCCCCTTTATCGAGGATGTTTATTCTTCATTTGCAACCTTGCTAGATTCTCTGGGGCAAGAGTGACTCCGACCAAAAAGTCTGGCCTCTTAGTCTTAGGTAGCTCTTTATAATTAAAGGAGACTAATTTAGGCTTGTGTATAATCCCATTAAGCGAATTTCTCTTGTATATAGTCTCACCGATCCTGCTGAAGCGGCTCCAGCCAACTTCTTCAGGGTTGATAAGCTTGTAATGTCCCCTCTATACGCATTGATTCAAGGACTGGGTTTGCAGTTTGAGAAGTCTCATGAATTCTCAAGACTGTCAATTGCCACTTCTGGTTCTCATTGGGAATTTTCTGCTTGTCTGTCTCCCCTCGTTGAAGGTAATAAACCGGTGGTTTTCGTACACCTGCCCAACTCTCGTCCACAGACAGACGGAGGGAGCTACGACGATATTGAGAATGACTCAATAGCATTATCGTGGTCAATAAAGAGCGGTTAGAATTTTATTTGACAAAGTGGGTGCCTCTATTTTATTTTACCAACTCCCTGGGCCCACTTCGGTGGTGGGTGCACAGCTGCAACACTGCCCACCATGCAATGTGAAGTGGACCAAATGTAGAAAAAGTAGATTTTATCAATTGAGTTTTTCTAAGGCATTTGACAGATTATAATATATTTGAAAGTGTAAAAGAAAATATATGATTTGACAAGGTAAAATGATAATTTTTGATAGGATGAGCGGCTTTCAGGATGGATAGATTTTAGATTTGGAATCTATTTTATTAGGATAGGTTCCTAGTTTTTAGACCTTATAATTTATCCTGTAAATTTTGGAACGAAACCTATTGATTTGGTCCTGTTGTACAGTTTTCTTTTTGTGGTTTCATTAGTTAAAAGCTATTGATAACTGGCGGTCTACACGATTTCAATGCTTCAATACTCCATTATTGATAAACACTGGTTTACCTACTAAACAAATTAAAAAATATGAACCTCGCCCATAAATTTCATGTCTCTAACATCCTTTCGGTAATTTTTTCTGATTTCTTAGCAACTTCCCTTGTTTTATGCCATCGCAACTTTCTTTATGTAGCCAAAGTTTTTTTTTTTTTTGACTATAGAATAAAAGAAGTTTTCTTCCTTTAGGAAAAGCCTGGACGAAGCAACCATGAAATTCCTTAACAAGACAAAGCAAGGAACTAGAGCCAACAACATGCCAAGGACGAGCAAAAAGAGAGAATCAGAGCTACTCCAGATCCAGATTCCCAATTCAATCTGGTTTTCCTATTTGGTCCGATTCCACACCATAAACTGGGAGTTGCACGGAATATTACCAATCCTAGGGTCAACACCGAAATGATGCACACCCTAGACATTTAGCATTGTTAACTCATTGAACTGTGCAGGAACTTTGTATGCTCATTTCTAATTATATTTTAAACATGTTTTTAACCTTAGAGACACCTGACATGATTGTGTTAGTGTTTTAGAGAATCTCGTATACACTTCTTCAATATTTACTGCTTCTTTGTTTCATTAAACATTTTACTCACTTTTTTTTTTTCTTTGTTTCATTAAACATTTTACTCACTTGATTCCGACAAAAATAACCTGTTTTTACAATAAAAAACAATGAATTTATTTGGCACTTGCAAGTTACCTCATAAATATGATTCCATTTTATGCCCAAAAACTAATCAATTGTTGCCTACTTTACACATTTCAATGAACACTTCCCTATTTGATTTTCCCATTTTCACTAAAACACTCACTATACATTATCCTTTCTCCCTGATACTTCCCATTTTCCCTATTTTTCTTCTCATTTGAATTCCAGAATCGGCGAATATAGCTTTTCATTTTTTTCCCCATTTTTCCCAAAAAAACTTTTAGATATCTATTTTCTGTAATTCCAGTATTGCTGACAATTTTGGAGTTTGGACAGCGACAACAAAAAACAGGCAAAAAAACCCAACCAAAAATTAAAAAAGGCCTCCTAAGTACTAAACGTCAAAGAATATCTGGCAAGAAAAGTTTCACTCGCTTTCCTCCCACCAACCTCAAACGCAGATCCGAATATTGCAGATCCGAGAACAAGAACGCCACCGTAGGAAAAACGCAAAAGCAGAGGAAGCACTCGACGCCCCGGCGAAGCCGAACGACCAGCGGGCGTTAATTTGCGTCGGTGAGTTTCGAGCCCGTTGCTTTTCTCGGCGTTTCGGATTCGTTCCGCTTCGTGATGTCTCGAGTTGAGGTGGAAAGGCTCGGGAATGGCAGAAAAATCTCGACTTTAGCATCCTGGATCGTCCATTGAAGATGTCGCTCCTGTTCTTGCATTGCCTTGAATGTTTTCATTCAGATGGTTGCTCAAGTTTTGTTTTTTCATGTGAAAAATGGTGCCGTTGTCATTCCCATTTCGCAGTCTCTTGCTTATGTTCACCAAGTTCTGTTTTTTTGTGGTTTTGTTTCCATTCTGCTCGTGTTTTATGTGGTTGGCTTTAAGTGGGTTGCTCGTGCTTGTTGGTTTAAGCTCGAGCATGTTGTGTGATGGCTAATTACATGGAGGCAATTATGTTGGTGGGAGCAATGACTCCATGGTGGTGCTCGAGTTCCATTTCATTCATTTCTTTGATTTGCTGGGAACAGATAATTTCATGGAAGGTTTGAAGAGCATGCGGAGCGCACCGGTTTATACTTGCAGAATTCGGCATCTCTCGCCTCTTGTCCGGGCATCTAAGTTGAGATACGTGAAGGCTCTGTACAGAAACAGAGTGTCGATGACCATGAGCTCGAAGTCATTTAACTCGGTTTCTGCTTCCATTAATCCGCTGGAGGCCTCAAAATTGAGTCACTCTGACAACACGTTGCCATCTAAAGGTTATATACAGCAAATGGCGGTATTTACAGAAGTCACAGTTGAACTTGAGTTGATGCTCAATTCATATTAATCTGGTTTATTAAGTCATTGTTTAGGAAGTGAGTTAAGGAAAATTGCTTGGTTGCGTCTAAACTGCGTGCTTTGCTGAAAACATAATTGGGGGAGTCTGAAGCTTGTAAATAAATAGGTGAACTCTCAACTTATTTGTTGATGATTCTTAACTGTGTGTTGTATGTACAGAAGTTCTTGACCTTTGGAGAAATGCCAATGCTGTATGCTTTGATGTGGATAGCACTGTGTGTGTTGATGAAGGCATTGATGAGCTTGCAGAGTTCTGTGGAGCTGGAAAAGCTGTTGCAGAATGGACTGCAAGGTAATTTTGTTTCTTATCGTTATCGTCGTTCATCCCTTATAATTTGTATTTTAGTATTGATTATTTCTGCATTATCCAAATATTCTAGAGCAATGGGTGGTTCAGTTCCTTTTGAGGAGGCCTTGGCTGCGAGATTATCTTTGTTCAACCCTTCCTTGTCCCAAGTTCAAGATTTCTTAAATAAAAGGCCCCCGAGGTACGTTAACTATTTATTTGATCTATTGCTCCTACCTAGATCTCTATAAGTCTGCATGAGGATATCCTTTTTGAATATTAACATTTGCTGTGTCTGTCAGGTCCCTAGTGGAGTGGAGTGAGTATAACTTTAGTTGACCTATCATGCAAGACTAATTATGTTGATATAATGACCATAAAGCTGGATCTTTCCACTGTAATATTCCAGTTTTCCGAGTCACAATATACGAAGCAACATTGGCAGGTTTCAGACGCTCAAAATCTTATGCACTTTGAGATATCTGTAACATCCCAATTTCATGGAGCCTAGTTAAACCGTTAAAATTATATACAAACTACCTGTATTTGTAGTCAGATGTGAATTTAATGTTTCTGTATGTTTTATGGGAATTTTTGCTTGATCCATCAAACGGATATGCCATGTTAAAATAATTAAAACTAGCAAGTGTGCTCCTCAAATTTTATGTGCACCGTATATAGCTGACAGCTGACGTGAAAGTGTGCTCCTTTCTGTTTGTACAAATGGAAAACATAACAAATGCACCTGTTAAGTCTCTGTTGTTGGTTTGATGCATCTTGAAATAGGTTTTGCTAGATGGGTATATCTTGGTGCAGATAATTTGAATTTCTCTCTTTCATTGGAACCACTTTGAAGCAACAGAACTTTTCACTTTTCCGAATGAAGTACATAGATATCATCATTTGCCTTTCTATTGGCAGGATTTCTCCTGGTATAGATGAGTTAATCGTGAAACTAAAGGCCAAAAAAACGGATGTGTATCTCATCTCTGGAGGATTTCGCCAAATGATCAATGTATGGTACTACTGCCCACTGAATCATCTCAAGGGAAAATCATGCATTTTCTGCTGATTCAGTGTCTGTCTCCTTGTCTTTCTTCACTCTTGCATTTATTATATCGCAAGAAACATTAGCAGACGAGTTTTTGACTAAGGGTATAACTGGTTATTATTAGTAGTGGATCACCTGTCATGTTATACCATCAAATGCCATGCTCAATTGTGATGGGTTACAATCATCAAACTTGCATGGCTTCATATGTTTTGTCTTTTCCAGTATTGTGAGGCAACCCTATATAGTGAAGCAAAATATGCAGGAAATTGCATTTTCTGATTCTCTGAGCAATTCTTCTGCAGCCTGTTGCCTCAATTCTTGGGATTCCTTCTGAAAACATTTTTGCCAATCAACTGCTATTTGGAAGTTCTGGGGAGTTTTTGGGGTTTGACACCAATGAGCCTACCTCTCAGAGCGGTGGAAAGGCCACCGCAGTACAACAAATAAGGAAGGTCAGTTTTGATAGCAACAGGTATGTTTAATTGTATGGCTTACTAGTAGCAAACCTCAATTTAAAGTCTTCTTGACAGGCCCATGGATACAAAGCTTTAGTCATGATCGGGGACGGTGCAACTGATCTTGAGGTTAGTGACACTGCATTTCTTCAGTTAAAAAATATGAGGAAACCAGCAAAGACATTCTCCTGTTTGCCATGTTGAACAAATGTTGAATTTTTTTTCCCATTGAATGAATTTGGCGAACTCCTTCACTTTACGTTTCATGTATTTTCTTGTGCATTAGTAGTTTTGTCCTATCGGACTGCAACAGTGACCGAAAATAGGGAGGGAAACTTACTAAATGAATTGGGTTGTTTTTTGGTGGATTGGCCTTTGAATTTTATGCCTGTTTTCTTAGTTTGTTTCTGTTATTCTTTTCACAGGCCCGTAAGCCAGGTGGTGCGGACTTGTTTATATGCTATGGAGGCGTTCAACTTCGAGAGGCTGTGGCAGCTAAAGCTGATTGGCTGGTGTTCAATTTTAAGGATCTGATCAATTCTTTGGACTAAACCTAAGTTGCTCCAGGGGATGCATCTTCATCTTTCACACCTCTTCGGTTTATCGCGATAAAATGTACAGATTTCATATCGGAAGATGATGCAGAGTGACAGAATATCACTCTCTCGACATTCTTTCATCAGCTCGACCCGGTGGTTTTAAAAGTGATTCTATATCAATTTCTTCTTGAGGACTATTATGTTCACACTCGTTAGAGATATTTGTTCGGCTAAATTAGTGAGATTGAGATTGGTATCCGTTTGTTGTGGAATGAAATGTTAATAAGCCCATAGGAAGTTTGATGATGGCAATGATCGATTCAAAGAACTGAGTATTTCTCTCTAATCCACCAAAGAAATTGCAGAGATTACCGAGTTGCTTATATTGCTAATGCGAATCTATTGAACATGCCCAATGTCTGGAATCACTGAGAACGTCAAGCAGGAGTAGCATTCAAAACCCCTCAGAGAATCTTGTCTACTTTAGTCCCGTTTTGCCCTCCGTACCCGTTTTTTAATTTACAACAAATCACAACGAAGCCACCCAACTGCTAATGGCTAACAGTTCATTCAAACAAGATACCAGTAAGGGCTAATACTTGCAACGGCTAGAAATTGTTCAAACGCAACCATAGAAATCGTCAGCTAATGCATGAAGATATCCGTCTTTGCCAGTATCCAAATATTGCTTCAAAAACTCTGAATGGAGAGATTCTGACAACATTCTAAGTGACTAAGATGGAGAAAACAGGACGAGCTTCTGCTAAACATCAATTCGTCCTATCTTATCAAATCCAGGGTGTGATATGGTTCCGAAGGCATAGTGACTCCTATTGATCATCACACAGCCATAAGGTCGCCATACTGCCGCATCAGGAAGATAGACCCTGCAAACAATCCACCAGCTCGCAGCAGTTTCTGCAAGAAAGGGAGTACAAACCAACTTTAAGATGCTATAAACTTACTGAATGATGAATCCCCATAGAACATATATTTTTACTTTCTTCAGAGGAAACAAGCAAGTAGTAAGTTCTATTACAAGTATCTATCGATAAAACTTTAAAAATACATACATTAGACCATAGTCTCTCCATTGAAAAATAAGCAATGCATTTAAAGCATGAATATCTCATTAAAGGACACAGACCTTGCAAATAACGATGAGTCACTTGATTATTCATAAACCATACTATTCAGTGGCATCAGTCCTAGATTTTATCAGAAAACACAGCATTGCGCACCATAAAGAGAGTGATAGGCAGCATATTAACAGGTAATGACCATCAAAGTTCAGTCAGCCTTCAGTACACAAATGCCAATCTAAACAAGAACATGAAAGCCAAAAGCAAAAGCATCAGTCAATCGGTCATTATCAATTTCATAATTCTTTTTTTTCTCTGAGTCAGAAAAAAGAAGACCAATTAACCACTAATCAGAAGTTCCGAATCCAAACTACATCTTAAGTAACTGCGACCATTACCATGGATCTTGTTACCTGAAAAAGATTAATTGGACTCCTGTCTGAGAGCAATATATACACTCATAAAGTTATGAAGATGACACCATATCAATTGCAGATTAAAAAAGATGGTATGGCTACAAGATTCATCAAGAAAAATCATAATACTCATACCACCAATTATCCAAAGGTACAAAAGGGAAAATGATTTATTACATAACGCTCTTCCCCTCCTCCCTGATCACCCTCTATTTTTAACCTCTAACTGCTCCAGTCATAAAAGGATTAACCGGTCGACATTTTATTGTCAATCTGATTGCCCGAACATCCAATCCAGCTCAGCCCAGGGATTTTTTTCAGTCTCCCATCTATTATCTCATCTCTCAGTTTCTTCACATCAGACCATCTTCCATCACTAGCATAAGTTTTCAAAAGCATCACTCTGTAGGCACCCTTCTCTGGCTCCATTTGAAAGAGCTGCTGAGCTACTATACCTGCCATTGTGGAATTACCACACATCTCACAACATGATAGTAGTGAACCCCAGACTCCAGGATCCACTGGTTGTGGCAAGGACTGAATAAAATTGAATGCTTCTTCCAACTCTCCAGCAGTACCAAGAAGCTTTACCATGTAAACGTAATGCTCAGTCCCAGGTTGGAGGCAGAACTCATCTTCCATTCTCCTGAAAATTTTCTTTCCATCTTCTATAAGGCCAGCATGACAACAAGCACAAAGGAGAGCAGAGAAAGTACAATGATCAGGATTTACTCCAATGCGAAGTATTTCCTCAAATAATTGAAATGCCTGGGAAGCTAGTCCATGGAGCCCAAGACCCAAAATGATGGAATTGTACGTAATAATATTCCTATTGGACATATGCTCAAAAATGTGCATTCCCTCATCCAAGAAACCACACTTTGAATACATATCTATGAGGGCAGATGAAACCATAATATCGGATTCCAATCCACAATGGAGAACAAAACCATGTATCTCTTTACCAGGCCTTACATTTGCTAATTGTGCAATTGCCACGAGCACACTGGAGATCAAAACATGGTCTACCATCCTACACTCAATCATCAACTTTCTGAAAACCAGAAGCGCCTTTTCACCATCTCCACATTGGCAATAGCCCATTACCAGAGCAGACCAGGCAACTAAATCAGGCTGAGACAAACCTCCAAAAACTTTACATGCCGAATCCATGCACGTGCATCTCGCATACATACTAACCAGAGCAGCACCCACATAAGCATCGGAATCTAGACAACTTTTCAAACACAGTCCATGTATACTTTGCCCAACACCTATCAAGCTCATATCTGCCAAACCAGAGATCAACCCAACCAAAGTATACCCATCAGGTAACCTTCCCAGGCATCTCATCTCGCTAAACAATTTCAACCCCTTATCCCATGCACAAAGATGACCATAACCAGAAATCATGGAATTCCACATCACCAAATCCTGATGAGACTCAGACATAGCATAAAACACTCTACTTGCTTCATCAACATGGCCTAACCTCGAATAAGCAGTCACGAGGGCACTGCTGCAGATAGAGTCCCAACCTAAACCAGAAACCACAGCCCCTCCATGTACAATTTTCAGTCTATCTAAATCAGCCTTGTCACAGCATGCCCGCATGAGACAAGCATACGTGAAATTATCTGGTCTTATCTCGCTCCTAAGCATCTGCCCGAACATCAAAAACGCCTCATCAAAGTCGTTCGCGCGTGCATAAGCACGGATGATGGAGTTCCACAAAAAGACGCTTCTCTGAGGAGTTTCGTCGAACACCCTGCGGGCATAGACGAGGTGGTTGCTCAGGGCGTAGGCTTGGACCACCCTCGTGGCGTAAAACGGGTCGCCGGAGAGGTGGGTCCTGGTTATCACGGCGTGCAGTTGCTTGGTGGACAAGAGCGTCTGCCGCGACCTCGAGAGCGCCGACAGAATCGACCGGAAGTCGATGAACATCTACGTATGACAGCGGCACTCGCATGTCCTCCTGCTACTGCTACACTCGAGAGCCTAATTCCCGGACTTGAATCGCGACAAGAGACCCCCTATACTGGACCTTGAAGACATGCGCGACAAAGTTCATACGAGCTAAAGCTACAATCTAGCAAATACTAGAGAGGGAGAGAGAGAGAGAGTACAATCTAGCAAATACTAGAGAGGGAGAGAGAGAGAGAGTACCATGTTGAAAGCCCAATTGTCGACGTCCTGAACCTGGGAACGCCAGAAAGCCTTGAGCTTGTCGAGGGAAATCGGGGAGTCCGCCATTGATGATGAGCTCAGACGCAGAGCTTAGGGCAATCAGATTGACGAGACTATAGCAGGCTCGCGAACATGCCCGTGTTGACCGGACTCGCGAGGGCAGAACTGTAAAATAACGAAATGTGTAGTTTCAGCTCATTTTAGAACAGTGCTCTCCGGCACTCTCATTTTTAATTTTATAGTATAATCCACCATTACTTTTATTTATCTACTACTACCCAATTTTATTGATTAAGTTGGTAGAAAATGAGGACAAGTCATTTTTTATTTTATTGTTTTGTTGATTGTTACCATCCGCCAACAAATGTGAACAAGCGTTGCATGTACCTTAAAAAAATTATTTACAATATTGATTAAAATCACCGATTGTGAAAGATTTGGATATATCAAAATACAGGACATAAAGACACCATATCACTATATGAGAAATGAGAAAAGTATTGCATGATATAAAACACATTTTATAAAGGCTGTTATAGATTTGAGTTTTAAAGATGAAATTCGCAAGAAATAGAGTAGAATTTTTTAGTGACATATTTATTCGTGGACATATTACTTGAAAAGTAAGTAATAAATGATATTTGAAGGGAAAAAAATGATTGAGACCCTTAAAAATTAAGATATTTTCTCCGTTTTGTATAATGATATTAATGATTCGAGTTTCAAGTCAAAACTCGTTTATATACTACCTTAACTAAGATACTCTGGACTCGTAATTATTGAAATTCTATTGAAACACATACCGTGTTTCTTATACGAAGCAAATAGAATTTTTTTTAAATCATTATAATATTGACATGCGAATGTTTTGCTGCTTTTTTAAGTTACAACCCTTCACTTTCCTTGAACAAAACTAAACGAGCATAAAGAAAGCAAGCAAAAGGCCCTCCAAACCGAAGGCGAAAACGACTGCAATTCTCAGAAATAAAAATAGAAGCATTAGCAATCGTCACGGGAGGATGAATATCAAACGAAATAAAGGCGATGACGACGACACTTAGAAACCAAGATGGATGCATTGGCTATCAATGATCATCAAGGGAAGATGACTACAGTCGAGGGTCAATCACAAAACTCAATTGAAGTCTCACATTGATCAATAGATGGACCTGCTCGCAGCCAAAGGTTTGTCTACAAGGTATGTACCGAGCAGGGAAACTGCCGGCGGCCAAAAAAATTGCACGAACTGCAATATTACCCAAATGACTATACTTTTGTTAAAAATCGAAAAAAAAGAAAAACCCGCGACGAGCAAAAAGAGGTCGATCGGAACAGCTCTCTACTCTCAAAATTGCTTGCTACTTACTACTGCTGTTTTGTCATGAAATGTTACTTTATGCAGCGCCAGCCATTCGATTTGCACTTTCACGGCTGCCCTCTGGGTTCCCATTCTGATAAGCGCGTTGATAGCCGTCTCCGCCACGTCCCATTGGACCCCTCGGCCGACCCGAGAATTCCCCTTGGTTTCGGAAGTCATTCCTTCCATAGCCCCGACCACCACCAAAGTTCCGGCGGCCCCTAAAGCTGTCATTCCTGAATCCACCTCTTCCCAAAGAATACCTCCCTCTTCCACTGTTCGCCACTGAACAAAAGACCGGAGGATTAGTTAGCTTTCAACATAGGGAGAATATTAGGGTTCAAGCTTCTAAAGCAACACTAAATTTGCCTCTAGGTCTATATCTATCCATTTCACCTTGGGTAGTAGTTCTCTTCTCTTCGATTAAGGCTTGATGATCCCCGATTGTTATTGGTGATGCCTGCAAATTTAGTGTCAAGTGCGTCTGGTTAAAGACAAGTATGTACCGAGCAATGCCCGAAGTAGTCCATCTAATATTGATGCCACGTTAGTTTGCTCATGAACTGATATACAAAGTTCTCGACTGAATATTCATTCAGGAAATTTGGCACATGAACTGTACAACAAAGAATATCATACGGCAAATGCTCGAGAGTTTGACAATGACTCACAAATTTCACAAGCTATTGGTGCCTTGCCAACAAAACTCTATGAAGCTAACTAGTGCAGCACTGCCAAATAAAGTGTAGTCATGTTTCTTTCCCAAAGTGTTCTGCAGGAGGAAATACCTTAAGAGCACTTTCCCTGGAACTTGATGTTTCAAACTCGATGAAGCCAAAGCACGAACCTTGCTTTAGAATGGAAGAGAATAGGGGGTGAGAACACTACATTGAAAAAAATAGAACCTGAGGAAATTACAGAATAATCATATATCTCACCTTAGAACTCCTAACTTGAATGCCATTACTCTTGATAGGCCCAAATTTTTTAAACTCCTCCTCAAGCTGTTCAACTGTTGCGTCAAAAGGCAAGTTCCGGATGAATATCGAACGATCCTCTGCTGCTGGTAAGAACAAAACCAATGAATTAATTAAAAAAAAAAAAAAAAAAGAATTTTGACATTTATGCAAATAACAACATCGAATTCAATGCTCTCTAAGAAATCTTGATTTTTCTAACTGGATATTTTTTGTTGACAAAAGGGAATTGACCCAACTCTAAAGTTGGTAAGGGCATGACCAACGCTTAGCATGACCAAAATTGCAGACCTGCTCATTCCATTCCCACATCAATTGCCTACATGTGTAAGCGTGCATCTGCATGTGCAGTGTTAAAACATAGCAAAAGAAGAAAACTTAAAAGAGAGCTATAAACCTTCTTCATGAATATCGCTGCTTTCAGGGGCAATGTCAGTGCTAGGGTTGGGAGTTATGACAGAAGCTTTCTTAGATAGCGGTTGAGTATCGCTTGCAGGTGGTGGCGGAGTCCTTTCTGTCTTGGAAGGAACAGTTACTTTGCCGGTCACTGCATGCCCTTGCATTACTTTGACCTATAAAAGAACCATAAAGTTTCTTTCTTAAGCAAATCAGGGTCCCTACCCAAGAGAAAGAGAAGTTCAAAAATAAGATTTAACCATACAGACTTACAATTGATGCATAAGATTTCTTTGGAGCATCCTCCTCACTTGCCAAGCAGGAATCAATCTTATGAGGAGTGGATTCAATAGCCTTGTCTTGAATCACATATCCTCCATTGCCAGAAGGATTAAGAATCTCGGGTCCATTATTAAGCTCTTCCTCCTCCACCAAGGGAGTCGACAGCTTTGCTGCAAGTTCATCAGGAACCTTGGCAGGCTCTGTGCACCAGAAAATGACCCCCTTCTAAATAAAAAGAAGATTACAATAGATAAAACATATTTAGAGAATATGTCTGACCTTGTTCTAGAGGCAAGGCAGCTGTTGCAGTGGCATTACTTATGCCATTGTTTGCAGTAGAATGGATTGGTACTGGTTCATTCTCCTCGAGAAACCTAAAAACATCGTTCAAAACGAAGTATCCTTTTTCTTGGGGAGCTAGAAAGAATGTCTGAGTGAATTTTCTCCTCACATGGTCCTTTCCAGTTAAGCATCCAGTTACCAAAACAATCACACCATTACCATGGGACTCCTGAGCATCTGCGGTTTCTATCTCTGCTGTATAATCCTCATAGTTCAAAGACAGTATCTTTTCGTTGATAGCCTGATTCAGTAAATGAAGGTGGAACAATGTGTTAGCCAACTAATTTCTTTGCATGTCAAGCAAGCTACTTGGTTGAAAAATTGATGCGGCCGTAATATGTCTCGCTATATTAGATGCCACTTCTTGCTCAGCAGGAGAAAGAGAGAACTTGCATACAGCATACTTCAAGCCAATTTTTCCACAATGATCAGAAAGTTGAATGTACACATATATGAAGTAACAAATAGTTTTCTGAGAAATTAATAGCTCGCTGAATTTTGTCCTTGCATAAGTCATGGCAAAATGTGCATTGCGGATTTATATCAGATGCTCTTAAAATCACATCCTTAACTGAGTCGTTCCCAGTAGTTAAGATCAATTAAAGGCTTTTCCATGCACGCGCGGGGCACGTAGCATGCATGACTGGGGTTAAATGCGTAAGGCCCAAGCAGAAAAATTTGAAAGAGAAGGAGAAAGATTCTGCGCCAAAACCGGAAGAAATATGATGAAACTTGCATCTTTATATGTATCAATGACATCCAATATAGGAATAATGCCTAAGATTTGTCAGCAGCATTAGTTATGGTTCTAGATGAAATGGAAAAAGTCATCCCGAGCAATGCACTTACTTGCGTTGTTTTAACCGTTGTTATGTTGCCACCGACATCTGGCCGACCTAGGAAACTCGAGTCCTGGTAAAATCTATGTACCAGACCAGGAGACTGGTGAAGGATGTGGTAATACTGCTCCACAAAGGCATTAGCCACAACTTGCGCGCCGGGAGTAGGGGCTGAACCAGCTTCTTGCACCGCCATCTAACGATAAGAATTCAACCACCAAACTTCCCAGCAAAAGTGCAGGCTAGACGAATCAGCTGTAAAATTGACCCAGCAAGCCTCCATTACAAAAGGTACCAAATGAAACGTCCAACAATCCCTCCTATTGCAGCATACAGCAGCTAACGGAGAAACGACACCCCCATTAAGAAAACTAACAGATGATCGTCAAGAAGAACCGGTTAACCTCTTTAGCTAAGCAATGCCAATACATCCAATACCGAAATTTACGAGTGCAAGTACGATAAAGCCAACAGGACATATGAAGTCATGCTTCAAATCAAAGAGGGTCACGACCGTTCACCAAATCCAACCAAATGGTCAAGCGAAGCACGGCATCGGCAGCAATAGGCATTATTCCTAACAAACAAAAACGACATCGAACGCTCGATACATTTCACGCAAAACCCGGCCGGCACGCCGCAATGTGGAACCCACGGCAAACAAATCAAGAAGGGCAGAGACGGGAAAACCTGCCGAACAAGATTCAATGCCCACGACCGAGTCAATATCCGGGTCACAGGCAAAACGGGTAATCTCGAGAAAAAAGAAAAAAGAATTCACAGTAACTCCCCACGAGAAACGAGAGACCTGCGAGGACGAGCTATATGGCACAGGAACGCGCGGGAGCAAGAGAACGAGAGCCGTCTCGGTGGCGAAAGACCAGATCTCGCGGCCGCGCAAGAAAACGGGGAAAGACGGGGAACGGAGACGGGCGGGGGGCGGCGAGAGAGGAAGCGAAGTACC
Organism: Eucalyptus sp. ANBG9806169; assembly: GCA_014182395.1. NCBI lineage: Eukaryota > Viridiplantae > Streptophyta > Magnoliopsida > Myrtales > Myrtaceae > Eucalyptus > Eucalyptus sp. ANBG9806169. Next base: position 25,762,969 of record CM024583.1, read on the forward strand.
TCGTCGGCGATCCGAGTGAGCTCGAGAGCTCGAGATCTAAAGGGGGCGGTTGCTTAAGGAGCGGGAGAACGAAGGGAAGGAAGCTGCTGCTGGTGTCGGAAGACAAACCCACAGGACACGACAAAGATGCTGGGGGAGGAAGAAAAAGGGAAGGGAGGAGGAGGCCTCTTTCTTTGCTTTCCTTTCTGCTTTCTGCGTATTTCGGGTTTTGATTTGATGGGATGACTTCGAGAGGTAGCGATAATGACTTCCGCCGCTGTCCCTCCTCTTTTTCTTTTTTTTTCCCACACGTGTTTATTTATTCTTCCTTTGATTTATTGGTTGCAGCTGTTATGCACATTTGTCTCGTTTACGGATTCTATGATTGTGATTATTGCCCGGATTTATGGCTTCGTTTGTTTAGTGGAAATTTAATAATTTAAAAAATATTTTTTATAAAGTAATTGATTATAGTCAATGAAAAGCATTTTTTATTATCAATAATAATTCATACGCAAGTATTTTCGTGGATGATAAGAATATTTTTCTTTCGTTTATTTTTGCAAGATGAATAGGCGAATCATCCATTTTCCACAAAATAAAGAGAGTTTAATGATTTACATTTTTTCTCCATCGATTATAAGCAGGAGTGATCGATTCTAAAGTAAATCGATTCCCACTTTGAAAAGAGAATCGGCAATGGGACCAAAAGGGCTGGCCCGCCTGGTTTGATTACCAAGTGTGTTGCAAGACCAATGGTATCTCCTTTTTTCCTTTTTCTTTTTTCATATTCCCTACAACTACAAGGCTCTAAACTACTACACAAGTTTTGTTAATAAAACAAGCTCGTGATAAGCTAAAAGTGAGTGACTAACATAACTAAGTTGCAAGAAAAGAATGGGAATTAGGCTTTGGGTGGATCCATGTGAATTGGACTGATATTTACCAGTTCCGGATTTTAGGAATTGGGTGTAAGAGTTTTCCTAATGTGAACTACATTAATTGATATTGTAATTTACCGTTTAACGTTTACCGTTTTACGGGGATTGGTCTAAGGTGAGATAGAAGGTTTTTAATTAGTCTAATATGGGGTGACTAGTGTGGGCCGAGTTGAGCTGGCCCGTAATGTGGGGGCGCTGCTTGGAAACTCTATAAATAAATGGCGCTAAGTCTCTCCTCTAACCCTAATTCTCACATGTATCCTCACCTAAGGGGCGTTTACCTAATGCCAAACGTGGGCCGCCTCGTTGAGCCAAAGGTGATACGGAGGGCGATAGAGGAGAAGAACTTGCGCATGGAACATTGTGTTTCCGCTTCCGCTTCAAGATCAATGGATTCCAAAACAGGTGCGTTAATTCTCCTACTTAATTATGCATATTCTTGTTCTGGTTATGGAGATCTTGGGTTGCGCAATTTGCGTCCAACACGTGGTATCAGAGCCTCCATAACCCTAGAACTTGAACGCATTGTATTTTGCCCTAATTTGTGATTTTCGAGATTTTTTGTTCAATAAAAATAAAATAAAATCACAAATTCGGATGATCCTGAAACCATGGGGTTTTTGTTCTACATGTCGATATCTTTCCAACCATATATAATTTGTATAATTTTGTTGAGAATTGAGTGAGAATTTTAAATTTGAAATTCTAGGGTTTATACATAGAAAAAGTTCTAGAATTTTAAGTTACTTTCTAGCGTTACCTTCGTTTTTCTTCTCCACTCTTTGCATCACGTCGTGTCGCTTGAATTATGAACTGTCGATCATCGCGCGCACTCTTTTGCTCGTCCGTCTCGATTTCGGAATTGACTTTCTCCTCTTGGCGGTTTTGTTCTATTACCGTGGTAAGTTTGCCCGCAATTGCTAGTCAATGTCGGGTCGTTCGCGACGAGGATGATGGGGTTTGTGAAGATTTGTATTTGTATATATATATTTTTTCACGCGTGGTCAGTAGTGTTGGACTCGTATCTTCATCCTCTACATTGTGGTGTATTTATTTTAATTTTTTTGATGATTTTATGGATGTTAAAATACATACAAAGCCCTAAATACGCGTATTTTTTAGTGTATTTTTGCGTATTTTTCTTGTATTTTTCTGTGATTTTCGAAATACATGTGCTGGGTTACTGGTATGTTATAACATGAATTTTATGAGAGTTATTCATCAATATTTTACAATAAAGTTTATTTTTATGAAGCAATGTATATAATTAGCATCATGTGAGCAATGTGTAACTTGACACACAAGTACACATCCAAAGAGTTACATGCAAAATCACATAATCACCTTTGGGCAAAATACATGATAAGCAGTTGTAAACTCCCCACATGATAGCGGTTATGAGAATATATTCAAATCTTCGTGAATTCATCACATTTGGGCAGACGAACCACTAGGATCAGTCACTCTCCCACCATATTATCATGTATCCCTCCATGAACTAATACACAATTACCTCCTTTGGGAGTATGACCATACATTAGACCAGGAGACATCCCAATCATTATATGAGACAGATATTTCTCAAACCCAATCAAGCGTGCCACTTTGGCGGTCACTACTCAATTGAATCCTTGAAATTCTCTCATACCAGGGATATAAATTTCCTCCCACTGACCTTGCAATATATTGAATTACTTTGTTCTTAATTGAAGAAAATAACAACACTATGAAACTTTAATAATATTGTCTGGAAACTTGCTTAAGACCATGAATTAAGACTTTTCGTCTACACACAAGTTTACTTGAATCTGCTGCAAAATTCTCCAGGTTGCACTTATATAGATTTTATATCTCTTTGATGTAACTCCATATAAAAAAAATAAATTATCAATGCCACGTTCACTCGAAAGAATTAGTAGTAAAGAAATAATTATTTATTTCTTCACTAACTATCCACCCCTCTTCAGAGTAAAAATATTATTATCCTTTTTTATGGCGTTTAATCACATACTTAATTAAGAACAAGAAACGACATTTATATAAGTTGCTAAAACAACCATGTAATGGATATTGTAATCATGTTCTCACAAATAGGCTATATAGTCTGATAGTATAAATAATTGTCTTTCTCTAACAAATCTCCTTAATAAAACTGCAACCACTTCATTCTACACTTGAGAGGTTTAAGAAATTTCATTATAAACTATATCAAGAATAGTACCTTAAACCTCAACAAGTTTAGTCCATGGTACAGGAGATTCCATAATTATCTGTATAGATAAAGACAAAAACACAGTAACCCCCATCACACTATTATCTTTAATAGTCTGAGAGCAGCTATCCTTTACAATTACGTCGATCTTAAGAAACTTTAAAGCATGTGATTCCATAATTCTTGTATCTTCTTTAGGGTCATTAAATTAATACCCCTTTTAACAATCTAGATAAGATACAAAAAAAAAAAAAAAAAAAAAAATAACGAGTGGATCTAAATTCCAACGTACTTAATATTGGATTAGATAACCTCACTCCTGCATGACACCTCTAAATTTAATATGATTCAAGTAATCTATGCCCAATCTATAACTCAAAAGAAGTTTATAAAACAACTTTGATAAGGACACTTTTGTATGTGAAAAAGTTGCTTTCATAATATCAACCCACAGAAGACTGGATAAATTACTTTTACTCATCATACTCATCATTATGTTCATTATGATGATTCATGCCTTTTAGCCAAATCTTCTTGTCAGGATTTTCAAGCATAGTAATTAAATTACCACCTCAGAATTTACCAAGTATTTGACAAATGACCCTTTAAACAATTCACTATTGTCATACTTGCCAAAATACTTATCGCTGCAATTAGGCCTGACAACCTTCAAGACTAATTTTAACCAATTTATTCTTTATCTCGGTCAATTTTACTTCCACAATAATCTATAGAAGTCTTTAGATAACCGTTAAGAGTAAATAGAAAAATTTTGGAAACAACTTTTTCATAGATGTATATATCATTAGGACTTAAACACAATCTTTGCAGATATGTCCTAATTTCAATATCAAACAAGACATAATTTCAAGCAACTAAAGCTTCCATCATCTTATAGCAGTGCAGTTCGCAGACAAACCTCTTTTCTAGTATTCCAGAATGAAACGCTTTATGGACAGTAAACAAATTTTATTACATTCTCAAGCAACAAATCATATGTCCACAACTTAAAATTTGAAGCAGTAAAAACCTCAATAATAGTGGAGTTATTAATTGCAAAAAAGGTGACTGAAAAAACAAGCAATGTATATAATTAGCATCATGTGAGCACTGTGTAACTTGACGTACAAGTACACATCCAGAGAGTTACATGCAAAATCACATAATCACATTTGGCGAGAATACATGATAAGCGGTTGTAAACTCCCCACATGATAGCGGTTATGAGAATATATTCAAATCTTCGTGAATTCATCACCTTTGGGCAGACGAACCACTAGGATCAGTCACTCTCCCACCATATTATCATGTATCCCTCCATGAACTAATACACAATCACCTCCTTTGGGAGTATGACCATACATTAGACCAGGAGACATCCCAATCATTATATGAGACAGATATTTCTCAAACCCAATCAAGCGTGCCACTTTGGCGGTCACTACTCAATTGAATCCTTGAAATTCTCTCATACCAGGGATATAAACTTTACTCCTCACATACACAATATACATGTGATTTTAGCTTTAGTGATAGGGACAGCATATCACCAAAATCACATATTATGCTAATTACACTGCTTTATTCATTAATAAAAATTAATCATACATATATATAAATAAATATATATATATATATATAGCGAATCTGAAAAACAGATTCCAATGAGATCACCGTTCACAGCAACACAAGAAAATTCTCATAACATAGAAGCAAGCATCTCTTGTGCACCCAGATAACATATTACTATAACAACATAAAGAAGATAGTTGATTCAGAGGATCTATCACAAGTTAACATCAATAGTAATGCAGGGTACACAAATCGACAAGCTTGACAGCTAATCCATTATCACTCATGAGTTCATAAGGCAAAACATGACTCCAAGGCCAACGGCTAATTTATTAGCCAATTTTTAAGTAACAATTATCATTGTAATCAACCAAAGTGGCCTATTAATTGAGTCAAACCGAGAGAACCAAATATCTAAAATTTAACGGTAGATACTATTTACTGCGTAAATGTTGTCATACTCCTTATCCATAAAAAATATTCAACTTGATAGACATTAACAAGTGACCGGATGAGTTGATGTACAATATGCGGTAACTTAATTGACATGCATTACCCACATTCGGCGAGATGTGTTAATCAAGTACAATTATTTTGGTCACGAGTTCTTAAGACGTCCATCATTCAAAGATTACCAGTGTGTAAAGGAGTATACTTAAACAACAAAAATTTTATAATCAATACATAGCTTAATTACTATCCCATAATGGTTATATCTCATTAAGCCAACTTCAGTTCACAATAAAGTTTAATTTTTATGAAGCAATGTATATAATTAGCATCATGTGAGCAATGTGTAACTTGACACACAAGTACACATCCAGAGAGTTACATGCAAAATCACATAATCACCTTTGGGCAGAATACATGATAATATGGTGGGGGAGTGAAATAGCGCTAAGTCTCTCCTCTAACCCTAATTCTCACATGTATCCTCACCTAAGGGGCGTTTACCTAATGCCAAACGTGAGGGGGGCCGCCTCATTGAGCCAGTGATACGGAGGGCAATAGAGGAGAAGGACTTGCGCGTGGAACATTGTGTTTCCACTTCCGCTTCAAGATCAATGGATTCCAAAACAGGTGCGTTAATTCTCCTACTTAATTATGCATATTCTTGTTCTGGTTATGGAGATCTTGGGGTTGCGCAATTTGCGTCCAACATTGGGAACAGCTCAAAATTGACTAATTCAAATTGATTCAATTCAATTTGGTTTTTTTCTCGGTTCAATTCGATTCTCCAATTCACCCTCAGTTATAAGGACGACTTGGGAAGACTTGGGAACAGGTGATTGCTTCTTTATAACTATTGGGCTTTTATTCGAGTCTTAATCACTTCACGTTCGAGTAAATTATAACCCCACTAAACGAGAGTTGACTTGGAGCCACAACGATCTTTACACTCGCCTCCAACGAGTCAAGATTCTTCAACGTGGATGGGGAATTGGGACCTAAACTTGTGTCTAAGTAGACTACTAACGGCGCGAGAGCAAATATTCAACCAACTCGACTATTTACTTTTGTGGTAAAAAGTCAGGGGATTTAGAATGCAAGTAAGTTTGTTTTGGGGGATTGTAACACGTGACGAGATTCACGATCGAAGTGGTCAATTCGGAGAAGTGAGGTTTGAGATAAATGAAGATCTTAGATTATATGTAAAATATAGGTAATTAATTTAAGAAAAAAAATCATAAAAAAATCTCAAATTATACTCATCAGAACACATTTACTCTAATTTTTTTGTGATATCAAAAATCTCAAATTCGTTTGCCTCAAACTTTCAAAAACCTATATATTTAATAAAAAATCCAAAATACGTACTCATGTGATGCATTTATTGTAATTGTTTTTTTAAGAATTCTCAAAAAAGTCTTAAACATTCAGTCCTAAACCATTTCTTTTTTCCGATTGACTCATAAATCTTATGCATTTATTAATCCAATTCATCTACCCAATTTCGACCGGTCAGTATTAACATGACATGATCAATGCCAATGTGAATAATTCTTATTAATATTTTAATTTTTCTCTAGAATTTTTTTTTTCCTTCTAAATAGTCCTTGATCAACAATTAGCCAGAGGCAAGGGTGGGCAAGGTTGTCCTTAAGGCCGACCTTGCCATGGCTGAATAAATTTGTGACAGGTGTATCAGTCTAGAGTTTTAATGGTTAAAACATTAGTTAAGAATGAATTTACCATAAATATACTAGTTTTAAGTAAATTTATCATAGGTAGAAAGAAATGCGTATCTTTCTTTAGCACAGAAAATTCGCCCATAAATCCATCTTTTTTTTTTTTTTTTTGGTCAGATAAATCCATCTAATTTAGTCAGAGCAAAATTGTCAAAATTTTGAATGGTTTTACAGAATTGATCGAACCATGGAGAGTTCGATCACGATGATAGACATTACACATTGAATTACTGATTAGGAACTTATTAAAAAAATAAAACAAAAAAAGATTGCACCAAAACGACGACGCCTCTCCACTCTCACGCATCCACCTCCACCTCCACCTCCACATCTCCCGCAGTCTCTGTGCATCTCTCTGTCTCTCCATCTCTGCAATGGCGAAAGTCTTGCAAACCCTAAAGCGCTACTTCAAGAAGCCGTGGGACATAACCGGCCCCTGCGCTTCGCCGGAGTACCAGCTGTCCATCCCCAGGGCGACGGATTACCGCGTCCCGAGCCCCGCCACGTTCCCGATCGAGGCGTGCGTGCCGACGTCGAACCCGGAGACGGTGTACGACATCAAGTACTTCGTCCGGGACCAGCGCCGCAACCGGCCCCCGATCCGGAAGACCGTGCTGAGGAAGCCGGACGTGGAGAAGATGATGAAGGAGAGGACGGGCTTCTCCCCCGAGGAGTTCCCCCCGGTCTACCTGACCGCCGAGTACGAGGAGGATATGGACACCATCGGCGGTGGTTACCAGAAATAGGTACGTCATTCGAGCTTGGAAATTCGAATCTCGCGAGGTTCTAGGGTGATGTGGGTGTGGCGAAATGAAGATGGGATCGGAATATGACGAAGGAATGTCGGATTGAGTGGGCGAATTGCTTCTCTCCCCGATATGCGCTAATTTGGACCTAACAATGAGATAATTTTGGGGATCCGAAACTGATATGGAGGGGCGCTGGAATTGCATTCGTGCGTGAGCGGGCTTTGTGGTTTCATGAACTTCTCCTGTTTATGTAGTGGTGCAATGAAATGTGGTATCCGAATGATGGTTTTAGATGATCTGTTTGTAGGGTAAGAATAGGATATTTTTCCTCGCTTTAACAATTTATGCGAGGATGAAACTCACTGAGAATTATTTTGCGAGGAGGCCTACGTGGGTTAATCCGAAGTGTGATTTGTTTTAAATCTTGCTTGGCCTTATCATCGTAAGGAAGATAAATAGTCGGTGTGAAAGGTCTCCCTTAGGCTTCTGGTTGTTTGTTTGGGATTGGTTCTCTCTCTGTGCCTGTCACCGAGCCGACTTATTGCCAGACATGACCATTAAACCTGAAGTAATCGATAAAAGGAAGCTCTTTAACCCATGTGATGTAATAGTTATATAGTTTTCACTGTTATCGAGGGTTGGGGTGGGGGACACTTCTTCTTTGTACCGTTTCACTGCAATCGGGAGAATTGGCAGGTTTGACTACCGTATGAGGGAGATTAGCATAGTTTCGAAAAATCAAGTGATGTCTTATGGAAATAACTATTTGACTTTGATGATCTCCTATTATATCTTTATATCTTTAAGGATTCGGGCTGCTTTAAACTCAATTTTCCCTAGAGAAAATGTGAAGTTGGATGCTTCAAGATCTGTTCTTTGTTCAGATATCACTTGGGAGTTGAGGATTGTTTCATTCTTGGGATATCTCATATGAAAATAAACTGCATTAGATTACTAGGAATCTGTCTGCCTTGTGTGGGGAAAGCTATCATACAAGAAATGTGACAAATGAAGAATAAATTATCATCTGGATCGTGTCATCAACTCTCTAGCATTTCGACCTTTTTACCTATTGTGATTTGTACAATCACCAGCGGAAGACTAGCAGTTCTTCAGAGAAAGAATCCTTTTTTTATTATAGCATATGCATGGAACTCATTAGCAGAGTTGTTAAGGAGCTCAATATGGCATTTGTGCATGCTTGAGGTCAGAAAAAGTGCTGCAGAACGTCTAAGGCTTGATCGGATGAAGATTTTCAAATTGAATGGTGGCTGGAAATAGAGAACATATGTTATTGGAAAAGTTAGACTTTGACAGAAAGGACATGCTTAATATGCATCTCCATTGTTTAATAGTGGCTTGACTTGGAAAGTTCTAATTCTCCATCTCAATTGAGGTCAAAATCGTGAATCTGAAAGGAATCTAGAGAAGGCTAGTAATAAGAATGCAATGTAGTCTTGTGAACAGGGCCAGGTTCACACTTACTCAAACGGTGCAGGGGCTGGAAGTTCTTTTTAAAAAAGTTGTGTTGTGATGGATTGAGGTTTTGTCTGAGTCAATTGGTTGCAGACTGCAGTGTGTAGTCCGAATTTCACTTGTGGAATGTTAGCTGTGGATGACCCTTGGTGTCCCTTATTTGATCAAGTCAGAACAGAAGCTGAATGATAATACCTTGTGGACTGATTCCTATTTTCTTTGTTACCTCATAGACTAACCAGTAAACTTAGAGATGATGCATAGGACTCTTACAGGCATATAAAAGATTTCATGCAATTCTGATTCATTAAGACAAAGTAGGTTCTGCCTAAAGGCTTGGATAGAAAATGTTTTGGGCCCTCACTTCTATTGAAGCTAAATCAAAAGCTTAGTAGCAATTTTACCTCTGTTGGTCTCTGCTCTCATGGAATTAAAGTGGTTTATTACCTAAGGCAGTGTTACAAGACAAGAAAACTGCACTTATAATGTGGCCATGTTACAATCATCATTTGAACTTTTGTTACATTGATCCTGCTTCTTGACTAGCTACCTTGACATGCTTTATGGAGCTGATTTTTGTTGAGGTAGTCTCCCTGGTTATTGGGGCATCTGTGGTCAAGTTTTGCTGTTTCTTAAAAATGTAAAAACTGGATGTGTAGCAGCCTCTTAAATGGTGTCTGTGTTAATTTGGATTGTATTTTTCCGATTCGACATTCATGTCACATTTGAGTAAATTAGCACAAGTATGCCAATCGGTTTCCCTGTTGTTTGTATATAGGAAGCTCCTCATCTGGTCTCCACTGATTCACAACAAAATTTTTCCTTAACTCATCCATTTGGGGGCTCATGGATGGATCATGATGTAAATAATGTAGTGTTTTCCACATTAGGGGCCCCATCTCAATTTTCAGAGAACTGATTATGCATGTCATGGGAGAAAATTCCTCATTAGTTGGTTGTTTAATGAGTTTCCTAAGGGCACTCTTTTACACATTTATGTACTGGTATTTGTGTGGCTGTGGAATATTTTCTTATGTGGTAAAACATGTTCAAGTCCAAATTTCTCTACTTGGAGCAATGATTAAAGTTGAAGACAATTTGATTGAGTGATTGAATATTTTTTCTGTAATGTTGTATAAGTAATTGAATACTTGATAATGAAAGCTGGCACCTAGTAGATAATTGGGTGGGCCCGGGCTGAGCCAAGCCCATTGGTCGGGCTGAAATTGTTGCTTGGGCCGACACTACAGACCTTCTAGACTATCTAACCTGAATGGAAATTAATTACTCTAGTTCTAGAATGTTAGAGAGAAAGATTTAGCATGTGATAATATATTGAAGCATTTCCTGTTCTGCAAGTAGGAAGATTCATGTTTTGGTCCCCTATTTGCTGGGAGTTTAGATAAGGTAGTTATGCAGAGACCAGTGAAATTATATGGTTCTTTAGTTAGAAAATAAAAATTTATAAGGACCTAGGGCTTGGCTCATACTTCATATTCTTTGGCTCCATTTGTTTAGCGGAAAATGAATGATTTGGAAAATATTTTCTTAAAAATGATTATTTGTATCTTTTAAGATTAGTCAATAAAAAATGTTTATTAACAACAATTTACGTCTAAATATTTTCATGGACAATGAAATTTTTATTCGTTCATTTATTTTGTGATCGATATAAGTGTTCATTTTGAGGAAATTATTTTCCAAATCATTCATTTTCCGCAAAACAAATGGAGCCATGCATGTATCTTCCTGTGTGAACCTTTCTGGATGATCTATCCTCTTTTCTATATGCCTTAGTCATTCTCCTCCTGTAATTTGACTAACAATATATTTGCATTGCTCCGTAGATGGCTTGGAGATTTGTGCCAACAGATTCCAATGTGCTCGTTGCGGTTGTTGTTAATTTCCTTCTCCTTGAAGAGCTCTGAGTGATATAAGTTGATCGAATTGTTTTAACTTCAATAATGGGAGTTGATGGGACAAATTCAGACCGTGGCTAAAATTTTATTGTTATCCAGTACTTGTATAAAATCCAAATGCTTTTTGCAGTTTGGTCATGGACGATCCAGTTGTTCCAGATATGTAAGATATTCTCTCTTTTGAAAGTTACTGATCGGCAGTGGCAGTTCCTTTTTCTGACTCATTTTAATTGATGAAGTTCACTACTATTATCTACGACAAAGAAGCTGAGGTCGTAAGTTTCCAACCTATTTATTTTTCCCTACTTACGCAACAATTATGTATGGACGCACCAAACACTACAAATTGACTTGATGAAATGTATTAGACTGGCCAATGGAGTGAGGGGCAACTTCGTAGTTGGTTACTGACCTTGAGGTCAGTTTTAAGTAGGAGCTTTTATTATGCACTTCTTTCTCGCCGACATATTTCCTCCTTAAACTCTTCCTTGAGCTATCACATCGAGATAAAACTCAGATCGATACAGGACACACTGGGAGCTGAAAAGCGTTGTGTTATTCGTGAGATGAGATGCTGCAGCTAGGGGTTGGCAAAGGAATCGGGATCCGCCCGGACCAGAATAGCCCGAAACCGGTGGTTCTTGAGGGAACCGGTCCAGTTCCCAGTTCCAATTTATGGGAATTGGTGGGTACTGGTTCCATGGGGGGATCCATCCACCCGCCCACCCGGACCGGACCGATTAATTTTTAATATTAAAAAAATTAAAATTACTAATTAATAAACCCTTGATAGCAGTTGTTCCCTCTCTGGTTCCGTCTCTCTCTCTCTTCCCCCGATCGCCATTCCGATTCCGTCGATGGAACTGCAGCGATCTTTGCGGGGGATTGGCTTTTTGCCCCCCTCCTTCCTCCGATCCTCTGATCACCTCTCGGACTCTCCCGGTGAGCTGCTGTCGGTCTCCAAGAGATCCTCTAGCTTGGTCCAATCTCCGTTGGGAATCCACCGTTGCCGCCACCGTCGCCGTCATTCTCCAAGGAATCCTCCAGCTTCGTCCAATCTCTATTGGGAATCCGTCGCCCCCGCCGTCGGGCCCCCCCTCCTCTCGGGAGACTCTCTAGGGTTTTAGCAACCGCCTTCCAGGCCCCATCTTGTCGAGGGCTCCGTCGATCAGGTAAGCCTCGGTGCGGATGCTAAGTTTCTCAGCGTTGCGGGGGGAGAGGGGTTTCCTCTCCCTCTTCATGGCTGTGAAATCCGCGGTCAAAATTAATCGGCCATGGCTTCGCTTGTGTGAATTTCGTTCCTTGGTTCGATCTAGGGGGGCAGAATTGAACGATCTGCCTCGGCATCGCGCGTCGGCGATGCGGTTGTGTTGAGTTGGACGGATTGGTTGATGGGGGAACAAGTCTATTTTTAGGAAAATGCTAGCTTTGAGACGGGTTCCCGGGTGAATCCATGCAATAAACGGGTGAATCCTAGTTTCAATTTTTCGGAACCAGTCCTTAGCGGGCAGTTCCAGGTTCTAGGTCGGGAATCGCCCACCCGGACCATGCACACCCCTATGCTGCACCACTAGGCCGCTGAAGTTGTGCGTCTGCCATTTTTCTGGAAGGAAAAAGAAATGAATGATGAAGTTTATACTGCGTGGGGTGTGGAATGGCTGGTAAGTTACCGAACGGGAAAAGCATTGATGACACTGGAAGAGAAAAAAGAGAGACTCGATGCGAAAAAAAAAAGATCGTGATTTTGGCCTTAATGCGCTGAGTCATCTGATCTGACAGTAAGCAGAATGGGGAAAATGGTACAAGCAGGACTGGGAGTTGCTCTCCGGTTCTCTCTCTGATGGCTCTGTTGTCCGAGTAATGATATATGGCTCTTGCAGTTGCACCACACATGCTGGGCAATCACATTAACTTAGCTGCAGAATCTGTCGAAGTCCTCAGACATCATTTCTTTGTTTGTCACACACTCCGGATAAGCTCAATTAGGGCTGTTCACGGAATTTTGAAGCCATCAAGTTGACCAGTGATTAATATGCCTGTCTAGCGTCGATTAGCTTGTTAAACTTCAAAGCCCTGAAGAGTTCATACCGTGAAATCTGAGTTCTTGGTGCACGATTTTTTGGAAAGTGCGAATTCTCAACTCCTTTTCTAGGGCCGTGGAATTAGATAGAGATCGATGGCTATGTGTTCTTGGTAGCACACGACTTTGCAATATGTTCTCCTAAACAGTGCCGTGAAACCGGAGTCAGATGTCAAGTTAAACAATCATGTCTCGAATTTCATGCGTCAACAATTAGGTCAATTTTTTGGGAGGGAATCTTAGTGAGAACCTGGGTGAAAGCCAAAAGTTTCGGGGTTCACACAGTTCTTTTTCCCTGCGTCTCTACATTATTTCCTGCCCACTTTGCCTGTTGTTTCCTCTTCTTAAAAGGTATTCGACCAGTCGCTTTCTGGGGCAGGAGTGAAATAACTTCATCCGTCAGAAATCCTCAAAAGGCCAAATCAAGAAGAAACTGAGCCCCCGCATGAATTACCTCTTGGATTAGGGAAATTCTTAGGATCCGCATAAACACGCACGCGGACAGTTGGCGGTCTCAGTCTTAGAAGGTATCATCCTAAATGGCCCTCAAATACAGGACTTAAAACTTCTCGATTTGATTTCGTGACCGCTCTAGTAGTCGCGACTAACTCGTAAATTGCATAAATTTAGTGTATTCTCAGTAATGTTGTGCAGAAGATGGAAACTCGCTATTTACATTGGAACCGTATTCTAGGATTAAGGTTACCCTCTCAAATAGTTGCGTTGGTGCCGAAACCATAAAGAGAAAAACTCCGTTCGTTTTGATGAATTTTTCATAAGCTTACCCGGAGGCTTCAAGATCATAGACTCTCTCTCTCTCTCTCTTCCAAACCCAACCCAGCCCCCGCCCGCGGGGTTGGCTGAGCAAATGCATAGTTCATAGTTCAAGGGCTCAGAAGAAGACAAGTTTTAGGGTCAGCTCTACATTCAGAAAGCCTGCTGTTATCTGCAGGTTAACTTTGTGAATTATGCAAACATAGCCGGGGTAAAGTAAGTTCAAAGGTAAAAGGAATAAAACCCTAAAAGATGGTTGGCTTCCCAATGAACGTTGACCAACAAAAGGTCCAAACCTGCAGGAGGAGGAGGAGGAGGAGGAGGAAACAGTCAATGAACTAATCCGCCAGGGCTAGAACAATTATATAAAACAGATGGTTAAATCGAATGAATTGCACTGTCTAAGTCCAAACCTCACTGCCATATGCATGTGGTCTCTCTTCTCTGAGTGATAATGCTTTCAAACGGCCTTGCCCTTGGGTTCTTCCGCAACATATAGTACCACAATTTCCTCTTGGAAAAAAAAATATTTGTATTAGATTTACCCGCTCTTCCATTTCATGCGGTTGATACCAAATAGGTCAATGTCTACCGCGGTTGTTAATTGCCATAATCAATGAAAATTTAGCAGCCGAATCTACAACATTCTTTTGTAAACTTCTCGATGTTTTTGAGTAAGGGTTTTGGTTAGGCGCACAATGTGAAATCGACATCTACACACATAAAGCTATCTACCATTTAATTATTGATAAAGCCGACAACCCATGTTCTTTGAATGGTCCCCAATTTTATTAGATTTTGTGGTTTCGCTTGACGACGAACTCTTAACAGTTGATAAAACACGTGGACGCTAAAGTGCCTTACTTTTCCTTCTTCCATCACCAGAAACCTAGTTTCACTGGTAAAAGGTATTGCCCTAATGAACCCTCAATCCCAAGCACTTTTCTTTCAGCTTTCGCTAGATTGAGAGAACTTATTAAAGAGAAGGATTTCATGGCATGACATTTCCTTCTCTAATACTGTTCCAGAACACGCGGATCTGTCACTTGATGCCTTAGATTCTTTGCCTGCAGAAGCACTGAAGTTCTTCTCTGGGTAATTGGTGTATACTGGATAATGAGGTAAATGATCATTCATTCTTACAAGAATTAGACAAGAGTGCTCATTTTGTTTTCGTGGAGTTTTCTTGCTCGCAAGGTTAAATCAAAGGAAAACCCTAGGTTAGACCCTTTCATAGGGTTTTCCAGTTGCCCTAAATTTCAGCCCAAGCTCCAGTTCAGGATCTTTTCTTCTTCTTCTTCTTTTTTTTTTTTTTTCAAGAACAAGTCGCGTTGTAACTGATCATACGATTAAATTTTTCATGTAGGAGAAAAATAGGGAAAAGGTAACAATTAAACTCCTATTAACTATAGAACTAATTATATGTCTTGGATTCAGCTAAAAGTGTTGCAGCAAGAATATGAGACACAAGTGAGATGATCACCAGCTCAAGAGAAAAGAAAAGTGCTTTTCAAGCCAAGGAAGTAGCAGAGAAAGGCTGTAGTCAGATCTCAAAGGTGGCGCCGTCAAGTTCAAGTCGTTGGTCATTGGAACTTCGGAATAATCCAAGGGTTGTTCGCATCCCACGCACTTTTGGATGTAAAGACAGGCACAGCAAAGTCCGCACTGTAAGGGGTTTGAAGGATCGGCGAATTAGGCTTTCTGCACCGGCTGCGGTTCAGTTGTATCATCTTCAAGATATTCTAGGTCTGACCCAACCGAGTAAGGTGATAGATTGGTTGATTGAGGCTGCAAGGCATGACATCGAAAAGCTTCCACCTCTCCAAATTCCTCAAGGATTCAGCGAAGTGATCAACCAACAATTGTTGTTTCCTCCGGAATTAATGAACCCCTCAAGGTCACTATTCTTTGACGCAAGTCTTCCATTCACAAAGCATGGACTAATTAGTCCTAGTCTCACATTACTAGCTGGCAGTGCGAAAATGGAGGCCAATGAGGATTGTGTTTGGAGCGCAGATGATAGAACAAGGCTGAAGTCAAAGTACTATTGGGATGGGATCTCAAAGTTGAGAGAAAGAAGCAACGAGTTTGAAAGAGGGTGCTTTTCCGATAAGAGCAAGCAGATCAATCTGAATGTTCGAGAAAACCAAGAAGATATCAGTTGCTCTGGAACTCGGCTGGTCTCAGATCAAAATCTCTTTCTAACTGGCCTGCTGAACAACACCATTGGATACTGGCCCTATATTCCTGGTAATTATTTGGAGCCCTCTTCCCACAATTTATCTTTATCCCCAGTTGGAAGCTATGAATCAATATCACAAAGAGCAAACCTCCCCACCACCATTGACGCTTGTTTCTTTCCATCTTCGTCAAGAGGTCTCAATTCAGAGAATCAATTTATTCTCGGTCCATCTAACATGACAAACCCTTCTTCGATTCCTTCTTGTTCACCGTGTTGGACTAGTGCTGGTCCTATTGATAATGAACACAGAAAAGTGAACCATTTCCCTTTGTTCAACTCAGGCTCACAATTACCTAGCTTCACCCCGGCTTCACTTAAACTTTATTATGATGCCCTTGAGACCAAATATTCTCTTCTTTCTCGAGATGAAAGCCGGGCAAATGACAACAATGGTGACTGTTGAAGTTAAGTGTTTGGATTCTCATGTCTTTTGATTGACATATTTCCTTGAATAATGTTTCTTCAGCTTCACTTAAACTTTATTATGATGCCCTTGAGACCAAATATTCTCTTCTTTCTCGAGATGAAAGCCGGGCAAATGACAACAATGGTGACTGTTGAAGTTAAGTGTTTGGATTCTCATGTCTTTTGATTGACATATTTCCTCGAATAATGTTTCTTCAGCTTTTTGTTGTAGTTCTTCTATGGGAAACACGCACTTTAAGCATAGATTTGGCAAGCCTGTTTTTGCAAATTAATTTTGTGTACTGGAGTCAAGACTGCAGTTTAAGCAGAAATTAAAAGATGTGCTATTGTAATAATTTCAATCCAAATAAGTCAATCAGTTCAAGTGTTTTTTTTTTAAATATATTATTTATTAGTATCCGGATCAGCTGGAACTTCCAGTTGTTGCATTTAATATCTCTAGTTCCATGTCAGCCTTTTTCTCCACAAGGGATGGTAATGCCTGTCTTATGGAATTTGCAAGTCTATTCATTAATCCTGTTTATGGTGCATAATTTTGTGCAGTTAATTTAGGTGTTGGCTCTAAGTTTCAAGATGGGAACAAGTTAAACAGTGTAAAGCACTACACGAGCTTTTATTTTCTCATACATTAACTAAGCCAAAGTACAGGTGACCGAGGTAATCATTTTTTGAAGTATAATTAACTTTAGGTGAAAGAACAAATGATCGCGGTGTTCATAGACTCTGATCATGAGAGAGCCATCTCGTTCAGTTATTAGTCCTATTGTCGTCTTGTAACGTCTAATTATGAGGAGCCTAATAACCCACTTGTTCATACTTTCATCAGATTTTAATAGCGCAACTCTATCTTGCTTAATTAGAAGTCAGCTAGCAGAATAACGGTAATTACGTGAATCAGCACTTCAGGAAGTTTGTAAAAGAACAACTTCATTGCTGGACAGGTTACATTGAGATCATAGAATGCAGTTTATACGGCAAATTGATTGAAAATATTGAAAGAAGCAAAGGCTAGAGGTCTAGCTAGTGTGGGCGATCAAGAATACTGCTGATAATCCGGCAAAAGTTGAATTACTCACTAGAACTAATTCTTAGAAATCATGTCCTCTAAACAACACTTGAAGTTTAGTGTATGATCCTTAAATAAAAACCCTGCAGCTATAGAGTGTTTTTGGAATGAAAAAAATGAAGATCCAGATAAGTATATGACACTGCAATAGCACGGACAGAGGATCTCACTGTCAAATTGTCTGAAATGGATCCAAGAAAATTCAAAAGAAGGGCAACACCAGTAGCAGTTTGGTGGTTAAGGAAGAAGCGTTTTTTTTATCAAGATAAATAGATGGCATGTACATAAAAAGACAGAAGAAAAGCTTGAGTCACTGTCATACCTAGGGATCCTTAAAAGATTAAATGAGCATTACCCCATAATTGTAAATGCCATGAATCCAGATCCGGTTCAGACATAATTGTTGACAAGTTACAGTACACGTGAATTTGTCAGAAAATTATTTTTTATATATAACCATATTGTTTTTCTTATATGCTATGCATAATTACGAAACTCCAAAAATCAAAGCAGATAAAAAAGGGATCGCGCTATTTTCATATCTTTTATGACTAAATTCGCCATTTTTTAATTAAAAAAGCAAAATTACCCTCAATCATTCAATTACAATTGAAAGTGGTAGCCTCAAATTTATTTACTTTCCTTCTTTTTTATTATTTTTCTATTTTTATTTAGAATGCGGTTGCCATAGCTAAACATTGCACATATTTTGTATTTGTTTAATGTGGTTATTTTGTGTATATTAAATGCATTGTCTTTTTCTTCTTCTTTTTTTACTTCTAGATATTGCTTCTGCAAAATAAGTTTCATCGAAAAGAAAAATTTCCAAGAATTTTAATTCTTTTTTACGTTATCAAGCAAATTTATGGTTTAATTGTCTAGTAAAATCTAGAGATTAACATAGATAATTTTGTAAAACAAACTTATCTTCATAAACTTTTACTTTTGTTGTGCATGTCCCCATCAACCCTTTGATGTTTTCTCTAAAAGACTTCATGGATTATATTGTCAATCCAAAGTAATAAGAATTGATTGGCATTTAAAAAATTATTTCTTATTTTACGAATGTTGTGATTTAATTACATTTCATCTTTAAAAGTTTCACATAGGAGAATATAACTAGGATTTTATTTTAGAAATTCTTTATAGAGGTTTTACTTTTTCATCAATCATCCCATTATATGTATATAAGCATAAAAGACAGCTTATAACAAAGAGTTTGACTATAATATACACAAAAGATATGAAAGTTTATAAACAAGTGATCGCATCAAAAAAATGTTTATGTTAAAAAATTTCCAGATTCTACTTGTTTATTAATCCACAAATTTTTCCTACAACCTTAAAAAAAAATTGGGTTTTTTGGCAATCTCTTATCTGAAAAACTAATTTCTACTAAGTAATGTCTAATAATAAATTGAAAAGCATAGTACCTTTAATACACATGGGATACTCACAAAAAAAAAAAAAAAAAACATGTGATATCCTAATGTTGCAACTACATCCTATATGTAGAAATAGAAAAAATTAAAAAAAAATTAAAAAAAAAAAGGAAAGTTGATAAAAGTCAACAAAAACGGATAGAAATAAAGCCCCCAGCGAGGATCGAACTCGCGACCTTTCGCTTACGAAGCGAACGCACTACCACTATGCTATGGAGGCTCAACGATTAGCAGTTTATATCCAAAAATTTTTAATCAAAAATTATGTTTTTTTAAAAAAAAAAAAAAATAATATTCTCGAGTAGTAGAGCGTCCGCATTGTGTTTTACATCATCAGACATGAAGATGAAATCACTTCTGCAGAAAGAAGGTGGCCTGGGCATTTTCTTTTTCTCTGTTTCTTGTTTCGTTTCGCACTTCGTTTTTGTTTTCATTCAAAAATATCCACGGTATAGTCCATGATCAGGAAACAAATGGAGCAATTGTCCTCAATAGCATTGTGTCAAATTACAGTACACTTCGAGGTGAAAATCAAATCAGATTCGGCTCGTTAAAATGATGCTTGAGGCTGGCACCTGATATGGGTAGGTAATTACATTGTTAGTGTTAAAAGTTGTGTACGGCGATTTGGTGCTAAAAGTTTCTGTCGGATCACTTAAGTGCCAATAGCATTGTGTCAAATTACAAAAATGATCACCGGTGAGAGATTCTGGTCAAAATGATTACGTGACTTTTATATTTAAAAAAAAAAATTAATATGACTTTTAAACGATGTCGTTTTCTGTCCTCCTTAAGAAAACGACGTCGTTTTTTTGTCTTTGTCATAAGTGGATGGCCTTACAAAAACGACGCCGCACAACTCATTTGAGAATTTTTTTTTTTTTTTTTTGGGATTGAAATTAGGGTTTTTTTGTCCAATCCTCGCCCAACGCCGACCTAGCTCACTCGGCCGCCGTCGTCACCGATGCTCAACGACTTGCGGTTGCACTTGAGCGTGAGCTTTGTGACCGAGTTGAACCACGCGAACAGCACCGGGACCACGTCTAGCAGCTCTGAGTGGGCGTGGAGGGCGAGCCTTTGGCGGCTCTGGCCTTCAATCGAAAGCAAGCGGCGGCACACGAGGGAGTAGCAACCCCGGTCGCCAGACCCTAGGTACTAGAAGACGCAGGCCAGGCACTCGTCAGAGAGATTGAAAATGGAGAGGGAGAGATCGGGGGCAGCGCACTCGTCGGCGGCCTCCCCGAGCACCTACTAGATTAGGGCCTTCGACTTGGCCGCCGAGTGGCCGTCGTCGAGGTCGAGGTTGGGGTCATAGCCACGGCCACCGAGCGCGGGGGCCGTTGAGGACAGCGACTGGCCCATCGCCGGCTTATCTTCTCTCTCTCAATTTGGGGATTTAGGGTTTTGAATTGGGGAAAAGACACCAAACAACGTCATTTTGTTGTTTAAATGTTGACTGTACTCTCCGGCGAGCCATATCAGTTTCAAAAATTAATAAAAAAGTGTCACATCGGATTTTCGGCCAACCAAATCGGAGTTAGCACTAAAATGATCGTTTTTCAAATTTTTTGACACTTAAGTGATCCAAAATAAACTTTTGGCACCAAAGTAGCATTGATAGTGTACTTACTATGAGCCAAAGTTCACATTCATTATAAGCTAACAAGTGAAATTTGAGTAGTTTGTAACCCATCCGATGTACAAGTGAATCACCTACGACCACGCAGTGCGCAAACTACTGTTTCTCTGTAATATCGGTTCCATTATCAACCGCCTCGATCGTCTTAATCTCGCTCTTGGCGCCTTGTAGCTGTCTCCGGACTAGTGCAGTGTAAACACCGTCTTTGCTGAGGAGATCCTCGTGAGTGCCTCTCTCGACTATCTGGCCATCAGAAATGACCGCCACTGTGCCGGCACTCTTCACTGTTGATAGGCGATGCGCTATCACAAGCACTGTCCTTCCCTTCATTAGAGAATCCATCGCATCCTACATCATCGGAAGCCGATCAACCAATGAAGTAAAATTTTTGTGTCTCGATCTCAAATTACAATATCGAACTTTAAAGAGATAGATATTGCTCATATATATGTCATGTGCTTACCTGAACCAGGTATTCACTTTCGGCATCGAGAGCACTCGTGGCTTCATCTAGCAGGAGAATCTTTGGGTTCATCAATAAGGCCCTTGCGATCGCTACTCTCTGTTTTTGACCGCCGGAGAGCCTCACACCGCGCTCTCCGACAGTGGTTTGATATTTCTCCGGGAACTCTGATATGAACCCGTGGGCATTGGCCATTTTCTGCAAAATTCACATCATTATAATGACGAGTCTCGAAAGGTCAAAGTGTGTAGTGAGCCAACTCTTTGTAAAGGGAGATATGTCAGTCTTACGGCTGCATTTTCCACGTCTTCGCTGCTGATTTTGCCATCAAAGCCATAGGCTATGTTCTCCTCTATGGAGCAGTTGAAAAGGACAGGCTCTTGGCTAACTATACTTATCTGCGAGCAAATTATTAGGATATCAGCACATATCGGTTAAAATATAACGATACCAGGGATGCAACAATGGCATAATATGGTAACTATGGTACATCTGCATCAAATTATGACTTGTATCACCGCTCATTGGACATGCAAATGCAAAAGATATAACGGACGAAGACCTTTCGGTGGAGATGTTCATGGGATACTTCTACCAATGGAATCCCATTTATTAGAATCTTCCCCTTGATAGGGTCATAAAACCTCTCAATCAAGCTTGCTATTGTGGTCTGCAGAGCATGTAGAAAAAGTTTAGTGTTGCAGGTTGAACAGTATCACCTGGAAATTGTTATTACTCTGAAAGCGGCAAACTGGGTTCAAGAGATTAGACTTCCCATAGGATGAACCTACCTTTCCACCTCCGCTAGGACCAACTAGAGCAACTTTTGAGCCCGGCTGCAGCTTTAATGTTATTCCCTGAAATTTGCAGATGTATAATGTTCTTTACAGCAGCAAAATGCGAGATAGATCATACTATAAAACGAGAAATTCATTACCTTGAGCACCATATGGCTGGGACGGGAAGGGTACGCAAACCACACATCGTCTAACTCCACCTCTCCATCTTGGTCTCTACAAGACAAAACACAGTTCATAGTGAGGCGTATCAGTCTGATATTTACATTAATTGCATGTTCTCACGCAAAATCTCTAGTAAATAAGATTAGTGGTACTTGACTTCCACCACCACATTCACATTGGCGTAGAAGATGAGACTTCCAATTTATTTTCGGCTGTTTTTTAACATGAAATCTCAAAAGACTCCAATGGAGTAAGAGAGAATAGAGGAACTAACCCCAAGGGACACTTATCCCCTGACTTAGGCATGGATGAAACACGGTCCAGAATCTGAAAGACCCGCCTGCTGGCTCCTGCAGCTTTCATTGCTACAGTGTACAACCCAGATAATCCAGAGACCGAGGATCCCACTGCAAGAACAAGCCTAAATTAGACATAGAGGAGTATCTGATATGTAAACTCAATTATCAACTCCTGAATCTTGAAATACAACAGAAAACATAATTTTTATGTTGGAATTTTCAGCAAATAGACCAAGAGAAATACCGGTGAGGCTATAGAGAATGAAAGAGGTGAGAGCACCAGGTGACATATGACCCATGATGGTCAAATTGGCTCCATATATGACAACAACAATCACTGACAGTGTTGAGGCTGCATTTAGGCTTCCGAAGAAGATGCCAACAACCCTCTGTAGCAGAAGGACAGGTATAATTAGAAGCTTTTGAGAGTGAGGAAAACTGGAGGGAGGGGAAGAACGAGGAGGAACTCACAGCTTGTTTGATTCCAAGGTTCAGTGTCTCATCAACTTTCTCGGAGTAGCGTGACACTTCATATCCTTCCTGGGCAAAGGATCTCACGGTGCGTATCGCACCGAAAGACTCCTACAATATTCTGTATATAAGCTTCCAACTTTCTCGAGTAGAAAGGTAGAACAAAATGATTATGCTTCATGTTTTTCAGAGTATTTCTACTCAAAGCACTAAAAATTCTACAGGTACATACAGCATCACATAGAAAGCAAGATATGCAAGTCGCTAGGGTAACTTTGGACATTAAGATCATCAGCACACGCCTATGGACAAAAAGAAGATCGATTGACAAATTTTAGCTGAACGAGCGGAATATCTAAATTCTTAATGCTAGCACATCATACCTCAGCAATTGAGGAGGCTACAGCAGCCGCAGCTTGTGTTTTATGGGAAAGTTCGCGAAGAAAGCGGCCGAACTTACGCACAGCAACAGAAATAGCAGGCACAATGACTAAAGCCAACACTGTAAGATAAACAGAAAGAATGGCACAATGTCAACCAGCAATCAGTGCATTTCTCTAAATATATTCATATGCACTCTAATGAATAAATTACATGTCAGCTTCCAAGATGTGGTGAACATGAAGCCAAGGCCAATAAATGCGGTTGATAGATTTTTCAAGGCCTCGGACAGATTGGTGGTTGCAGCATTTTTTATAATCTGAGTATCCTCAGAAAGCCTGCTCAACAGCTCCCCTGTTCGAGTGACATCAAAGAATGCTATTTCCTACAAAAAATTAGCCACTTTAATTAATAAGTTGTGCACAGAGCAATTAGAACAGTCGCCTTCCTATACATGAAGCTCTAGGTCTCCGCAACTGCACCACATGGTATTCATACACCAAATCATTGGATGAGATATACCTGATTAATAAGGTGACTGAATAAGTTCTTTCTCAGTCTAGCAACGACTCGTTCACTAGCAGAGGAGAACAACCATGCTCGGAGTGCTGTGCAAACAGAACTGAAAGGTCGACAAAGAGAGATGCCTCTATTAGGGGGAAAGTAATCTAAATTGTAGCCACCATAGAATCTCACTAATTGTCAGCTCAGAAGGAAACAGTTCAAAAACGGTGTGATTTTCATCATAAGAGAACTTAGATTCTAACAAATTTGATCGTAATTTTGTCACCATTAGGAGGCAAATTCTGCGCCAGAACGGTATATAATGAAGCGAGTGCAAGTCCTTACCCAGTCACAACAATTAAAAATATCTCCAGTATGGTTCTGTTGACAGCCTCCAGCGCTTCAGCTCTCTGTTCAGGTGATCTCATCTCTCTTGACACAATATCTATTATCGTCCCACCAAATTTTGGCTGCGAATAATGGTCAAACACATTTCAATTAATAGTCCAATTTCTCAAAATGTTTCTTGCAACATCAATGCTAGGACTCCAAAAGGGAGAGAGATTACAGAACCTACAATTAGTATGCTTGAAAGGGATGCAACCAAGAGAGCAATCGTAGCTATGATCAACTTCCCAGCATCGGGCTTTGCCTGTGAACCAATAGAATACCATTATCTATTTAATTGTTGTATCCGCCCAAAGAGAGTACTCAAAGATCAAAGAACAGTTTCAGCATAAGGGAAATTTACCAGTGAGAGTACTCTGCCAAATCCCACATTTGCAGCCTAAGGAATTAACGAGAGGAAAATTGTATCATGAACTCAAATCTCATTAGATGTCAGTAAGAAAATATGAATAAGATGGCATTCTCACTGGTACAGCATCTCCATGTTCCAGGTCCGTCACGTGACTGTTGATGAGAGAATCATCTCTCTTTCTTCCTCCCTGCAATAATATCGGGAATAAGATCACATGATACAACCGAAAGTACGAAAACACGAACATTAAAAGGGAATGAAGATGAAAAAAGTACACCGTCAAGTCTTTCTTTCACAATATAGCCAACCGGGCAAAAGCACCCAAGAACACTTAAACAATTCTTATGCTTTCACGAACTGAACATTTAACCAAGACTGGACTGCAAGATGACCTAGGCTAGAATTTTCTCGCATCTGCTCATGGAATGATCACCGAAACCCAAGTGAATTCACTCTTTCCATCACTCTTTTCGGTGGAAACGCAGGGTAAAAGTTAATGTTCAACGCCAAGCAACAACAAATTAAAGGAAAAAAGAAAAGGGAACCCAATTTAGCTTAAAACCCATGCATGGAAATTTCTTCTAAACAGATTAAACTCGACTCCTTAAACTGATTTAAACATCTCTTTCCTTAAGCAAAACTACCACAAAGATTCCACTCACTTCAGTATTCTAAAAGCATCCTCTATTCAAAGTGGACAAACACGCGTGGAATCTTTGAAGCCGAAAAGGTCCAAAAGAAAACTGAAAATTTGCCTAAGATCTTCATCAAATCACGAAAGCGAAAAGGAAATCCCAATTCGAAAAACATACTCCTCGTTGCAGCAACGGGGCTCTCTCGCTTCCGACGCCGTGCATCCTTCTTGCCCTTCGACCAAGCAACGAGAATCAGTGCGAAACAACAGAAAAGCCCAAGGAAGGAAAAACGGTGGCGGGTCTTCTTTCCCTCTCAAGATAAAGATTTCGTTCGACTTGCGCCCCAAGACGGGGGAGGGAGACTCGCCCAGTTTTACAGGCGCGACGACTTTGAGAGGTCATTATTAATTGTAGGTAACCCCCTAGGGACGGCGACTCTCAACTTCCTTGGCAGGTTTTGGACGAAGGATTCTCCTGCCCTTCGCCACTCTGTCAATTGGCTTCCGTCACCGCATGCATCAGGCTCCCTGTCATATCATCTGATCCGAGGATCTAGGCCGAAAGTGGCCACAGTAATTCCACCCTCCTTGGATCGACCGGTCTTTCTTGGAGCGTCTGATGAGCTGATCCACGTGCTCAGCAGCAAAGACGGAACGAGAAGTCGGAAACGTTTGGGGTTTCAAGAATCCATATCCATATGTTCATATTCACAGGCAACGCATAAGTACGTGTAGGCGCACGTGCACGCCTCATCATGGTGAGCTTGACTGGCCGTTAAAGGTCGTTTTAACTCCCGCAGGTTTGTTCACACTTGCAAATAAAACGATGGGTAGTTTATATGTAAATATATTATTTTCTTGCCGAAGCTCACAGTATTGTGCAAGTTTTGGAAATTTGGGATTAGAAAAAGAAGTCAAGATGTGCGAACTATAAGATTTAAGTTAGTTGAAAATCAAAATAGTAAAAGTCACCAATCACTGAATAAATCATTTAGTACTAAGTAACGACAGACATTTGGTAAGTATAGTTAAGATGATGCTTAAGGCTGGCACCTGATATAGGCCAAAGTTCAGATCCATTATAAGCTAACAGATGAAATTCGAGTAGCTTGCGACAGCATCCGACATACACATGAATCACCTACAACTATACGCAGTGAGCAAACTACTATATCTCTGCAATATCGGTTCCATTATCAACCGCCTCGATCGTCTTAATCTCGCTCTTGGCGCCTTGTAGCTGCCTCCGGACTAGTGCAGTGTAAACACCGTCTTTGCTGAGGAGATCTTCGTGAGTGCCTCTCTCGACTATCTGGCCATCGGACACAACCGCCACTATGTCGGCACTCTTCACTGTCGATAGGCGATGGGCTATCACCAGCACAGTCCTTCCCTTCATTAGAGAATCCATCGCGTCCTACATCATCAGGAGCCAATCAACCAATGAAGTGAAAATTCTCACGTCTCGATCGCGAATTAGGATAGAATAACCAACTTTAAAAACATATGCAAACTTGAAGAGAACGATACTACTCTTATGTATGTCATGTGTTACCTGAACCAGGTATTCACTTTCTGCGTCGAGAGCACTTGTGGCTTCATCTAACAGGAGAATCTTTGGGTTCATTAACAAGGCCCTCGCGATCGCTACTCTCTGTTTCTGACCGCCGGAGAGCCTCACCCCGCGTTCTCCGACAGTGGTTTGATATTTCTCCGGGAACTCCGATATGAACCCATGGGCATTGGCCATTTTCTGCAAAATTCACATCATTATAATGACGAGTTTCGAAAGGTCAAAGTGTGTAGCGACCCAACTCTTGTAAAGGGAGATATGTCAGTCTTACGGCTGCATTTTCCACGTCTTCGCTGCTGATTTTGCCATCAAAGCCATAGGCTATGTTCTCCTCTATGGAGCAGTTGAAAAGGACAGGCTCTTGGCTAACTATACTTATCTGCGAGCAAATTATCAGGATAGCAGCACATGTCAGTAAAAAATTACCATACATTGGACGCAACAATGACATAATATGGTAACTATGGTAATCTGCATCCAAAAAAAAAAGAAAAAAGGGATTTATGACTCGAACTACCGCCCACTGGACATGCAAATGCAGAAGATCTAACAGATGATGACCTTTTGGTGCAGATGTTCATGAGATACTTCTACCAAGGGAACCCCATTTATCAGAATCTTCCCCTTGACGGGGTCATAAAACCTCTCAATCAAGCTTGCGATTGTGGTCTGCAGAGCATGTAGAAGAAGTTAGTATTGCAGGTTGAACAGTATCACCCGGAAATTGTTATTACTCTGAGAGCGGCAAACTGGGTTTTGAGAGATAAGACTTCCCGTAGGATGAACCTACCTTTCCGCCTCCACTAGGACCAACTAGAGCAACTTTTGAGCCCGGCTGCAGCTTTAATGTTATTCCCTGAAATTTGCAGATGTACAACGTCTTTTACAGCGGTAAAACACGAGATAGATCATACTATAATTCGAGAAATTCATTACCTTGAGCACCATATGGCTGGGACGAGAAGGGTACGCAAACCACACATCATCTAACTCCACCTCTCCATCTTGGTCCCTACAAGACAAAACACAGTTCATAGTGAGGCGTATCAGTCTGATATTTACATTAATTGCATGTTCTCACGCAAAATCTCTAGTCAGTAAGATTTGTGGTACTTGACTTCCACCACCAGATTCACATTGGTGCAGAAGATGAAACTTACATTTTTATTTTCGGTTGTTTCTTAACACGAAATCTCGAAAGACTCCGATAGAGTAAGAGAAAATAGAGGAACTAACCCCAAAGGACACTTATCCCCTGACTTAGGCATGGATGAAACACGGTCCAGAATCTGAAAGACCCGCCGGCTGGCTCCTGCAGCTTTCATTGCTCCAGTGTACAACCCAGACAATCCAGAGATCGAGGATCCCACTGCAAGAACAAGCCTAAATTAGACATACTGAGGAATATCTGATATGTAAACTCAACGATCAACTCCTGAATCTTGAAAGACAACAGAAACAATAATTTCTATGTTGGAATTTTTAGCAAATAGACCAAGGGAAATACCGGTGAGGCTATAGAGAATGAAAGAGGTGAGAGCGCCGGGTGACATATGACCCATAATGGTCAAATTGGCTCCATATATGACAACGACAATCACTGCCAGTGTTGAGGCTGCATTTAGGCTTCCGAAGAAGATCCCAACAAGCCTCTGTAGCGCATAGACAGGTTAAATTGGAAGCTGTTGACAGTGAGGAAAACTGGAGGGAGGGGAAGAACGAGGAGGAACTCACAGCTTGTTTGATTCCAAGGTTCAGTGTCTCATCAACTTTCTCGGAGTAGCGTGACACCTCAAATCCTTCTTGGCCAAAGGATCTCACTGTGCGTATTGCACCGAAAGACTCCTACAATATTCTGTATATAAGCTTCCAACTTTCTCGAGTACAAAGGTAGAACAAAATGAATATGCTTCATGTTTTTCAGAGTATTTCTACTCGAAGCACCAAAAATTCTACATGTACATACAGCATCATATAAAAAGCAAGATATGCAAATCGCTAGGGTTACTTTGGAGATTAAGATAATCAGCAGATGCCTACGGACAAAAGATGATTGATTGACAAATTTTAGCTGAATGAGCGGAATATCTAAATTCTTAATGCTAGCACGTCATACCTCAGCAATTGAGGAAGCTGCAGCAGCTGCAGCTTGTGTTTCATTGGAAAGTTCACGAAGAAAGCGGCCGAACTTACGTACAGCAACAAAAATAGTAGGCACAACGGCCAACGCCAACACTGTGAGATAAACAGAAACAATGGCACAATAGCAACCAGCAATCAGTGCATTTCTCTAAATATATTCATATGCACTTTAATGAACAAATTACATGTCAGCTTCCAAGATGTGGCAAACATGAAGCCAAGGCCAATAAATGCAGTTGATAGATTTATCAAGGCCTGGGACAGATTGTTGGTTGCAGCATCTTTTATAATCTGACTATCCTCGGAAAGTCTGCTCAACAGCTCCCCTGTTTGAGTGACATCATAGAATGCTATTTCCTACAAAAGATTCGCCATTGTAATTAATAAGTTGTGCACAGAGCAATTAGAACACAGTTGCCTTCCTATACATGAAGATCTAGGTCTCTGCGACTGCTTTACATGGTATTCATACACCAAATCATTGGATGAGATATACCTGATGAATAAGGTGACTGAATAAGTTCTTTCTCAGTCTAGCAACGACCCGTTCACTAGCAGAGGAGAACAACCATGCTTGGAGTGCCACGCAAACAGCACTGGAAGGTCAACAAAGAGAGAAGCCTCTATTAGGGGGAAAATAATCTGAGTTGTAGCCACCGTAGAATCTCACTAATTGTCAGCGCAAAAGGAAACAGTTCAAAAACGTCCTGATTTTCATCATAAGAGAACTTAGATTCTAACAAATTTGCTTGTAATTTTGTCACCACTAGGAGGCAAATTCTGCGCCAGAATGGGAGATAATGAAGCGAGTGCAAGTCCTTACCCAGTCACAACAATTAAAAATATCTGCAGTATGGTTCTGTTGACAGCCTCCAGCGCTTCAGCTCTCTGTTCAGGTGATCTCATCTCTCTTGACACAATATCTATTATCTTCCCACCAAAATTTGGCTGCGAAAAATGGTCCAACACATTTCAATCTATAGTCCAATTTCTCAAAATGTTTCTTGCAACATCAACGCTAGAACTCCAAAAGGGAGAGAGATGAGAGAACCAACAATTAGTATGCTTGAAAAGGATTCAACCAAGAGAGCAATCATAGCAATGATCAACTTCCCAGCATCAGGCTTTGCCTGTGAACCAATAAAATGCCATTATTTATTTAATTGTTGGATCTGCCCAAAGTGAGTACTCAAAGATCAAAGAACAGTTTAAAATGCACTTACCAGTGAGAATACTCTGCCAAATCCCACATTTGCAGCCTAAGGAATCACCAAGAGGAAAATTGTATCATGAACTCAAAATCTTATTAGATTTCAGTAAGAAAATATGAACAAGATGGCATTCTCACCGGTACAGCATCTCCTTGTTCCAGGTCCATCACATGACTATTGATGAGAGTATCATCTCTCTTTCTTCCTCTCTGCAATAAAATCAAAAATAAAAACGCATCATACTACCAAAAGTACAAATATACAAACATTAAAAGGGAATGAAGATGAAAAGTACACTATCAAGTCTTTCTTTCACAATTTAACCAACAGGGCAAAAGCACCCAAGAACACTTCTCAAACAATTCTTAAGCTTTCACGGACTGCACATTTAACCAAGACTCGACTGCTAGATGACCTAGGCTAGAATTTTCTTGAATCTGCTCATGGACTGATCACTGAAACCCAAGTGAATTCGCTCTTTCCATCACTCTTTTCAGTGGAAACGCGGGGTAAAAATAAATGTTTAACAGCACGCAACAACAAATTAAAGGGAGAAAGAAAAAGGAACCCAGTTTAGCTTGAAACCCATGCATGGAAATTTCTTCCAAACAGATTGGACTTGACTCAAACTCATTAAAACATATCTTTCCTTAGGCGATACTACCACAAAGATTCCTCTCACTTCAGTATTCAAAAAGCTCTATCTATTCAAAGCGGACAAACACACGTATAATCGAATCAACTCCAAGAAATTCCAAATTCGAACCCCAAAAAGTCCAAAAGAAAACTGAAGTCTTGCCCAAGATCTTCATCAAAATTACGAAGAGAAAAGGAAATCCCAATTCGAAAAACATACTCCTCGTTGCAGCAACGGGACTCTCTCGCTTCCGCCGCCCTGCATCGTTCTTGCCCTTCGACCAAGTAACAAGAATCAGTACGCAACAACAAGAAAGCCCAAGGGAAGAAAAACGGTAGTGGGTCGTCTTCTTTTCCTCTTAAGATAAAACTTTCACTTGACGTATGCCCCAAGACGAGAGGGAAACATTTATCAGAGGCGACCAAGACGGAGAGAGAGAATCGCCCAGTTTAACACTCGCGACGACTTCGAAAGGTCATTGTTAATTGTATGTCTTTCCCCTAGTGACGGCGGCTCTGAACTTTCCTGGCGGGTTCCGCGACTCTGGGAATTGGCTTCCGTTAGCGCATGCATCAGGCTCGCTGTCATATCTTTTGATCCGAGGATCGTAGCCGAAAAGTGGCCACAAGAATTCCACTCTCCTTGGATCGACTGGTTCTTCTTTCTGGCAGTGTATGATGAGCTGATCACGTACTCAGCAGCAAATATGGAGACGCGCATGCACGTTAGGCGACTCATGGAAAAAGCAGCGCGTCTCAGCATGGTGAGTTGACTGGAGGTCAACACTTACAAATAAACGATGAGTAGTTTATATTTTTTATTGTTACTTTCTCCCCAAAACTTACAATCGTTTATACACGCAAAGCCACGCAAAGCATATTGAAAGGATAAGATCCCTCCCCTTCGCCGTCTCGCAAAGCAATGCCGCCATCTAAACCCGTCACGGCTCAGGACACTCTTCCTTCTTTGCCGCCTCTCTTCTTCTCCTTCTCCTTCTCATTCCTTTCGCGCTCAATGCCGCTGCCTCCTCCACTCGCCTCCCTCATTTCACCAAGCTCCAAAATGAGCGGGAGAAGACATAGATCAATGGCCACTCCACTCTTACATGAACGTCGCCAGTTAAGGAATCCTAGTTTCCAAAAGCCCTCGTTCCTTTCCAGCCGAAATGCATCACTGATCATCTCCTACTCCGGGAGCTTTAACAGCTCACAGGCACCAGGGGATGCGTACTGATCAGTCCGATAGGCTACGGAAAGAAAAGCTCCAGAGCATCTAGCTCCTCCTCATGGCTCTTCTGTCGTTCTTCTTCATCTACGTATCCACTCATGAAAAGAATCTTTAGCTGTTCCCAGCAAAAGTAGCGAGCTATACTATACTCTCTTCGGTAGAATCAAAACCACAGAACACTCGCGTTAGTCATCGCCATTGCATCGGCAAGAACCTTCTTCCATCCGCTTTTCATGAAAAAAGAAGCATCGTCGAATATCACTAAGTCGTACGAAAAGCCACGCATGCAAGTGCACACTATTTTGCTTTTGCCGTCCGCGGTCCCTGCAAGAAATCGTAGAATTAGTGACAGTTTCTTTAGTATTCGCCACTGATATGTCGTCGCCAAAGCCAAGTGCGCTGGTGCCTTGAGACCTGGGGTGAACTTTTTAACAAACCTCTAATAAGATTTCAAAGATTTTGTATCAATTTTTTTGTTTAAAATATTAGCGTTCGATATTACTTTAATATTATATTCAGGTGCAAATTTTTTTGTTGCTTTCATAAAACTTTTGGGAGAACATAAAACATCTGATCGTATTTTCACAAATTAGTATAGTATTGCTATATAGTATTATTCTAATATTTGAATGCGATTTATCAATTGGCCGTTAAAGGTCGTTTTAACTCGCCGAAACTCACAGTATTGTTCGATTTTTAGAAAATTAAAAATAAATTACATACGAATCCAGTATCGATATTTAGAGTGCTGCCAATAAGTATTGTGTAAGTGGAAATTTGGGATTAGAAAAAGAAGTCAAGATGTGCGAACTATAAGATTTAAGTTAGTGGAAAAACAAAAGAACAAAAGTCACAACTTACCGAATACACCAATCTTTTATTACTAAGTAACGATAGACATTTGGTAAGTATAGTTAAGATGATATGCTTAAGGCTGGCACTAGATACAGGTAGGGGTGAGTATGGTCTGGGTTGGGCCAGTCCACCCTCTAACCCTAGGACCAACCGCACAGTGTTGGTCCTCAATTTTTGGAACTGAGGACCGACCCTATTAAGCTTGGGACCGAGGACCGGACCAACCCAATGGGTTCGGTCCGGTTCCAGGGTCAACCTAGGACCAACTGATAATTTTTTTATTTCATTTTTTGTACTCCTTAAAAAAGTGATTGAGGATCGGACTGATTCAATAGGTTCAGTTCGGTTTCAAGGTCAACCTAGGACTAATCAATCATTTTTTATTTCATTTTTTGTACTCCTTGAAAGGGCAAACGAGGATTGTACCGATCCAATGGGTTCGATGATGAGCAAGGTCAACTAAGAAAGGCAAGTTGAGGGTCAAGTGGGGTGAATGTCAAACAGAATGAGCATCGAATGTTGAGCGGAGAGCAACAAGCCAAGCGAGCATCAAGCGGTGAGCAGCACGAGTGACCCAAAGCGAGCAAGGCAAGTGTCGAGTGGCGAGCGGAGAAGTTACTTTTTTCGATTTTAGCAAATAGAAGACTAAGATGACAAATAAGACAGAAGAGAATGAATACTAAATGATGATGCCATAATGTGCCTTTTTGGACGCCGTGAGGACTCCTTACAAAAACATTTTCCTCATTCGTAAATTATAACTATTAACGTCGTAAAAAACATTAAAAACCTAAGTTATTAAATAACAATGTAAATTACTTGAATTCCTCACTTAAGAGTTGTTTAATATTGTTGACGTCGTTTATTTTAAGGTTTTCTCTATATAAAAAAATTATAAATAATATTATATATATAGTTAGGGTTGGTCGAGTTGGGCCCGAAATAAGCTCGGGGCCAGAGGGGACCGACCCGTGCAATCTTTGGCCCAGGGAATTCTAGGACCAAGGATCAACCCAATCTTCTTGGGAACCGAATTAGAAGGTAGGATTGGGCCGGTCCAAGGTCGGTCTAGGGTTGACCCTGGACCGATGCTCACCCCTAGATACAGGCCAAAGTTCAGATCCGTTATAAGCTAACAGGTGAAATTCGAGTAGCTTGCGACAGCATCCGACATACACATGAATCACCTACAGCTATACGCAGTGAGCAAACTACTATATCTCCGCAATATCGGTTCCATTATCAACCGCCTCGATCGTCTTAATCTCGCTCTCGGCGCCTTGTAGCTGCCTCCGGACTAGTGCAGTGTAAACACCGTCTTTGCTGAGGAGATCTTCGGGAGTGCCTCTCTCAACTATCTGGCCATCGGAAATGACCGCCACTATGTCGGCACTCTTCACTGTCGATAGGCGATGGGCTATCACCAGCACAGTCCTTCCCTTCATTAGGGAATCCATCGCGTCCTACGTCATCGGGAGCCAATCAACCAATGAAGTGAAAATTCTTGCGTCTCGATCTCGAATTAGGATAGAATAAACAAGTTTAAAAACATACGCAAACTTGAAGAGAACGATGCTACTCATATAGATGTCATGTGTTACCTGAACCAGGTATTCACTTTCTGCGTCGAGAGCACTCGTGGCTTCATCTAACAGGAGAATCTTTGGGTTCATTAACAAGGCCCTCGCGATCGCTACTCTCTGTTTCTGACCGCCGGAGAGCCTCACCCCGCGTTCTCCGACAATGGTTTGATATTTCTCCGGGAACTCCGATATGAACCCATGGGCATTGGCCATTTTCTGCAAAATCCACATCATTATAATGACCAGTTTCGAAAGGTCGAAGTGTGTAGCGACGCAGCTCTTGTAAAGGGAGATATGTCAGTCTTACAGCTGCATTCTCCACGTCTTCACTGCTGATTTTGCCAACAAAGCCATAGGCTATGTTCTCCTCTATGGAGAAGTTGAAAAGGACAGGCTCTTGGCTAACTATACTTATCTGCGAGCAAATTATCAGGATATTAGCACGTGTCGGTTAAAAAATAACCACACAGTGGACGCAACAATGGCAAAATATGGTAACTATGGTACATCTGCATCCAAAAAACAAAAAGGGATTTATGACTCGAACTACCGCTCATTGGACATGCAAATGCAGAAGATCTAACGGACGATGACCTTTTGGTGCAGATGTTCATGGGATACTTCTACCAAAGGAACCCCATTCATCAGAATCTTCCCCTTGACAGGGTCATAAAACCTCTCAATCAAGCTTGCTATTGTGGTCTGCAGAGCACGTAGAAAAAGTTAGTATTGCAGGTTGAACAGAATCACCCAGAAATTGTTAACTGGGTTTTGAGAGATAAGACTTCCCATAGGATGAACCTACCTTTCCGCCTCCACTAGGACCAACTAGAGCAACTTTAGAGCCCGGCTGCAGCTTTAATGTTATTCCCTGAAATTTGCAGATGTACAACGTCTTTTACAGCGGTACAACACGAGATAGATCATACTATAATTCGAGAAATTCATTACCTTGAGCACCATATGGCTGGGACGGGAAGGGTACGCAAACCACACATCGTCTAACTCCACCTCTCCTTCTTGGTCCCTACAAGACAAAACACAGTTCATAGTGAGGCGTATCAGCCTGATATTTACATTCATTGCATGTCCTCACGCAAAATCTCTAGTAAGTAAAGATTTGTGGTCCTTGACTTCCACCACCAGATTCACATTGGCGCAGAAGATGAAACTTACATTTTTATTTTCGGCTGTTTTTAAACACGAAATCTCGAAAGACTCCGATAGAGTAAGAGAAAATAGAGGAACTAACCCCAAAGGACACTTATCCCCTGACTTAGGCATGGATGGAACGCGGTCCAGAATCTGAAAGACGCGCCTGCTGGCTCCTGCAGCTTTCATTGCTCCAGTGTACGACCCGGATAATCCAGAGATCGAGAATCCCACTGCAAGAACAAGCCTAAATTAGACATATTGAGTATCTGATATGTAAACTCAATGATCAACTCCTGAATCTTGAAAGACAACAGAAAACATAATTTACTGTTGGAATTTTCAGCAAATAGACCAAGGGAAATACCGGTGAAGCTATAAAGAATGAAAGAGGTGAGAGCGCCGGGTGACATATGACCCATAATGGTCAAATTGGCTCCATATAGGACAACGATAATTACTGCCCAGTGTTGAGGCCGCATTTAGGCTTCCGAAGAAGATCCCAACGAACATCTGTAGTGCATGGACAGGTAAAATTGAAAGCCGTTGAGAGTGAGGAAAAATGGAGGGAGGGGAAGAACGAGGAGGAACTCACAGCTTGTTTGATTCCAAGCTTCAGTGTCTCATCAACTTTCTCAGAGTAGCGTGACACATCAAATCCTTCTTGGGCAAAGGATCTCACTGTGCGTATCGCACCAAAAGACTCCTACAATATTCTGTATATAAGCTTCCGACTTTCTCGACTAGAAAGGTAGAACAAAATGAATATGCTTCATGTTTTTCAGAGTATTTCTACTCGAAGCACCAAAAATTCTACAGGTACATACAGCATCATATAAAAAGCAAGATATGCAAGTCGCTAGGGTTACTTTGGAGATTAAGATAATCAGCAGATGCCTACAGCCAAAGGATGATCGATTGACAAATTTTAGCCGAATGAGCGGAATATCTATATTCTTAATGCTAGCACGTCATACCTCAGCAATTGAGGAAGCTACAGCAGCTGCAGCTTGTGTTTCATTGGAAAGTTTGCAAATAAAGGGGCCGAACTTGCGTAGAGCAACAAAAATAGTAGGCGCAACAGCCGATGCCAACACTGAGATAAACAGAAACAACGGCACAATAGCAACCAGCAATCAGTGCATTTCTCTAAATATATATATATATTTTTGTAATGTAAGAATTTTATAAACTTTTACCACAACTATACAACTAAATATATTCATATGCACTTTAATGAACAAATTACATGTCAGCTTCCAAGATGTGGCAAACATGAAGCCAAGGCCAATAAATGCACTTGATAGACTTATCAAGGCCTGGGACACATTGTTGGTTGCAGCATCTTTTATAATCTGACTATCCTCGGAAAGTCTGCTCAACAGCTCCCCTGTTTGAGTGACATCATAGAATGCTATTTCCTACAAAAGATTAGCCATTGTAATTAATAAGTTGTGCACAAAGCAATTAGAACACAGTTGCCTTCCTATACATGAAGATCTAGGTCTCCGCGACTGCACTACATGGTATTCATGCACCAAATCATTGGATGAGATATACCTGATGAATAAGGTGACTGAACAAGTTCTTTCTCAGTCTAGCAACGACCCGTTCACTAGCAGAGGAGAACAACCATGCTTGGAGTGCCAGGCAAACAGAACTGGAAGGTCGACAAAGAGAGAAACCTCTATTAGGGGGAAAGTAATCTGAATTGTAGCCACCGTAGAATCTCACTAATTGTCAGCGCAGAAGGAAACAGTTCAAAAACGTCCTGATTTTCATCATAAGAGAACTTAGATTCTAACAAATTTGCTTGAAATTTTGTCACCACTAGGACGCAAATTCTGAGCCAGAAAGGGAGATAATGAAACGAGTGCAAGTCCTTACCCAGTCACAACAATTAACACTATCCCCAGTGTGGTTCTGTTGACAGCCTTCATCGCTTCAGCTCTCTGTTCAGGTGATCTCATATCTCTTGACACGATATCTATTATCATCCCACCAAATTTTGGCTGCAAATAATGGTAAAACACATTTCAATTAATAGTCCAATTACTCAAAATGTTTCTTGCAACATCAATACTAAGACTCCAAAAGGGAGAGAGATTACAGAACCTACAATTAGTATGCTTGAAAGGGATGCAACCAAGAGAGCAATCGTAGCTATGACCAACTTCCCAGCATCGGGCTTTGCCTGTGAACCAATAGAATACCATTATCTATTTAATTGTTGGATCCGCCTAAAGAGAGTACTCGAAGATCAAAGAACAGTTTAAGCATAAGGGAAATTTACCAGTGAGAGTACTCTGCCAATTCCCACATTTGCAGCCTAAGGAATTACCAAGAGGAAAATTGTATCATGAACTCAAATCTTATTAGATGTCAGTAAGAAAATATGAACAAGATGGCATTCTCACCGGTACAGCATCTCCGTGTTCCAGGTCCGTCACATGACTATTGATGAGAGTATCATCTCTCTTTCTTCCTCTCTGCAATAAAATCAAAAATAAAATCGCATTATACAACCAAATGTACAAATATACAAACATTAAAAGGGGATGAAGATGATAAGTACACTATCAAGTCTTTCTTTCACAATTTAACCATCAGGGCAAAAGCACCCAAGAACACTTCTCAAACAATTCTTAAGCTTTCACGAACTGAACACTTAACCAAGACCGGACTGCAAGATGACCTAGGCTAGAATTTTCTTGAATCTGCTCGTGGACCGATCACTGAAACCCAAGTGAATTCGCTCTTTTCATCACTGTTTCATTGGAAACGCAGTGTAAAAATAAATGTTTAACAGCACGCAACAACAAATTAAAGGGAGAAAGAAAAAGGAACCCAAGGCTCTATTCATTTCGCAGAAAATATGGCGTTTCTGGAAAATATTTTCCAAGAAGTCATTTTCCAGGAAAATGTAATTGTTTTTCGGTGTTCGAATGAAACTTGAAAATAAAGTAGAAAATATTTTCGTTGTTCAGTAAGGAAAATATTTTCCTTAATATACTCTTTTTCATTTATTATTTTTTAAAATTGATTTTTCATATTTTTTAAAAAATTAATTTTTATTATTTTAATATTTAAAATATGTTATTAATTTTTTTTTTCCTTTGTTTTCCATTTCCTTCTTTCTTGGCTGGTCACTGACCTCAGCAATGGCCCACGACCAACCACCAGTGAGCCTCCAACTCACCGACGAGCACTTGTTGCTCACGGATCAAGGCTCAAGGCTTACCAGGATCGGCGGCGCAAGCGTCAAGCTCAAGGCTCACCCCGGATCGACAAGCGCAAGTTTGAGATCGACGAGCTCAAGGTTCACCTAGCGACGGTCGACGACTAACCAAGAAAGAAAAATATGAAAAAAAAAAAAAGAAAATTAAAAGAAAAAAATAAAATTAAAAGAAAATAAGAAAATTAAAAGGAAATTAAAAATAATTCGAATTAAAAAAGAAAAAGAAAATTAAAAATTAATTCGAATAAAAAATAAAAGAAGAAGAAGAAATGGGAGGAAGAAGTGAAGATTTATAGAGGTGTGAGATAAGAGAGATCAAGTGATGAAAAAGGTGGAAAATATTTTTCCCTAATTTAGAAGACTTTCATTTTCCCCAAGTAATTTATTTTCCGTGAAACGAACGCCGGAAAATCCGGAAAACATTTTCCTAAAAATTATTTTTCACGAAACGAACGGAGCCTTAGCTTAAAACCCATGCATGGAAATTTCTCCCAAACGGATTGGACTCGACTCCTTGAACTCATTAAAACATATCTTTCCTTAAGCGATACTACCACAAAGATTCCTCTCACTTCAGTATTCGAAAAGCTCTATCTATTAAAAGCGGACAAAACACACGCGGAATCGAATCTACTCCAAGAAATTCCAAATTTGAACCCCAAGAAGTTCAAAAGAAAACTGAAATCTTGTCCAAGATCTTCATCAAAATTACGAAGAGAAAAGGAAAATCCCAATTCGAAAAACATACTCCTCGTTGCGGCGGGACTCTCTCGCTTCCGCCGCCCTGCATCGTTCTTGCCCTTCGACCAAGTAATAAGAATCAGTACGCAACAACAAGAAAGCCCAAGGCAAGAAAAAGCGGTGGTGGGTCGTCTTCTTTTCCTCTCAAGAAAAAGCGGTGGCCACGAGAATTCCACCCTCCTTGGATCGACCGGTCCTTCTTTCTGGCAGTGTATGATGAGCTGATTCACGTACACGAAAAAGTTTGAAGTTCCAAGAATCTATAATCCATATCATGCTGGCCCGCATGCACGTTGGGCGACTCGTGAAAAAGCAGGGGAAAATTAACAGAAGAGTCCTAAACCTATTTTATAACAACAGCCGGCCGGTGCCAGCGACTTTTTTTTTTAAATAATATTTTATTTTTTAAAATTTTTATTAAAATTTTTTTCCTTTTTTTCTTTTTTTTTTTTTTTTTTCCTTCTCCCTCTTACTTCTTCCTCCTTCCTCCCATTTAAGTTGGGCCAGCCTCTTTCTGGGGTTCCACACTTTGGGACTTTATGTTC
The DNA here is from genome assembly GCA_014182395.1 of Eucalyptus sp. ANBG9806169. Lineage (NCBI taxonomy): Eukaryota > Viridiplantae > Streptophyta > Magnoliopsida > Myrtales > Myrtaceae > Eucalyptus > Eucalyptus sp. ANBG9806169. The sequence goes on from CM024583.1 coordinate 25,803,053, forward strand.
ATAATGATGTCATGCTTGCTTTTGGTACTCCGGAGAAACAAATCTTAATCGAACCTATATTTGCCCAATGGATACAATCTGCTCATGGTAAAACTTCATATGGGTTTGATGTGCTTTTATCATCAACAAATAGCTCGGCATTTAATGCAGGTCAAAGCAAGCCTGGTCGGTCGCCGAATTGAGGCGATCCAGCGGGGCAAGCCCTCGCTGGCAACCACGAGGCGAGCCCTTGCTAGATCTAGTGAGGAGGGGCCTTGCCAAATGCAACGACAAGCCCCCCTCGCTAGATCTAGCGAGGACTTGCCTCGCCCAACGACCGCAAGGCAAGCTAGCACCCTGCAACGGCGGGGCGAGATCGCCTCGCCAGATCCGGCAGGGTTTCGCCCCACTGTCGATGGGCGCGAGCTTGCCAAACTTGGCGACGATGAGGCACCCCTCATCGGATCTAGCGACGGCGAGGCGAGCTAGCCCGACCGCCTCAATCCATGGACCAACCAGCCCTCCCCTCTGGCCGGTCGCCGGAGCCAAAGGAAGGAGGGAGGAGGAGAGAAGATGAGGTAGGAGGGAGAGGGAGAAGAAGAAAGAGAGAGAGAGAGAGAGAGAGAGAAAAAAGGAAAAAAAAAATATATATAATATTTCAAAAAATAAATATTATTAAAAAAAGTCACCGACATCGGCTAGTTGCCACGTCAACGCTAGCCGGCCAATTTTGGCCGGATGGACTAATGACTCAATTGGTCAAAAAATTAAGTCGAAGACTAAATTGGCATAATTATAATAAGTGTATGACTTTTTTGGTAATTTTCCTGAAAAAGCAGTGCATCTCATCATGGTGAGTTTTTTTTTTTTTTTTTTTGGTCAGTCCTACTCTATTCCTAATTTACACTCACTCTCAGACTTTTGTCCAGCCTCTTGCAGGGCGTGGGAGTCGAAACCCACTCTTGAAACTTACGCGTCTCCACCCCATCTCTCCTGAGAATGTGAGGATTTGAACCCCCCACCTCCCCTTTTCACGTTGGAAGGGTGGCCACTAGGGCGAATCTCAGTGGTTATCATGGTAAGTTGACTGGAGGTTAACACTTACAAATAAAACGATGAGTAGTTTATATTTTTTATTGTTATTTTCTCCCCAAAACTTGCAATATTGTTCGATTTTTAGGACATTAAAAAATAAATTATATACGAATTGACATATCAATTACTTTTCACACCGATCTAAGTACTACGTGACGACAGACATTTGGTAAGTATAGTTAACGAGGAATAACTTTTGATTTTTTAAGGATTGATTACATAAATATGAGAAAACACAACCTACAAACACTCCTTATTTAGTTGTTTCTCGAGTGTTTTAGCGGTGAATATTCACAAAATCATCTTATGATAAGATTTTCTTTACAAGTATCTCAAATCGTAATTTACGAGACATTGTTTCTTTTGTAATAAATGCTAAAAGATTGAACTTCCTTCATTATGCGTGTTTAACCAATGCCCTAAGGTACTCGTCAATAAGATCTCTCTATGCTATATGGAAAGGATAGCAAATCATGCAACGCAAAGCATAAGTGCATGAGAGCACAACGACACTCCTAATTGACCAAAGCTTTTTCATGTTGTATATTCTAACTAGAATTAAAAAGTCTCCATACACGATCCTCGTAAAAAATTCTTTCCCTCGTGGACTCCATCCATGTGAATCAAGCAAATCACAATCATTGGACATCTCGGGCATTGAGGGTCCCATGTCAAAAACATGTAATCCTTAGACTCTGTTTATTTTACGGAAATTGAATGACTTTCAAAATATTTTCATAAAAATAATAATTTGCATTGCTTACGAAAATAGATGAATGGAATTAAGTTTCACGGTCCACAAAAAAGTTTAAACACAAATTATTATCAATAATGAGAAATTTTTCTCTTAACTAATTATTTGGGAAAAGTGCCAAAAAAATCATAAACCTTTTGTTTCTATGCCGATTTAGTCATAAACTTTTTTTTGTACTGATTTAGTCCTAAATCTTTTTATGTTGTGCCAATTCAGTCTTTTTCCGGCCAATTTTGACCGGATTTTACTGACTGGACGCCGATTGGTTGACGTGGCGATCGGCGCGTTGACAACCTTTAATAATATTTTAATATTTTTATTTTATTTTGTTTATTTTGTTTTTGTTTTTTTGTCTTTTTTACCTCTTCTTCCTCCGGCCGATCACCGGACCTTGGCGACCGGCTAGGGGCGACGGCCGATGAGGTCAAGGTCAACCTCGCCGACCACCTCACCAATGGCCGCAAGGGCGGCCTCACCCCATGGCCGGCGAGGCTCGACCTCGCCGACTGTCGCCTCGGCCGGTTGCCAAGGTCTGGCAATTGGCTAGAGGAAGAAGAGGAGAAGAAAAAAAGAAAAGATAAAATATAAAAATTCAAAAATATTAAAATATTATTAAAAGTTGTCCACGTTAGTGTCGATCGACCGCGTCGCCCCGGCGACGTCCCGTCGGCAAAATCCGGCTAAAATTGGCCGGAAATAATTGAATTGGCACAACGTAAAAATGTTTATGACTAAATCGACATCAAAAAATTGTTTATAACTAAATCGACACAAAGATAAAATGTTTTGGATTTTTTGGCACTTTTCCCCTAATTATTTCAAGAGATACAAACATAATTTACGAAATAATGTTATCCAAATCATTCAAATTGGAGCAAGAACCAACCTTTGCAATCGGGATCGCCGCTGTCACTCTCTCCCTCCCCTTCGCCGTCTCGCAAAGCAATGCCGCCATCAAAACCCGTCACGGCTCAGGACACTCCTCCTTCTTTGCCGCCTCTCTTCTTCTCCTTCTCCTTCTCATTCCTTTCGCGCTCAATGCCGCTGCCTCCTCCACTCGCCTCCCTCATTTCACCAAGCTCCAAGATGAGCGGAGAAGACATAGATCAATGACCACTCCACCCCAAGATTTGATTGCAAGATGACAAAAGCTAGGATTTTCTCAAATCTGGTCATGGACTGATCACTGAAACCCTAGTGAATTCACTCTTTTCCATCAGTCTCTTCAGTGGAAACGCAGGGTAAAAGTAAAAGTTTAGCACCATGCAACAACATATTAAGGAAAAAGAAAAAGAAACCAATGTAGCTTAAAACCCAACTGTGGAAATTTATTCTTAACGTATTGGACTTTTAATCGACAATGTTTCCAACACACGTGAAATCAAATCAACCAAAAATCCTTTAAATTTGAAGCCCAAAAGAGCACTTAAATTTTGCCTATAATTTTCATCAAATTATGAAGAGATTAGAAATAAATAAATAAAATGCTCGACTCGGAAAACATACTTCCTCCCTTCCGGAGCCCTCCGTCATTCTCGCCCTTCTGTTCACACCTGAAAAATAAACGAAAATTCTCATCAGAATTTACAATACCATCCAATTTTCAGATGATTAAAAATAAATTGTACATGTATTCACGTATTAATATTTGAGTTTTGCCAATACGTGAGTGTTGTGGAATTTCAAAAGTTTTGCATTTAAAAAAAAATTCTAAATGCTTTAAGTGCGATAATTATATTAATTGCAAAAAATAGAAAAGAAAAGTCAATCTGGCTAACCCAACGAATCGAGAAGTGGTGTTTTACTACCGATCTGGGACTCCAGAGTGAGTCTTTCGAACAAACTAATGAATGGAAGTCACCAACTATTTTTTACACCAGTCTTTTTACTAAGTACAAGGAGACATTTGTTAAGTATAATAAATGAGAATTATTTCAATTTTCTGAAGAATTGATCACATTAACACGAGAAAAAATGTCATGAAAAAACTACAAATATTCCTTATTTGACAGATGAAATTTGAAACATTACTTAAGATTTTGTTAACGAATATCTCATGAGCACTTATTGAGGCGTTAAATAAAGCAAATTTGTAATTTTTCAAGACATTATTTCTTTTGTAAATTATGCTTTGAAAATCGAAACATCTTTTATCAAACTGTATAACCAATGCCTCAAGGAACTTGTCAACATAACTGCCCTATCATTAAGTGAAAAGATAGCAAATCATTAAAAAATTAATTTTCCGTATCTCTTATAAAAAATTGAATGAACGAAAAATATATTTATCATCCATGGAACCATTTAAGTATTAACGTTTTTCATTGACTAATTTTTTTAACTAACTTTTGCATTGACTGCATCACCAACATCATAGTCATCGGTATCTGTTTTGGGCTCCAATTAATTCATGGCCCAATCATAAAGATCGCCTTAGGCCCATGAAGGCCCACGCTTCACGCCAAAATTGGGCCCACTAAGTTTGTACAGCCCTCCCTCTCTCTCTCCCTCGGCGTAGGGTTCTTCACTTCTCACTCCCCAGCTCCAATCCCTGCAACCGGCGTCGCCACCGTCGCGCACTCCCTCCGCCGCCGTCTCACGAAGCGATGCCGCCGTTAAGACCGTCGCAGCTCCGGTCCCTCCTCCTCCTTCGCCGCCTCTCTTCTTCTCCTCCTCATCCCTCCGGCGCCCAATGTCGCCGCCTCCTCCTCCCCCACTCGCCGCCCTCATTTCCTCCGCGCGTCGCGCCGGCCTACTCTCCCCGGCTCCCTCGCCTCTCCGATTTCTCGCCGCTACGCCGGAGCTTCTCGTCCGCCGCCGCGGACACCGTCGACCGAAGCGGAGGTCGGGATCGGGATCGCGATGAGGTCGCTCGGTCTATCTCCGCGGAGCTCACGGCGGAGGCGGCGGTGGAGGCGGAGGCGGAGGGGGACTCCGTCGTCCAGCGCCTCGCGCTCAACTTCTCTCACGTGACGCCGGACCCTGGCTTGATCCTGTCGACGCTCAATCTGTCTCCGGATGCCGGCCGCGCGGTGCTGGGGTTTTACCAGTGGCTGGCTCAAAATCCTGATTTTTCCCACGCGGATGAGACGCTGTCGATGTTCGTGGATTACTTAGGGCGGCGCAAGGATTTCAAGGCGATCGACGAGTTAATGAGCGACGCCAAGGATGTAGCAAGTTCTAAAACCCTGAAATCTGTTATTGATAGGTTGGTTCGGGCAGGGCGGCCTGTGCAAGCAGTCGAGTTCTTTGAGAGGATGGAGAGGGATTATGGGCTCAAACGCGATAAGGAATCGATGAAAATGGTGGTGGAGAAGCTTTGCGAAAAGGGTTATGCCAGTTGTGCGGAGAAGATGGTTAAGAATTTGGCTCATGAATTTTTCCCAGATGAGCATGCTTGTGATATGCTGATTAAGGGGTGGTGCGTCGCTGGAAAGTTGGACGAGGCCAATAGGTTGGCAAGAGAGATGTACAGGGGAGGCTTTGAGATTGGTACAGCAGGTTATAATGCTCTTCTCGATTGTGTTTGTAAGCTCTGTCGTAAAAAGGACCCTTTTCAGCTTAATTCGGAGGCTGAGCAAATTTTGGTCGATATGGATTATTATGGGGTTCCAAGAAATGTTGAGACTTTCAATGTGTTGATTGGGAATTTGTGTAAAATTAGGAAAACAGAGGATGCGATGAAGTTGTTCAATAGAATGGGAGAATGGGGCTGTTATCCTAACGAAGAGACATTCCTTTTGTTAACTAGGAGCTTGTATCAGGCAGCAAGAGTGGGAGAGGGAGATGAGATGATTGACAGGATGAAATCTGCAGGGTACGCCTTGGATAGAAAGGCATACTATGGTTTTTTGAAGATTTTATGTGGGATTGAGAGGATTGATCATGCTTTGACTGTTTTTAAAAAGATGAAGGCCGATGGCTGTGAGCCGGGTATTAAGACATTTGACTTATTGATGGGAAAATCGTGTGCCCATAATCGTCTTGACAAAGCGAATGCACTCTTCAACGAAGCTTTGAGGAGAGGAGTGCCAGTGGAACCTAAGGCCTATAGATTAGATCCCAGATATATGAAGAAGCCCAAGGCTGAGAAGAAAGAGAAGAAGCGTGAGACATTGCCAGAGAAAATGGCTAGAAAAAGAAGACGTCTTAAGCAGATTCGTCTAAGTTTCGTTAAGAAGCCAAAACGAATGATGCGAGGATACTGATCCACTTAAAGCCTTGTGCCCCACATAATTGGATGGAAGTGTAGCAAGGCAACTTGAGGTTCTTTCTTGTACTACACATTTAATCCTCTGGATTCAAAGATTGCTGCCACCTTGGTGTTCAATGGCGGAAGGATCGAAATTTTAGTTGCTATAGGGCTCTGGAGGTTAGGTGATTAGGGTTTGCTGGATCATGTCGATCTTCTGTTTGAATTTACAATGGCAATAGTGGAAATAGTGAGAGTAGTCTTATCGCTGCCAATTTTGCTTCTGGGTTTTGCTTTCCATTAGTGAATTCAATTTTCTAGGTTATGTAATGCATGTCAAATAAATCTGCTGTTCACTAAACAAATGCTGGCATTTTTCTCAATGAGAGCACGGGCTTATACTGAACAGGGAACAGTATCGCATGTGGCGGAAGTCCTCTTTCTCTGCTTGTTATTTATGTTTGGCTTGAAGCTACTATGATCCTTGGTAGTGATGATTTAATTGCTCTCCTTGGACTGAGAATGCCTTTTTCAGTCCTCTGTAATTTGTGACTGAAATTATTGGAGGTTTCGGTCCTTTCCTTTTGCCCGGTGAAGAGATCCTTGGCATGAATGACGGTTCCAATCATTTCTGTCTTCGACTCTACACATTTACTATTCTTCCGTTTTCTCACATTAAAATTTCTTGCTCAGGATTCATACCAACTAGCAATTCTTTTGGTGAATTTTACTGGAAATTGATTCTGCTGGAACATACATAATTAACCCAGTGGGCTCAACGTAAGCTTGTATCATCTCCTCGCTGGATCAGGATGTACCACAGACGATGAGCTTGCTCGGCTTCGTGGCTGAGTAGTTTGTGATCGTCAATAAGAGCATGTGAAAGGGTAACTATCGGTGAGCACTTAGAATTAGTGGCCGTAGATTTTAGCTCACAAACCTTTTTTCCAAAATTATGTTCTGTAGAACGATGATGACTCTGGCATTAATGATGCCTCAATACGCCAATGGTCCAGTGCGTATGCTTTTCTGCTAATAAATTGGAAATTAATGCTTATCATCTGCAGTCATCCGAGATACTATATACCTGAAAATTTGTAGGTCGTCTTGACTTTTATTTGCAACAAAAGAAATTTGGTAAACATCTGGGGAAATTACGCAGCACTCACCCAAACTTTGGTGTAGTATATGTTACATATTACCCTCCTAACCTTATAATTGTGATGAAATTTGCTATGGATGTTACACATACGCAAAACTCGTACATCAAAATTCCATTAGAGGTAGGATATAAGTTATTGACAATGTCCCCTCGAATACCTCACAAGTTCCTTACCAAGAAGGAAAGAATTTGTGGAGGGCGCAGTGTAATGGGCCATCATCCTTCTGAATCAAATTGTGATCACTTCTAAGATGTCCGAGGCTGCAAATATCACGATCATCTACGTAGATCACCCTAGAGAGTTTCCTTCCAGAATCGGATCGATCTGTCAGTTCCGCAGGATACAAAAGATGCTTCTATGGGTGAGTGCTCAATCCAACGAGGAGGGCCATTATGGTTGGATGGCCATCTTGCCACTTTTTCTGCTGTCATGGCATCCCAGACCACTATCTGCAAATGCAAGAAATTCTTGGCTCAATCCTGAGAGGATTAACCACTATAATATGTTTTACAAAACAAGAAGATTTCACAAACCTCATTGCTCGGTTCATCAATGGATAGAACAAACTCTTCTGTATTGTTGAAGACAGCCTGCAGAAGGACAGCTGGTAATTTCTTCGGTGTTCATTGGGTTAAAGCAGAAAGAAATTTAATGACATTCCCCAGTGCAACTTATAGGAGCGATGTGCATTAGCTATTGAAAACCATGTCTTAAGACTCGCTGCAAAAAATGACTAGGATTCACTCCTAGTGCAGATCTATACATGCTTACTAGGAAAAATAGCATGAAGAAAAATGTTGAGTCATATTTTATTAATATCTAGGTATTTCAGCCAAGACCAACTGTGACCATGTATACGCCAAAACAGAATTTTAAGCCAGCATAAGAAATACCTGGCATCGCAACTGCATGTGAGTGGCTCCAAGATATTGTTTAACCAATCTTCCTGTGCCAACTTCCCAGAGTTTCACAGTGGAGTCCTTCCCACAAGAGAGTACATATCTGGAGCATGATAATCACTGCAATGGTTAAAAACTGTGCATCCAGTTTAAATGCACTGTCAGTCTCCTTCAACAGCTGCAGTGCTTATAAACTCCACTGCCATTAGACTAACCATGGTAGTGGCCAATATCTCTCAATGCAATATGTACCCCTTCAAAGTTTAGATGAAGGTGAGAGACCCATGCATATCCACGCATACATTGGAGCGATTGCATTAATTTTAGAAGGAATCGGCACATAAGCACAATTTTTCAGAACCCCTTTTTCAAGACCATGGTAGTTGTGAACTTTAATATCCAGAAGCAATTAGAAGAGTTTTGCAAAACACAAGTCCCAGAAGACCATTTAAACAATTCTCTAGTCTGTACCTCTGATCCTTCGTGAAGTTGGCACTAGTTACTTCAGCTGCCCCATGTGCACCCGCAATGGAGCGAACGCAGTTGGCTGATGCCCCATCCCAAAATCGTATAGTACCATCTTTAGATGCTGTAACATACATGCTGCCACTAGATGAATATCTTACCTACATGAACATGAACTTAATATCCTTAAGGGTCGGCCATTCAGCACACAGTACAATAAGAAACTATAAGAAAGAAAAAACAAAGCAAGGGATCTACCTGGTTTATCGCTGCATTAACCGCAAATTCTGGGACATTTGCAGAAAGATAGCATTGGAATGTGTTGACATCATACAAGTGTGGAATTGGATGATCAGTCCCTGAGATATTATTTAACCAAACTTTTCAGGTAACATTTATTGGAAAGGCACTCATTAACTTGTTATTGGAGTGATGCCAGTATCATGCATAACACAATAAGCAGGGGATTTATTAAAAGAAAAAAAGAATGGGTGATAAATTCGCCATGAAAGAACTTATTGCCCTACTTATCTAGTAAAACTTCTACAGCTACACGAGTACAGAATCACGTGTCAAGGTACCAAAATATACAATAAACATAAAAGTGAGAAGATAATCACCAGCTAAAAGAAAGTCGCCAGAAGGATGGAAAGCAACTGAACGTACATTGTGAGTATCCTGAATAATTAAAGATCAAGGATAAGATGGCCACTTAAAGGATAATATCATATTGATACTACCGAATTTAACAAATGTTTCCACAATCAATGATAAAGCAACAAAATAAACCTGAATAACTCTGAATGCTCTCTTTGCTGTAGCCTTTGAATAATCAAAGAACCTGAAGAGTGACACAAGTATTACTAAAATACCACAAATTCTGCCCGCTATCAAATGGTTGCTTGTACCATACACATTAAATCAGCAAATAACACTAAGGATCAAACATATTTGTTGAAGTCAAACTACAAAAAGACAGATAGACGTACTTTACTGTATGGTCTTTGGCTGCAGATATCAGGACAGTATTTTGAGGATGAAAATCCAAGTCATTTACAGGCTGCGATCATGTTGATGAAATTAACATGGAGAAAAATCCTCAAAATAACAAAAAAGAACAGAGAAACTATGACACATAGATATATTGGAAATGGAATCCCTAAGTAGCTATGGGAAAACATTAGTTCCTTAACACATTGATACTATTCATACAACAGCAAAGATCTGCATACCAGACTTAAAACTTAAATGTTAGATCACATAGCTGATGGTGCACAAATAATGAGCAGCTCTTGTAATAGAAACTTCCCAGTTTCGTTGCATAAGATTTTCTTGAAAAGTCCAAAAAGAAAAACTGCATACAATTTCACAGCGCCCTATCCCCCCCCCCACCCCCTCCCTTTTTTTTTTTTTTTTTTTTTATAGTACGCTAATGAACCAGGTATGTAGGTCTTTGAGCAAAAATAAACAGGGAGATTGTTTAGCTAAGAAGTTAATTGCAGATATAGCAAAACTCAACCATTAACTTTGAACATAAATACTGCGTGTAAACGAAAACTCAAATGGTGATTGCCATCAGTAATATCACAGCCATGTGGGAGAGGTATATTTACATGTGTATGGTCATAAAATGTCCGTATAACAGCTCGTATAGCGCCATCTGTAGAATCTGGTAGCATCATTTGCTTTATTTTTGAGACCTACAAAATGCAATACCTTTAGAATGTGGAGGCCAAAACTAAAGTTTAAAACAGTATAAATCCGACCTCAAAGAGCTTAATTGAAGTGTCTGCACTTCCTGTTGCAAAAAACCTTCCATCAGTGCTAAACCTTGCACATCTGGCAACATTCTACAAAAGTTTTACCTTTTAAGTCCAAAGATAGTGCTTGATAACAAAGTAAAACATAAAAAAAAAAAAAATTGTCATCATATCTCCTTTTGTCATGCTGCTCAGTACCTTGTGGTCTGAAAGATGCCTGGTCTCATGTTTAGTGAAACTCTTGGACATGCCCTTTGTGTCTCGCAGAGAACTGGTTTGATAAGCAAATATTAGTTCTAATAAAGAAAGAGGCTACAAAATGCCTTAAGAATGGAGATAACAATTTCTTTGCATCCCGCACACTAATGATTTAACCACATTTATAACAAATAACTCCTGTCTACAGAGCAAAAGCAAAGTGGAATGAGCAAATTCAGCATAAAAGTCAACTCCCAGAGGGCCTCTACGTGTGGTTCTTGGATAGGAATGGGTTAACTAAAAGGACAGTGAGAAGAAAGACAGTTCTGTCTATTAAAATGTGTCCTCCCAAAGACGACATAGATTAAGGACTATCTATCTCAAATGTATCTCAGCAAAAGTTGCAGGAAAAAAGTGCAGATTGGCAACTTAAGAGTAAAATTCAGACTGTAAGAGGTCGGGAAAAGATGTAATTGAGCAAGACAAAATTAGTTAGGCAAATACTGCCTTGTATAGCTCCAAAACTAGCATTAATGCACCCAATTTTATGGTTCTTACATACTCTAGAAAAATTTTATATACTAGCGGGCAGACCACTCTTAGAGTTCAAAAGAAGCACAGTCACTAATATCTCAAAGTAAAACTGTACAGAAGTCCAAATACACATCCACCGTATATATAGCACAAAAAGTAAATAACATTGCTTGACCATCATCATATGTACTTTATCCTCTCTACACCATGAGTCTCCCCTCTCCCCAGGCTCTCTCCCTCTCTTTCATCAAATCCCTTACTAACTCACATCACAAATCACAAAAGTATCATGAATCGATCATACATGGGCAGTAGCCAACAACATCAGCCTAATGACAATCTCTTTGGCCACCATTGTAGTGACACATTCAGAAGCTGCATTTACCCGAAATCAATAGCGGTCCAAGGAGCTGGAATCAAGCCATATGAAGCAGGTATTGATCCACCCAGATCATTTGTCCCAGCATGAGAAACACCTCTCAATAGTTCACCCTTTTCCACTGCGAGACCCTGTTAGTACCTTAGCATTCCTTTCATTTACATGACTACTGAAAAGAATAATCTATGAAGAGCAAAGTAAGGCATAATAAATCGAGCAGAAACCTTGGCAACCAGCTCAAGAAGCCTATTTCTTGGGGCTTCAACATTCAAGGGCGTCATTGTTGCTAGAGCTACCGCACTTGCTGCCTGCAAAAGAAAGCATTAAGAGTTCTAAGGTTCATCGTTTCCTAATAAAAGATGAGGAAGGCAAGCGTCCAAAAGAGATCTAAATTCTGTTACAAATACAGTAAATTTTACTCAATGAAGATATCAACTTCCACTCAATTCTGGTGGCCTACGACTACGTACATATTTGAAGTAAATCTCCATGACCCTGATTACCATGCAAAAGAGGACAACATCGAAAGCTTTAAGCTTTCTATTCTAGAGAACACTTTAGTAACCCACCAGGAATCCTTACGGATCAGTGAGCTTCCTTCCAGACTAAAAAAGTAAGTACATCAGTATAGAACACCGGGAACCTCTGAGATTCGAACCAGAGGAAGCCATCGAACCAATGGCCAATTCTAGTCTTCTTCCGCAATTTATCACAAATTGAAGAACAGTTCGGAGGCAGTCTTGGTTATCGACCAACATCATTTTCTTTCCACATTCCTTCTCCGGACAACAGACAAATTCACGGAAAACGATCATCTTGAGACGCACAGTAAAAAAGCGAATTTTGTCCTTGAAAATCGTCGCTTGCCTGCGGGAAGTTGTGGTCGCGAAGATGAGCGACGATGAGCGAATTGAGCTGCCTGTATATCCTCACATCTTGCAGCGTCTGCTCCAAATTGCCGTTGCTTTCCATCTTCTGCACCGAATCAAAACCCTAACTTCCAACCCGCCAGCTAAGAAGCCCCAATTTCTCGATTAAAGACAAGTTTTTTGCTTTCGAAATTAGGAAGATCACACCCTATAATCGAGCTCCGTGCGCATGGCGAGGGAGAGATGATTGATTCTCGCGGACGTTTCCGGAGGTATGCTGAAACCCTAATTGTCTGCGGAATGACTGCCGCCATTTTCTAGCAGGTTCAAACTCTTTCCATGGCGTTTGCCCCAAAAGCAGAAAAAATAAAAACTTTAAAAAATGAAAAGAAAATAGGTTTAGCAAACGTTTGGTAACAATTCTGCTACGAAAACAATTTTGATGAGAAATAATTTTTTATGTTTCTATTCTTGGAAGTAATTTGAGCAAAAAAACGCGTTTGGTAACTTTCAAAATTTCTATTTTTTAAAAATACATTTGGTAAAATTCTTAAATTTTTTTTTATTTCTTTTAATTTTTTAATTCTTTTATTCTTTTTTCTTCTTTTTTTCCTTTTTTTTCTTTTTCTCTTTGGCCGATCGTCGGCCATGCCGTGGCCACGCGAGGCTCGGCCTCACCTGGGCTAGGCGAGGTCGACCTCGCCCGTAGCTGGTGAGGCCGAGCTCGCTAGCCATCGACAAGGCTTGGCCTTGCCGAGCACCTCCAGGACAGTGCCGATGGCTAGGCAAGGCTCGGGCCGACAAGCCTCGCCATGGCTCGGCGTCTCTAGGGGCCGGCGACGCTCCGGCAAGGTTCCCGCCCAAAAGAAGAAGAAAAGAAGAAGAGAGAAAATTAATTCTAGAAATTGTTCCCGAGAGTAAGAAATTACTTTTTTCTACTTTTTGTTTCTGTTCCAAATCTATTCTTGGAAATAAAAAAAAAAAAAATTTTATTCCTGGAAACAAAAGTTTTACCAAACACATTTCTATTATTTTTTTTTTGAAACAAAAAATAGAAATTTTTATTCCTAGGGAACATGAATTTTTTTTAACAAACATACCCTTAATTTCCTAAAAATCTTCAAACTTTAAATTCAATCCCAAATTTACCTTGAATATTTTTTCAAAAAAATATCTCTAGCTTTCATTTCAATTTCAAATATATCCCCATCGTCTGAGTTACTATTAGGCCCCGTTTGTTTGTGTTTTTTTTCTCGTTCCGAAACAGCTTTTTGCTTTTTTGTTCCTGAACAAAAAAAAAAGCAATGTAAACGCGTTTGTGTGCGTTTTTGTTCCAAATCTGTTCTTTTTGTTCAGGAACAAAAAAAGAAAACAAAAACAAGAAAAAAAAAAAGTTTTTTTTTTTTTTTTTTTTTTTTTGGGAACTGGAGGAACCACTTTGGCCGGCAGCCGCCACGTAAACCCCCTGGTGTCGATAGCAGGGAAACCACCACCCCGGCGACACGCGTAAATCACCACGGCGCTTTCGGCCTCCTCGCTTCGTTAAAAAAAAAGTTGTTTCTTGCTTTTAACAAAACAAAGAAACAAGTTTTCTCTCTCTTCTCTTTTCTTTCTTTTTTTTTCCTTCTTTCTTCTTCTTCTTGCTTTGGCCGGTCACCGGCCTCGGCCATGGCCGGCGACCGGCCGACGAGGGCCGGGCGGCCTCGCCTTGGCCGGGCGAGCTCGGGCTCGCCCAGATCCGCAAGGCGGAGCTCGCCGCCCACCGGTGAGGCTCGGCCTCGCCGGGCCACCGCCAGTCGCGTCGCCCGGCGGTGGCCCGGCGAGGCCGAGCCTCGCCGTGGCGGGTGAGCTCGGCCTCCTCGCATCCGGGCGAGCCCGAGCTTGCCCAGCCGGCCGCGAGGCTCGCGAGCTCGAGCTCGCCCGGCCAAGGCGAGGCCGAGCCTCGCCCAACCACGGCGAGGCTCGCCGGTGGCGGGCGAGGCCGCCGCCCTCGTCGGCCATGGCCGAGGCCGGCGACCGGTCAAAGCAAAAAAAAAAAAAAAAAAAAAATAAAAAAATAATAAAAACATTAAAAAATTAAAAGAAATAAAAAAAGAACATAATTTACCAAACATATTTCTGTTCTTTTTTTATTTTAGGAACAAGTTTACCAAACGCTCATATTTGTTCAAAAACTGTTCCCCGGAACAGAAACACTTTTTTTTGTTTCTGTTCCCTGGAACAGTTTTTAAACAGAAACACAAACAAACGCACCCTTAGTCATCCAACATGACAGTTCAACTTATCATTAGTCATCCAACGTGGTATGTTATAAATGAAAAAAAAAAATTAAGAAATATAAATAAAAAAAAAAAAAAACTAAAGAGAGAGAGAGGCGACCATGGCTGTCTATTCTTCTAGCTCGCGACAGCTAGCTTCGGGCTTGCGGTGGCCATGGTCGATAGAGTCTCAAGCTACGAAGCTCACAACGACCATGGCCACTGGAGTTTCGAGCCACGAAGCTCGTGAAGGCCATGGTCACTCAAACTTTGGGTGCGATAGCCACGGCCTCTTAACATGATGTCTAAGTGGAGAACACGAGCAGATAGAGCTTTGTTTGCGCTTATTATCTAGAGAAATGAACTCTGTTTTTTGTTGTGATTTCAATTGGTGTGTTGTGGAATTTGATTTGGAAAATGCTCAAGAGTGTGTTCTAACATTTGGGGTTCAAATTCAATCCATGTTAACAAGTATATTTCAAGAATGTGAATTGGATTTAGGGATCGACTTGCAATAGAGCAAAACGATGGCATCCCTCTCGTTTGCTTATCTGCCACCTATCTTAACCCTCAAGAGAATTTGCCCACGACTATTCTAGCTTTCAGTGGCTTTGCTCTAACAAATTGGGCTTGACAGTGGGGTCTCACCTGTAAGGTGTACCTGTAATTCTGGGCTAGCATCTTTCCAATCTTAAGCGGCTTACTCAGCGCGCCAATCAAGCTTGTGAGTTTTTAGGTGAGTGGTGCCGTATGACCATGGCAAAGTTGGAGTTTTTTTTAGGGAATTAGGCCAAAGAAGAGATCTATCATTTAGTTGTCATGGTCCCGAGGTTTTCAAGACTCCATGTACCAAGAAATGATCAAGGGAACGAAATAAGCCTTATACTACTAAATGCCTAAAATTTCTTGAAAATGTATATTTGCATTCGAGATATTTCTTGTATTTAAACAAATTTATGGTAGTCTTGTATTTAATAAGATAATATGGTGATTGGCGCGATAGTAATTGGAAGGCCCCATGCATAAATAGAGGTGCTCTCAACGTTATTTATATCACCTAGCATTTAAGCAATAGAAGAACAGTATTTCCCATAACTTCTTTCTAAACACTTTCTCTCTCTAACGATCGGGCAAGTTAGTAAGGAAGCAATCAATCCTTGAGAAAAAGGCTTGGCTTAGGTGACCTAACGAACTAAAAGAAGCCTAAGTTATCGCACAGTTTCAATCTTAAGTAGTGGAATGTGAGAAGTGGTGTCAAAGTCGCGTGTAAGAGAGTTCGTTTAAAGAGATCAAGGAGCATATCAAGGGGTCAAGAAAATGTCGAACCAAGAAGTTGCTGATGTTGCCATTGTTGATTAGGCCCCCCAAGAGAAAGTCGTCCAAGAAAAGGAGACTCAGGGTAGAGCCAAGAAGAGAGATGTTTCAACGGACACCATTTCCACTCTTGAGAAAAGGTTCGCTAGAATGAATTCCACCATGGTGAAGTTTGTTATGAAATTGATGAGGTGAAAGAGCGAATTGTCAAGATAGAAGAGACGCTCCGCCTCAAATTCATAACCATCGTGAACAAATCCAAGGCCTCCTTGCGCTTGAAGGATGAATCCCTCCAAGTCACGATTGAGGCTTTGAAGATGGAAATCCTAGAGCTCAAAGAAGACAACTCCCACAAAATCAAAGTTGAAATTTGGAAGTTGGAGGTCCAAGAACTCAAGACCGAACTAGCCTTATGTAAGATCAGTATTACGAATGGTGCCATACCCATCACACAAGGTGGATGTGCTAAAACCTAAGGAATTCAAGGGCAACTAGTCCGCTAAAGAAGTGGACAACTTCATTAGAAGTATGGAACAATACTTTGGTGTTGCTAACATTCAAGAAGTGATGGCCAAGGTAAGAAACTTTCTATGTTCCTAATCGATACTGCCATGCTTTGGTAGCGAAATAGGTGCGATAAGACCAAGCGAGGTGCCATTGATCCCATCAACACATGGGATGACTTTGTCAAAGAATTTCGGAATTACGTCTTTGTGACGACCTCAGCACGTCACGGCTACTGTAGAACTACTATCGCTAATATCTTCTTCATTTTAATTTTTATTAAGCATGCAGAAGGGTAAGGGACTAAAGGAAATTCTGAGGTACATGCGATTTTCTACAAACATGGCAACTTCATTTCTTATTTATTTACACATATACATCAGACGATAGGTAGGGTGCTGTGGGGAAGTACAAAAGGTGAGTACTAAACTGACTATACTGAACTCTAGGTCGATCACCCCTCCCACCTAACTATACAAGTGTCGCCTAACAGTAGCCCATGATGTTATCAAAATCTTCCGAGTTCCAAAAATCTTATTTCCTCCTACCTCCTTCCTATGTCGCCGGGCGGTCTCCGCCTCCTAACCCTTCAGAGGTCGCCGGGCTGTCTCCGCCTCCTAACCCTTCAGAGGACAGTGGGAGTGGACCCACCATATGTCCGTTAACGCGAGCATACATCCCAACGAACTCAAGGGTAACCTACCCCGTCAAGGGTCCTACGTCAACGACCATATTCGACTTGATCCAAATGAAGACAGTATTCGGAAAATCAAGGTCCGTAAACCTGTCCTCCTCCCAAGTGAAGTTCATCGGCACCTTGTAGCGAATCATTAGGGCGGCGGGTGGGATCAACATTCTAATGATCTGAAAAGATGAAGTCAACAACCAGTGAGTCACAACCCAGCAAATAGAAGGTCCACCGGTCTATACCACACAAATCGATCACTGTATGACAAAGAAAGTCTCAATAGAAAGTTTCGTAAATCACATACAAAACAGCTTACCTGAGAATTTTTTCAAAATACACGGTTGGTCAATATAAGTAATAACTTTTCCTAGCAAATGACCAATAGTTCAATTAGAAATACCAAAGTCACAATCAATACAATTTCATGCTGCCATCATCTTCCGGGGAACCCTGTTACCCCCAAGCATCTCGCACCCATCCGACATCGCGAGGTATCTGAGGGAACCGCGTTACATCCCCCAGGTATCTGGAGGAACCTAGTTACCCCTCCAGGCATCCCTACTACAACCTCGGGCATCGTCGTCCCAAAGACCGACGGCATTCTCTGTCACACATTCAAACCATGATGCAGCAATTCCATAATTCAATTTAAAGTACGTTAACACCACTACCATTCAGGGATTCAAGCATGCATCTAATAAATCATCAGTCATTTTCATTCCTCAGACTAATACAAACTCATCCACATAGATATTAAGTGAACCGTGGAGAAGGTTCCACATTCTAAGCCCAAACTAGCCTCATAAGGCGTCTCGCACGCCTCTAGAGTTGATGGCTATTATCTAGGTAATCGATCTCCAAAGATTGTGAAAATTTAGTACGAGGTGGACAAACCTAAAGGAACATCTTTTTTGAAGAACTTAAAATCCGGTTCAGTTCATTTCTAAATAATTTTTGCAAGCTGGGCTCAAAACAGTCAAAATCTCCAGGACAAAATTGAGTAGAAAAATAAATATTTCACTAAATAATTGAGACCGAAAAATTATGAAAATTTAGTATGTGGTAGCTTGGGATGTGCTCTACAACTTTTGTGAGAGCATATTCTAGAATTCTAGACCGAGAAATCTGTAGAAAATGAAAAGCAGAAAGAGGTCGGTCCAGCAACCCAAAAGCAAATTTTGAATCGTAAAGTTTTTCAAATATATTTTTTGTCATATTAAACCCAAAAAATTATAAAATTAAAGTATGTCTTAGATCAGTCAAAAAGGGACAACTCTCGTGAAGAATGCCTCATGAGATTTGCACCACATAAGTTGGTACAATATTAGCAAACTTATGGGTCGGGCTAGAGTCGAACTTGCCCTCAACCCAGTCAAGAATTTCCTTCAAAGTTTGTCATTCCAGCCCTCACACATGCCAAATATCAACTACCCATGTGTCACGGGCCGATCGATTGGGATCGTGACCGTGCGGCGACGGGCACTTAGGATCGGATTGGATCGTTTGAAGCACCTAAGCCAAGCCTTACTCGATCAAACGCTCACTCGCTCGTTCACCCGGATCGTAGAGAGAAAGAATCTAGAGAGAGAAGCTCGGAAAGAAGATAGCTTTGTATTGCGGAAGTAGTGGATGCTTACAAATGAAGGAGGACACCCCTTCTTATAGTCGAGGGCCTCGGATTACAACCATAGATCTAGAACTTAACCGGCGGACGAGATCGCACCGCCTTATCTACCGACACTTATGGCGGCTACTAACCACCGACACTTATGACAATTCCCAACTACTAGCTACCGACATAAATGAGACTAAGGACTTCTAGAAGCTTCGGGGAGAAGGTTCGTTGGGAATCCGAGCGAGCATAGGAACTTGACCACGGACGAGTCAGGGTCGTACTCGGGGAACCTCTTGGATCGGCCTTCAATCGGCCCGTGACACATGTCTCTACGACCTAACCACGAGCTCAACAATTTCGAACTCGACAACGTGGCTAAGTAACGTAGTCGAAACTTTCGATTAAACAAGTAACATGGTTGAAACTTCAATTGAATGAAAATCTCAACAACGTTTTTGGATTTCTACGAAACTATTCTCGTTGCATGACAAACGATCAATATAAGATAGAACGGAGGATATCTACTTGCCTCGGCTCCTAGTACGTTGCGGAGACAGCTTGGCGGAACGGAGACAAGATGGCAGCGACGACGCAAGGACCGAAAAGAGAGAAAAACCCAACCTTCCTGTGCTGAAGAGAGGGCCCTATGGCTTCTCTGCACCTTGCTGGCGTCCCTGATACCAGATGGCGAAATGAATGGCAAAAGGTGGGCGTGATTGGGGTCAGTGATCAAGGAAAGAGCTTCCCTCTTTCTCTCTGTTATTTATTTACTTTTTTTTTTCTCCACCGCATACTTGGTCTTCAATTTGGGCAGCACTTGTTAATTCATGCCAGCTGGAACGTGGAATAATTTGGAAAAGATTCAAGAGCCTTGGCAATTTTATTTTTTTTAAAGCTATTTCTTTAAAGGCTAATGCCTTGAAAATTCTTGAGGTTGGGATGTTTGGATCAACATAGTTTATTGACGACAAGGTCACGGCGGCGACTTGGTGATGTCGCAGTGAGAATGCGAACGGTATAGTCCGATGGAGAGCTCACTATTTTATCAAGTGAAAAAAAATCAAGATGTCACGGTCTTTCCCATATTCACCCAACAAGAGTCCCATAGCAAACTTCATCACCGTGAAAAAAGGGCATTCACGGATGGTTTGAAACTTTGGGCCCAACTCGAGCTTAAATTATTAGACGTCCGAACTATCTCAAAAGCACTCACCACAGCCGATTCTTCGGCCGTTTTCACCAAACTTGAATCATGCAAGTCCAAAGAAAAACGGTGAAGAAGGGATTGCTACTGCAACGAAGACGGGGATGGAGAAGTTACCCATGGTCGAAGAGGTTGACGAGAAAGATCATAAGGAGAAGCCCCTTCCAAACAACCTAACCAAAAACCGACCCAAAGGTGACTCCCACGAAGAAAGGGAGAAGCCACCACCGTCCCCTTGCTTCTTATGCGATGGTTCCCATTGGTCCCAATTATTGTCCAAAGAGGAAGTAACTCATGGTATTGCTCGCCATAGAGGAAGAGGAAGAAGCAAAGCAAGAAAAGAGAGAAGTTTTGCGCGGAACCATAAAGATACTCAACTGCATAAAGACTCAAGCACCAGCCACGAGCCTTCAAGGACAAGTTTGCCATTTGTGGAAGTCAAGGTTAGTAATACAAGTCACTACACCATGGTGGATACAGGTGTGTCAAACATGTTTTTGTTAAGCAAAGCAGCCAAGAGTTTGGGAACTTGAGTGAAGCCAACTAGACATCGATTCAAAGTAGTCAACTTAGATGATGTATCGGCCATTGGCATTGCTAGGAACATGGAACTACACATCGGTGATTGGAAGAGCAATTTCTCTATTAAAGTAATTATGCTTGATCAATATGTGGAATTTTTTGATAGTGCAAATGCCATGATCAATATGAGAACCAAGTCAATTATTATCACCAACCCACAATGCCCATCAATGGAACCAATGATCTTTGGGTTGATGAAGACAAAGAGCATCTCCACATACAACTCGTGGATAAAAGGTTGAGAGTTGAGGAACTTGTAGCCAGGTCGAGAGTGAAGCCCCAACCTCTGGAGGGACCAAAAGTGGAGTTAGGGCAACCTATGTGAACTCAAAGTAAGATGCCGATCCATGTACTTTTTTTCGAAAATGGAGAACTTACTAACTAATATGGATATGGCCGAACCAAAAAAGGAGCTGCTTGTGCGAGTTAGGATTCAAGAGTTGTGTAATTGGCAAGTCAAGAAGGGAAAGTCCGAGGGGCGTTGGAGATAGAAGAATTGCCAACGGTTGAAAAAAATCAACAATCCAAGGGAAGGATGCTTTTGGGAAAAGAAAAGATTGAGAGTTAAGAGCAACAAAGACATCGCTTAAATGGGTGGGGGAGAATGTTACAGCTAGTGGTTTCAAGGCTTGATGTATCGAGAAATAACCCAAGATGACAGAATAAGTGTTGAACTATTAAATGCTTAGGGATTCTCAAATATGTATATTTGCATTCAAGATATTTATTATATTTAATGAGGTAGATGGTAGCTGGAACGATAGTCATTGGAAGCCCTCATGTATAAATAGGGGCGCTCTCCTCCTCATTTGTATCACCCAAAATTTGAGCAATTGAAACACATTCTCTCCCAAAACTTCTCTCTCTAAACACTTTTGCTCTCTACGAACCAAACAAGTTAGTAAGCGAGCAAAAAAAAAACTTAGCTAAATTGACTCAATCAACCAAAGGCAATCTAAGTTGCCACATGATGGCCCATGACAAAGAGTCGCGAGCTATTAATTAAAAATCACTAAGAATAATAATAACACAATCAACAAATTTCAAAATTTAAGTAAAGATGTTCTTTAGAGAAAATCGCTATACTTCAAATAGTAATTCTTTAACAAGCATATTGTGAATTCTAAAATTTATCCAAAAAATATCTCGCCGTGATGGGTTACTACTTCCGTCAGCTCGAATTGGAGACAATACCCACTTCAAATAGAAATATCAAACACAACCGACAATCTTCAACAAGCTTCTAATGAAATTTAAATTTTTCTCAAAATATCTGGATACTTTAATTAGCTCAAATTTGGGACTACTTTAGTGCCCGCAAGGCACCTAACAAATCTTTTTGAGAAAGGGAAGATGCGACCTTGTTTGTTTGCGTCGGTATGTGTGTTAGAGAGAGAGAGAGGAAATAATTGGTACGAGCCAATAATAATTTTATGAAATTGTTGTTTGATTATGTTAAGGTGGTGGTTGGATGGCAAAGACAATTGGAGAAAAACACAACACGTCCCTCTCCTTGCCAGTACACTTTCTTCACTGTACAAGTCATTTCCACAGAGAGAGAGAGAGAGAGAGAGAGAGAGAGAGATTGAATTATTGATTATGATTTTTCTTTTAAATTAAAAGGCGTCAATTATATTCGTATTGTAATGCCACCGACAGTGTCGGAATTGCCCACGTTGGCCCGCTGTCTCTCCCTTCCTCATTTTCAGTTGCCGCATGGTTTGATCCGAGTCCTCTTTTTGACGTTAATTAATTCGACGGGGGTTTGTGTTTTTCTTTTTTCTTTTTTTCAGACCGCCGTTAGTTGAATTCCCATAATTGTCCCCGTCCGTCTTTGGTCGGAACCCTAAATATGCTGCTGCAGTGAATCAACCAAAATGCGGAAAAAAGAAAAGAATTCAGTTCGAGCTGGTAAGAAATCCAAGATGGAAAAAAAAAGGGTAAGTAAATTGCGAACCATCTCAAGTATAATCACAAAGTTGCAACCCTAGAACGAAATTATCCCAAGTGATTACAAATAATTTAGTTTAGATCAAAGGTATGTCGGATCTGAACAAATATTATACACACGACTCCTTTGAAGTACGTTTTAAAGCTTCAATTTTTTCTAGGATGCTAAGAGCAAAGATAGGTGGTCGTTTGCGTTTTCTATGGCGGTGATGATGATGAGACTAATCACCATTTTAATGACTTCTGGTGTTAGTTGGAATTCCAAAATTCAATGATGGGAGGGAGATAGCAAGAAGGGTAATCTTGGAAACCAGACGGCGACTACTTGTGGCAAGAAGACAGCGGTAATATTCAGTAACTGTCACACCTCTGTCACTCCTCTGTCTCTCTCTCTCTCTCTCTCTCTCTCAGACTTTAACTAGTCCACTCGAACTCAACAAAAGCTTCTACTTGCCATGTGAAAGGAAAAGCCAACGCTCTCTCTCTCTTCCCCTTTCTCTCTCTCTCTCTAGAGCTCTCTCTCTGTCCATCTCTCTCCAGATTTGCTGTGCAGATCTTAAATCGGAGTCAAGAGTTCTGCATCAAGAATGGAGTCTTCTTCCTTGCACTCGACCAGCGCCCTCATGTCCAAGCTCAGCGGAACCATCGTCTTGCTTCTGTTCTTGCTCTCTTGCTCCTCTTTCCCGTCCGCCGGTAAGTGCCCCCATTACGCTCCTCTCGCTTCTCTTTTGCAAAATCTTGTTTCTTTAGGAGCTTCCTCTTTCTTGTTTCCCTGTTCCCTCTTGCGGTTGCCGTCCCTTGATTATGTCTCCAGCTCCGAGAGAGATGCGGAAATCAGGGTAATGCCCATCTGGGTTTGTTTCTTGATTCCCCATCTCTCGCTGTCCTTGACCGGCTTTTGAAGTTAGTTGAAATCGAGTTGCCCTGCGATCTGAAGAGCCGTGTAAATTCCTAATTTGTTTCCGTAGTTAGTTATAAAAGTGGCATATTGGGTAGTTTTTGGTAATTAGATGGTTGCGGTCGTTAGGAATTAGAATATGTGTTTGTAGATTATGTTTCGTTTTGAATTCTACCTTCAAGATCTTAGCCGGGGAAGTAGTTAAGTGGAAATGAGCAAAGGTGTCTTTTGTGTTTATTTATTTCCTCGAGTGGTCTGTGTGCTCTATTTTACGGATTCCATATAAGCTGATAGTGTCGCTTGATGTGACTAAAATGGCAGTTTACGCCCTAAATTTGTGAAATCTTGTGATTATCTTTTTCATGACTTCTTGGTGTGCCGTGTCATACTTTCAAAATTAACTTGAGTACATGCTCTGGACTTATAACTTTCGGATTGATGTCCATCGTTTTCTTCTGATGCCTGATTTTGCAGAAGCCTACGATGCACTTGATCCTAATGGGAACATCACAATCAAGTGGGACGTAATAAGCTGGACTCCCGATGGTTACCTGGTATGCATTAGTTGTTAATGTGATCTTCTTTACCTATGTGCGTTGTTGTGAAAAAAGTAGCTTGCTGTCATTGTTGATCCGAGTCCTCGTAAATGGCAATTTGAGGGGGCATGAATTATGAGCTGGAGGCTTAGCCATGAAATATTTTCCTATCACGAAGAGTTTCTCTTTTCTTTCCCGGCTCAAGTCTGGCTACAATCCCACCTGTCTCATGACATTTTCTGGTTGAGTTGGGCAGGCTGTTGTCACGATGTTCAACTTCCAACAATATCGCCATATACAATCTCCGGGATGGACATTGGGGTGGACGTGGGCAAAGAAGGAAGTTATATGGAGCATGGTGGGCAGTCAGACCACGGAGCAAGGTGATTGCTCGAGATACAAAGGGAACACCCCTCATTGCTGTAAGAAGGACCCAACAGTCGTTGACCTGTTGCCAGGAACTCCTTACAATCAGCAGATAGCGAATTGTTGCAAAGGTGGAGTTTTAAATTCGTGGGTCCAGGACCCATCAAATGCGGCAAGCTCATTTCAGGTCAGCGTTGGAGCTGCTGGAACGACTAACAAGACCGTGAGGCTTCCCAAGAATTTCACGCTGAAAGCACCAGGACCTGGATATACTTGTGGGCCCGCAAAGATTGTCAGACCGACTAAATTTGTTTCTGCTGACAAAAGGAGAACAACCCAAGCTTTAAGTAAGTTACTCGTAGGTTTTCAAAGCGATATTACATGGGCACGATAGTCTTTTTAAACAAAAAATTGAAAATTTTAAGCATGACACAGTGGTTGCATATGAGATGCATTTTAAACATGCAAGCAATTCTCCAAGATAACATCATGTATTTGCATGTTTATAAAATATCAAACATGCAAATGACTTTTCCTTCTTCTGGCCCTGAGATATGTGAGTAATGCAATGTGCGCATCGATTGTGGCATCTTTCTGAAGTGTGAACAATATCTAGCAGTTGTACATTGGGGAACTTATTAAGCCTACATGTGAGTTTTGAAATGCGGACAACAATTGCAAGTTTTGATATCTTGCTCTGAGTTGATTAAATTTCATTCAAGTAGGCAATTATCTAATATTCCCTGACCTTAGCTGCTTGATCTTTTGCAGTGACATGGAACGTTACTTGTACATATTCGCAATTCTTAGCTCAAAAGACTCCAACCTGCTGTGTCTCTCTCTCCTCATTCTACAATGACACAATAGTACGTTGCCCTACTTGCACTTGCGGCTGTCAAAACAATGCTACGGATACTGGTGGCTGCGTAGAGTGAGTTCTATCACACTTAACATGAAAATTTAGTTATCTCTGAACTTGTCTTATAGAGTTCTCCTTCATTGTTATGTGGAAACAATTGATTCGTAACCATATGTTTCTCATCTGGTCTTTCAGGGCCGATAATCCACACTTGGCTCAAGTTGTATCTGGCTCTGGAAAGTCTAGCAGCAACACACCGCTAGTACAGTGTACTAGCCATATGTGTCCAATTCGAATCCATTGGCATGTGAAGCTCAATTACAAGGAGTATTGGCGGGTGAAGATCACGATCACAAATTTCAACTACAGAATGAACTACACCCAGTGGAATCTCGTCGTTCAGCACCCCAATTTTGATAATCTCACCCAACTTTTCAGCTTCAACTACAAGTCACTGACTCCCTATGCAGGATTAAGTAAGCAATGTTTTACCCGATTCACTTATAATGGGCCTGTTGCATATGCTGCTTTCTTTGATCATGATGTTGCAATTCTTGTTATTTAATTGCAGATGATACTGCCATGTTATGGGGAGTCAAGTTCTACAATGATTTTCTCAGTGAAGCTGGCCCGTATGGGAATGTGCAGTCTGAGCTATTATTCCGAAAGGACCAATCCACCTTTACATTTGAAAAGGGATGGGCTTTTCCACGGAGGATTTATTTCAATGGCGATAACTGTGTGATGCCGCCTCCGGATGCCTACCCATGGTTGCCAAATGCCAGTCCTCGGCCAATTTTGCCTGGACTTGTTACATTTGTGCCAATTGTGGCATCTACTCTTTTGTTTTTGGCTTTTGTGTGAGAACCTCAGGGACGAATTGCTAAAATGGCTGCTCTGCTATTCCTATCAGGTTTACACTGCACCACACCAGGGTCATAGCATGATTTGTCAATGCAAATTGTAACACGTTCTTGCCACAATAGCAGGCGTGAGTAGAGACAGAAACGGGTGCTAAAAAATCTACCACTACTAGGTCCCTGCCTCTTAGCTTATTTATACGTCCGGTGATAGAATCATTTGTATTTCCTTCTGAATAATCTTCTGCTATGTTATACCATTATTTATGTGGATCAATGTGTGTTTAAAGTATCCGCGGCCAAAATGTTGTAATCTATTTGACTTTGAAGAAATGAAATAGAAGTACCATGTTTGTCAAACCATACAGAATATAGAAATGGACAATTAAGGTTACCTACAGAGCTTGAGAGGCTTGTGAGGACCGAAAGCAGTGGTACTCAGTATTGCATGACACAGACACCCAAAACTGTTACTACTTGAGAGCGAGCTTTTGCATGATATTTTTTTTACAAGCACGTTCTTTTTTTCTTTTGCTGACATTACATGAAAGCCGCGTCTGGAGAGGGTCCGGAAAGTTTGTATGATATTTACCTGATGAGGGGCAGCGTACGTCTTAAATTGCTTGCATATGGCCTTGCTTTAAAAAATTTCTGAAATGCATCTGCTTCTATGGAGATTTGTGAATAAGGAGTATCGACATAGCCATGGAGGTCACGAGTGTTGACAAGGCTACTAGATTCACTTGGGCGGAGTTCGGCAGAAATGGGTATTTATCAGGTGGGGGAAGCATACATTCATCTCCATTGAAGTATACTTTTCTTGGAAATGCCCATCCTTGTTTGAATGTAAACGTGTTCTGGTCTTTCTGAAGTAGCACTTCGGACTGTACGTTTCCTTGTGGCCCTGCTTCCATCAGTAGATCGTTGTAAAACTTCATTCCGTAGAACATGCCCGTATCGTCTGTGCAGTCAGAATCACAGATTGATTAGAAATTTGGCCTGGCTCTTGCCCTGATATTCCCAATAATTTAGGTAGAAAAGATTGATGAAGTGTAGCCTTAGCACTCACTTATGGATTCGTAAGCGATGAGAGGCTTGTAGTCGAAGCTGAAGACTCGGGTGATGCTGTTGAGATTAGGGTGCTGTGCGACAAGCGTCCACTGGGTGTAGTTCAGTCTGTAGTTGAAGTTCGTGATGGCGATCTTCACACGCCAGTAGTCCTTGTAGTTGAGCTTCACATGCCAGTGAACCCTTATAGGGCACATGTGATGGGTGCACTGCAGAAGTGGCGTGTTGTCCTTCCGCGGTGTGTTTACTCCCGCTTTGTGTAGTAGTTTAGAGTCGCTCCTGGCAACAACAGGTCATGAGCCTCTCTGTTTTATATGTTTTTGAGAAATCTACCAGGAGATCTTGCACAAACCGCTTATACAAAATTTTGATAAAGCCGTCACCAGGTGTGTGATATATTTTCCGACAGATACCACACAGGTGTATTACCCGAAGAATAAAGGAAAATCGTGGAACTTACGGAATGCAATTTTTCTTGTTATGGCAACCGCAAGCACAAGACGGGCAAGGGGTGATCGAGTTGTTGTAGAAAGATGAGAACGAAACGCAGCAGCTCGGGTTCTTAGAAACCAAGAACTGTGAATAAGTGCAGGTGACATTCCAAGTCACTGCATAAAAAGTATGATCACGAGCAATGGAAAAGGAAAACAGGGCATTGCCAAGTTAATTAAACAAAAGCAGAGTCAACTTGAAAAAGAAACATACTCATAGCTTGAGTCTTCCTCCTCCGGTCAGGTGTGAGGTACACCGTTGAGGGCACGATTTTCGCAGGCCCGCAAGTGTATCCTGGTCCCGGGCCAAGCAGAGTAAAGTTCTTGGGGAGTTTGACCGTCTTATTGGAGGTGCCGGCTAGCCCGACACTGACCTGGAAGGCAGAGACCGAGGAAGTCGGGTCCTGGCCCCACGACGAAAGGACACCGCCTTTGCAGCAGTTGCTGAACTGCTGGTTGTAGGGGACTCCGGGGAGAAAGTCAACAACTATCGGGTCTTTCTTACAGCAATGCGGTACATTGCCCTTGAACTTGGAACAATCTCCTTGTTCTGTAGTTTGTGCTCCGACCATTGACCATATCACTTCCTTCTTTGCCCAGCTCCATCCCAGTGTCCAACCCGGAAGCAAAACTGGCCGGTACATTTGGAAGTTACTCATTGTGACCGAAGCCTGGTTTTAATTTTATTGACAGTCAACGGTATATTCTACCATAGTATTCCAAGATATAATCTTCAAAGTACGGCAATTATCAATCAAAAATGAGCGTGCTCACCACATAGCCATCAGCAGTCCAGGACACTACGTCCCATTTGATCGTTATGTTACCATTTGGATCTAGAGGGTCGTACGCGACTGCAAGTGTGAAGTGAAGGAAAAGAGAGAGTCAACTAACACTGGAACTGTGAGGCGAAAGAGTTTGAAATCTATGTATTTAAAACATGCTGGGCAAGGCCAACCTGTATGAGGAATCATTAGCATAAGAATGGCTGCCAAGAGCATGAACTCGAGTCTTGGCGACGATAAGCCTTTTCCATCTTCATGAACTTTCCCTTGACAAGTGAAGAGATCTTCAGACTCCATTTCTGGTGCCACCGGATACACTCAGTCTTCAGCCAGCTCACAAGCGATGGAATGGTTCGTGCGAGGAGTGCGTTAAATCTTGTATGGAGGAATGATGAGTCTATGTGATGTGTCACCTACCAGTTGGTAAGCTTTTGAAGTTTCGCTCTCATGCACAGTCATTTCCCTTGTTCCTTCGATTCTGTTTCTGCATCTTGAAGCAATATGCCGGTGAGAATGATGGCAACGCTGGAGGCAGATTTTTGGATGAACACAGCATGTGGGCAGTCAGTTCCTCGTCTGTGATCGTAGCCAAAATGTTCCCTTCTCTATAAGTTTAGGGGACTAATTATGTATGTAGCCCTTTCTCATCTCTTCTAAAAAATTATTGGCAAAATGATCTTGCAGGAAATAAATTGGAGTGTTGGAGTATGGATCCGTAGCCTTAGTTACATAAGTCAAGTTCTGAGTTAGGAAATATGGGTACGGCTCACATGGAATGACTCAGGCAACGTAGTTGGTTAAAAAGATTTCAAGCATTCCAATTGGAAACTGAAATCTGAAGCTTTTTTCAATTCCATACCAAATTATTGTTTGCCTCAAATGCCCCTTAATACTAGGAAAATCAATAAGGGATTTATGTTCATTAAAATACACATCTTGTTCTCAATCTCCAATGCACGGGCATAACTTAGCTTGGACCGTCCCACTTGATGCCAGGACAGAGGAATGGCCCTCTTACTGTCTGCTGTAACTTTAAGGAGTTCCTTATTCAACCTTGCCTTTTCTATGTTTGTTGGCTCTGATTTTGCTCTGCACGCTTTTCTTTTTCACGCTACCAAGAAAGAGTAAAGACCATCAAGCTTAATATACACCCAATGGCTTCAGCAATCTGATAGTCAAGCCCGTCTTGTCAGCTGATTGACACCTTCCTATTTCTGTCTTATGTCTTCTGTTTGTTTCTTGAGCCCATTGATTTGGTTGACTCTCATCTTCACGTACCATACCAAGTTGCTTTTTAATATCTATGAATTGCTGCTCCGCTCTGCTGGGTTGCTTAGAAATGCAATGCAGGGACAAGTGAGATCAGATCTCTCTATCTGATAAATAATTTCCATCTGCCAGAGCTAAGGAAGGTGGCTAAAGGTTATTTATCTTGGACCTAAGTAGTTAGAAGACAGAGTGCAAATTGGTGAAAGAAAATTCTTATGGCTGACTAGAATCTCATGATTTGATGGGATTAGAGCTTAGGCATGACTATAAAATACACTCTGCAAAGTAAAATATGCTAGAAGATGACGCGTACACAATGATGGGAATAGAATTTAACTTGATGATAGTTCACAGAAGATTTAGAAAGTTAATGGAAAGAATTGAACAAGTCTCTGTATTGACTTATTCATAACTTAAATCGGTTTGTACAGACACTAGGACATTGATTCTGAAAGAAGACTCTTTTCCCATTACTCATCGCTTGCATATGACATTCCAAACATCTGTTGAGTGATTTTGCCGCTGCGCAAGTTGATTTGGTCACTAATCGCTGTTGCCTTTGAAGGACCCATAGGGTTGAATAAACTAGAATACTGCTATAGGCTATATAGCATGTATGACTTGAGCATGATTGTTTAACCTAAACCGACTTCTGATGAAGACGTTCATAAAAAGTTATTTTACCCTAGATTGACTAGGTAAAACCCATTCATTTGCAAAGATTAAGCAACCAAATGGAATGGACTTGTTGCCTTTCTACAGGTCATCCATGGACCAAATTTGCATTTGGCTGAATTCTGCAACATGCTCATAAGGTCATAAACATTATATCATGCCAAATGCTTCTAGCATCTAGTATCTCACAAAGATTCCATTACATTTTGGGCGCATTTTTTCTAAGCTGTTTGTTATTTTAATTAGGATAGCCATATGTATCTCACATAATTGTCTTCCTGGACCTTTTTACAAATTTCACCGGTATTTACACATTTTGACTATAGACCTGATATCATATACACTTCACAGTTTTCATATATATATGCTTTTCCATGAAAACCTTTAAGCTGTGTTTGATAGTTCGGATAAAATTTATCATATCTTATACAGAATAAAATCGGATATAAGAAGAATATAGGTTGGATAAAATTATCTTATGAAAGAGGTGAGATAAAAATGGATAGAGCTTTTATTATCCATAGAAGTTATTGATTTCGAATAATAAACTTAATAAATTAATAAAATTTGAAGTATATTTCAATATAAATAATATTTGAATTCTAATATAAGAAATTCAATATAACAAAAAAATAAAATTTTAGTTTTTTTTTAAATTTAATCATATTTTTATGTTTATATTCGAATTTAATTATATCTCATAATATAAATTCAATATATAAGTATAAATATATATTTATATTTATTACATATTTTAGGTATTTTAGTATTTTAGGTATATTAGTACAGTTTACTTTTTAATAAAATTTTATTAGAGAATGATGGAAGGGAAAAAAAGAAATAAAAAAATAATAATTAAAAAGAGGAAAAAAAATGAAGTGGGCAAGAGTGTCACAAGAGATTTTTTGTCATCCTCGTTTGTGCAACTTGTAGGTTCATTTACACTGATATATCTTTTATACCAAGCAATATATATGATATGATATGATATGATATGAATCTATGAGACTTTATTAGTGTGATTTACCAAATAATGAACATGATATAATAAAATCTATGGATTTCATATATTATCCTATCAAATCGTAAACTAGAAATCCAGAAAAATAAATGTTGCCTTAAAGTTTCCTTTTAGAGCTACAAACCTCTCTACATGACAGAGCCGACCGACCGTTGCAGTCATCTCAGGTGCGAGTAGATGGAGATGAGTATACATGCTGCAATTTCCTTCAGAGCATCAGCAGCATTGGTACCAAGATCAGGAAGAAAGCCAAGGCCAAAGCCGGAGGAGGATTGGAAGGAGCTATGCTTGGTAGAGAAGGTTATTTATCAGGAGATGGTATCATGCACTCGTCACCATTAAAGTAGACTTATCGAGAAAAAGCCCAACCATGATCCAATGTAAAAGTACTCGTCTTTCTGAAGAATCATCTCCGTCTGAACATTTCCTTCTGGCCCCGCTTGCATTAATAGGTCATTGTAGTACTTTATGCCATAAAACATCCTGGTGTCATCTGCAAGCAAGGGAATCATGAGAAACGAGATAACGATTTTATGAAGTCTATCGACTCACCAACTTATGACTACACGATGTATTCCAATCTCTATTAAAGTGTTTAAGTAGCGAGAGCATTACTATATCTCGTATGCGGCTTGACTGTGTTCACTTATCACAACAACGAGGCCAAATTTGTTGAAGATTAACGTGCATACAAAGCAAAAATTCAATTACAAACCATGATAGCGTCCCTTTTGTACTTAAGGCCACGTACTTATTTATAGACTAGAGTGATGTTGTTGAAGTTCGGATGCTGCGCGACGAGTGTCCACTGCGTGTAATTCATCCCGTAGTTGTTGTGATCCCACCACACTCTGAATCTTGCCCTGGCACCTGAATCACATTCCAGTATTAGAATCAGTGTCCTAAATGCAATCACCCGTGGCGAACACTTTTTAAGTAAAAGCTGTTAAACACTTACCCGATGCAGTTAGCTGTTCCGTCGCAACCACAGGCACAAGACAGGCAAGGCGTGATCATAGGGTTGTAGAAAGAGGAAAAGGAAGCGCAGCAGGTCGTGTACTTGGAAACGATCATTTGCGAGTAAGTACAAGTCACGTACCATGACACTGCAACAACAATTAGAAGAGAATTCAGAAGATGGGCATGACTTTGGAATCAGAGTGAAAGAATTTATTCAGCAAAAACTTTCGACGTTCGCAAATATAATGCTTTAGACACTGAGAGACGATTGAAGGATGTTCACCTTCAATCCAGCAGATGACGACAGACACATGGAAAGTCCGTCAAAAGCAAAAAGTTCTTAAAACCAAGTAGTCATTTTAGGACTCCAAATTGAGCGCCACCAGAGAAACAGAAAATAAAAGCCTCTAACTCACTCATGGCTCGATTTTTTCTCCGTCCATCAGCTGTGAAGAGCACCGAGGGTGGCATGATGGTTGCACCGCTGCATGTATAGTCCAGTTCAGGCCTGAGCAGATAAAAATCCCGGGGAAGTTTCACGGAAGTGCTTGAAGTACCGGAGAGCCCGACAGTGACCTGAAAGGATGACACTGCAGCTGCCGGGTCTTGACCCCACGACGTGACGATGCCTCCCTTGCAGCAATCTGTGTACTTTTGATTGTCGTGCACTCCTGGAAGCAAGTCGATGATAGCGGGGCTTCTTTCGCAAGAGTGAGGGATGTTTCCCTTGAATTTTGAGCAATATCCTTGATCGGTCGCCTGCGCTCCCACGATGGACCATATAATCTCTTTGCCTGCCCACGTCCATCCCAACGTCCACCCGGGGCTCGGGATGTGCCTGAACATTTGGAAGTTGCTCAAAGCGATGACTGCCTACAAGTTATCACCTTAGATCTAGTCAGTGCCTTGGATATTATGTTCAGGATCGGTTCGATGCCCAAACTTACAGAACAAGAAATTCAACGAAAGCACCAATCTTTGACAAGCTTTCGGAACAGCGATCTCACCTCGTAACCATCGGGCGTCCACGACATAACGTCCCGTTTAATGTTAATGTTTCCACGTGGATCGAGCACATCGTAAGCCGCTGAAAACGAGAGGAGAGTTAGAAAAGGCGAGAGCATCGGCACATGACAGTCTCATTGCTAGGAAAGAAAATTGTTGTCGTCTCCACAGCCGAATTCTTCGAGCTAGAAGCTCACCCGTTCAAGCCAATGCCGTCGTAAAGAGAATGACCGCGACTCCGAGGCGATTGAGGTTGTAAGGGGACATCCTCAAAGTTTGCTATTATCGTATGGAGGATGCTGAAGATGCAAGGATCACTAGATCAGCGAGGTCCTTACATAAGAACTAACTCAAGGTGGCATCAGAAGGGGAAAAAGTGTTAAAAAAGTCTTCAATCTTTTGTATTTATGTCAATTTAATCCTAAACATTTTTTTTGTGCCAATTTAATCTTAAATTTTTTTACTTAGTGCCGATTCAGTCCTTTTTTGTCCGGTCAATTTTGGCCGGATTTTGCTAACTAGACACCGGCCGGCTGATGTGGCCTAATCAGTGCTGATGTGGACAACTTTTAACAATATTTTAATATTTTTGAATTTTTTCTTTTTCTTTTTCTTTTTTTTCTTTTTTCCTTCCCCTCCTCCAGCCGATCGCCGGACCTCGGCAACCGGCCAAAGGCAATAGCCGGCAAGTTCGAGGTCGCTAGACCTCACCGGCCACCTTGTCAATGGCTGCGAGGGCAGCCTCGTGCTAGGCTGCGAGGGTAGCCTCGTGCTAGGCGGCGAGGCTCGCCCTCACCAAATCTAGCGAGGGTTGAGCCTCACCCATGGCCAGCGAGGATCGACCTCGTCGACGCCACCCAGGCTGCGATTCGGCGAGGGCGAGCCTCGCCGGCCGGTGCTAGGTCGCCCTCACGGCTTGGGTGGCGCTGGCGAGGTCGAGCCTCGCCGGCCATGGGCGAGCCTCACCAGCCCGGCGAGAGGCCACCCTCGAGACAGCCTCAAGCTAGCGAGGGTCGAGCCTCGACCTCGTCGAATTGCGGCTTGGGCAGTGCCGGCAAGGCTTGCCCTCACCGGATCTGGCGAGGTCAATCCTCACTGCCCATGGGCGAGCCTCGCCACCCAGCGCAAGGCCGCCCTTGTGGCCACTAGCGAGGTGGCCGGCGAGGTCCGGCAACCTCGACTTTGTCGGCCGTCGCCTCTGGCCGATCATCGAGGTCCGACGACCGGCTAGAGGAGGGGAAGGGAAAAGAAAAAAGAAAATTTCAAAAATATTAAAATATTATTAAAAGTTGTCAACGTCAGCTGACCAGCGTCTAGTTAGCAAAATCCAACCAAAATTGGCCGAAATGGACTGAATTGGTACTAAGTAAAAAGGTTTATGACTAAATTGGCACCAAAAAAATGTTTATGACTAAATTGGCACAAATACAAAAGGTTTAAGACATTTTTTAACACTTTTCCCCCTAACTTAGCTAAGTTGACTTTGGTACCGTACCATTGTCGTGCTAATCTAGCTTACCCAGTCGAAATTAAAAAAACCCTTATTACTAGAGTCATGTATCGTTCCATTTCAAGGTAGCTATTCGAACACGTAATTTCGAGTTCCAATTTAGGTTAGCCTCAATTGGACTTTATTTTAATCTTTGTTTATAATCTACCTTTCCTTTTAATCAAATTATACTTCGAGTGGATCAAGCTACTCACGTACAATTGACGTTAGACTTGCCCATAAGATCTTTACATGATATATCAAATTTAAGTAACCTAACTTTCACGATAATTAATTCAAGAGAAAACAAATTTATTTGAAAGAGTTGACTTTATGAATAGGCTCGATTTTGTCAGACTCTCACCAACTCAAGCCTAGCCATGCTTATGTTAAATTTTTCCGACCTAAAACTCTTTGTTTGTTATTCCTAGTCCGATCCAACTCGGGAACTGGACCAGAAGGACCGGTTCACAGTTTCTGGAATTAGACCACCTGATCCTAGAATCAAACTGGAACGGTCTGATTCCCAAGCAATCTAACAAAACCGATGGACGTTGAGCTTGTTGGCCATGGGAGGGTTGGGGTGGGAGGTGAACCACCCGGCAATGTGGTGGAGGATGCGGAAAGTGGAGGTGATGGTGTGGCAAAGGTTGGGAGGCGGCAACGAAGTGGAAGACGTTGTTCATGGGGCAAGAAGCATGCTAGAGGATGGAGAAGACAAGGGCGATGGAGCCCTAGAGGTACGTGGCGTCGAGAGTCATCGTGATGTGGATGGTGTCATCGGCATCACCCTTATGTGAGCATGTTTTTTTTTTTTTTTTGGTCGGTCCTACTTTACGCCTATTCTAACGCTCACTTTCAAACTTTTACCTTGCCTCATTGCAGGGTGTGGGAGTCGAAACCCACTCCTATAATTAATTCGTCCCCACCTCAACCCCCCCTGAGAAAGTGGGGATTCGAACCCCCCACCCCCCTTCCATGTTGGAAGAGTGGCCACTAGGGTAAACCCAGTAGTTCTGATGTGAGCATGTTAGCCACTTCATTTTGGGATACTCTTCTGCCGTTCTATAATGCAAGGACTTCTCGAAACTATGGAAGGTTAGATGATGGCAGAGGAAGCAGTGGAGATGAGGAGGAGAGACAAGAAGATTATGGAGGGAGAATGGAGGTATTGGTGAGGGGACGAAGGCGGCGGTGGCGGCGGTGGCGGCGGTAGGGGGATCAATTATTGGGTCTAATGGGGGTGGTTGATTGGTGTTGATGAGAGAGAGAGAGGGTCTTATGGAAAATAAGTGAGTGAGTTTGTCCTCTTGTGGTTTTTGGGGATGTGTGTGCCAAACTAGAAAAAACAAACCCATCTTCATGTTTGGATTGGCCATCACCGGTTCGAATTTTGTGGAGCTGAAAACCAAACTGGCACCTCCTAAAAACCGCCCAAAAGTGGTTGATTCAATCCGATCTGATCCTAGCATTTCCCAATTCGATCAATTGCCATTACACACTCCTAACATTATATGTATTTCAAGCTTCAAAAATTTATGGGTTGAATGGGTTGTTATGTTTGGCCCATGATTCCTGAATCATTTTCTTTTTCCTACCCCATATATTCGATCAATACATACATATAGATTTCTCGAAATTTGAATACATCTCATGACCCAAAAGAGTTCATAGGAGGAGCCAATGCGACTTTTAACTTCAAAACATGCCAATTTGCACCATCGTAGAGGTTACGAATTGTTGTGTCAAGTAATATTACATCTATAGCTCAGCTCTCTTGATGTAATTAATAGTTAGAAATTAACACCAAGAGTAGAGTATGATATTCATTTTTCCTTTTTTGGATAAATGAAAAATAAACAAAATCTCCTCTTTTGTTGCATAGTATGCTTGATTGCAAATCAAATAGTGGGCCATTCATGCCGACGACGTTGTCCAGCCACACAACCAGTTCGATAGGATTAGAGCTTAAGCACGATTGTAAAATACCCTCTCCAAATTAATATATGCTAGAAGAGGACGCGTGCACAATGAATCAATGATGGTAATAGCATTTAACTCGCTGATCTTCGCGGAAGATTTAGAAAGCTAATGGAAAGAATTGAACAAGTCACTGCATTAACTTATAACGTAAATCGGGTCATATAGACGCTAGGATATTGGTTCTGAAAGAAGACTTTTTTCCCATTACTCATCGCTTGCATATGACATTCCAAATTTCTGTTGAGTGATAGCCATATGTGTTTCATGTAATTGCCTTCCTGGACCTTTTTACATATTTCACTAGTATGTACAAATTGTGACTATAGACTCGATATTATATACTCTATACAGTTTTCACATATGCCTTTTCATGAAAAACACTTAGGTTACGTTTGGTGTCTACTCAATACAAAATAAAGTCGGATATAAGGAGACTATAAATTAGATAAAATTATCGCATGAAGATGGGATAAATGTGAATAGGATTTCTACTATCCATAATATGAAAGTTACTGATCTCGAATAGCAAAATTAAATTAAAGTATATTTCAATATAAATAATATTCGAATTCTAATATAAGAAATTCGAAACAACAAAAAATAATGACAATTTAGTTTTTTAATTCAATCTTCTTCTTTTTTATATTCACATTTAATTATATCTTATGATATAAATTTAATATATAAGTATATAGTTATATTTATTATATATCTTATTTATTTTAATATTTAAGGTATATTTGTACAATTTACAATTTAATAAAATTATATTGAAGAATGATGGAAGGGGAAAAAAGAAATAAAAAATAAAAATAATTAAAAAAGAGAGAGAAAAATAAAAATGAAGTTGGCAAGAATGTCTCAAGAGATTTTTACAATCTCCGTTTATGCAACTTGTAGGTTCATTTACACTAATTTGTCTTAGATAGTAATGTGAATATATTCAACTTTATTAGTGTGATTCAGCAAACTGTAAACAAGAAATAACAAAATCCATGGATTTCATATCTTATCATATCCAGTCCTATCCTGACTAAAAATTCAGAAGACTAAATGTTGCCTTAACGTTTCCTTTCAGAGCTACAAACCTCTCTGTATGACCAGATGACCGACCGTTGCAATCATCTCAGGGGCGAGTAGATGGAGATGAGAATACACGCTGCAGTTTACTTCTGAGCATCAGCAGCATCAGTACCAAGATCAGGAAGAAAGCCAAGGCCAAAGGCATAGAAGGGTTCAGAGGAGCTATACTTGGTAGAGAAGGGTATTTATCGGGAGGTGGCATCGTGCACTCATCACCATTAAAGTAGACTTTTCGAGGAAAAGCCCAACCCTGATCCAATGTAAAAGTACTCTTATCTTTCCAAAGAATCATCTCCGTCTGAACATTTCCTTCTGGCCCCGCTTGCATTAGTAGGTCATTGTAGTACTTTATGCCGTAAAACATCCCGGTGTCATCTGCATACGAGGGAATCATGAGAAACGAGATTACAATTTTATCAAGTCTATCAACTCACCAACTTATGACTACACAATGTATTCCAATCTCTATTAAAGTGTTAAGTAGCGAGAGCGCTACTATGTCGCGCATGCAGTTTGACTGTGTTCACTTATCACAACAACGAGGCTGACTTGTTGAAGATCAACGTGCATACAAAGCAAAAATTCAATTACAAACCATGACAGCGTCCTTTTCTATAAAGGCCATGTACTCACTGAGGGAACCAAACACGTTGAGTGGCTTATAGTTGAATTTATAGACTCGAGTGATGTTGTTGAAGTTCGGATGCTGCACGGTGAGTGTCCAATGCGTATAATTCATCCCGTAGTTGAAATTGGTGACTGTCATCTTCACTCTCCAGTATTCTTTATAGTTGGCCTTGAAGTGCCAATGTACCTGGATAGGACACATGTGGTTCGTGCACTGCAGCAAAGGCGCATCGCCTGCAATGGACGGTTGTGATCCCACCACACTCTGAATCTGGCTCTGGCTCCTGAATCGCATTCCAGCATGAGAATCAATGTCCTGAATGCAATCACCATTGGCAAACTTTTAAGTAAAAGTTGTTAAAACAGTTACCCGATGCAGTTAGCTGTTCCTTCACAGCCACAGGCACAGGATGGACAGGGCGTGATCATAGGGTTGTAGAAAGAGGAAAAGGAAACGCCGCAGGTCGGGTTCTTGGAAACGATCATTTGCGAGTAAGTACAAGTCACGTACCATGACACTGCAACAACAATTAGAAGAGAATTCGGAAGATGGATATGACCTTTCAATCAGAGTGAAAGAATTTATTCAGCAGAAACTTTCGATGTTCATGAATATAATGCTTTAGACACTGGGAGATGATTGAAGGGTTTTCAGCTTCAATCAAGCAGATGACAACAGACAGATAGAAAGTCCGTCATAAACAAATAGTTCTTAAACCGAGTAATCATTTTAGGACTCCAAATCTTAGAGAACCTCAACAAATTGAGCACCACCAGAGAAACAGAAAATAAAAATCCTCTTAACTCACTCATGGCTTGATTTCTTCTCCGTCTGTCAGCCGACAAGAACACCGAGGGTGGCATGATGGTTGTACCGCCGCATGTATAGCCCAGTCCAGGCCCGAGCAGATAAAAATCCCGGGGAAGTTTCACGGAAGTGGTTGAAGTACCCGAGAGCCCGACACTGACCTGAAAGGATGAAACTGCAGCTGCGGGGTCTTGACCCCACGACGTGACGATGCCTCCCTTGCAGCAATCTGTGTACTTTTGATTGTCGTGCACTCCTGGAAGCAAGTCGATGATAGCGGGGCTTCTTTCGCAAGAGTGAGGGATGTTTCCCGTGAATTTTGAGCAATCTCCTTGATCGGTCGCCTGCGCTCCGACGATGGACCATACAATCTCATTGCCTGCCCACGTCCATCCCAACGTCCACCCGGGGCTCGGGATGTGCCTGAACATTTGGAAGTTGCTCAAAGTGATGACTGCCTACAAGTTATCACCCTAGATCTAGTCAGTGCCTTCGATATTATGTTCAGGATCGGTTCGTTGCCCAAACTCACAGAACAAGAAATTCAACGAAAGCACCAATCGTTGACAAGCTTTTGGAACAGCGATTCTCACCACGTAACCATCGGGCGTCCACGACATAACGTCCCATTTAATGTTAATGTTTCCATTTGGATCGAGCACATCGTAAGCCGCTGAAAACGAGACGAGAGGAGTTAGAAAAGGGAAAAGCATTGGTACATGACAGTCTCATTACTAGGGAACAAAATAGTTGTTGTCTTCGCAGCTGAATTCTCTGAGCTGGAAGCTCACCCGCTCGAGCCAATACCGTCATAAAGAGAATGACCGCGACTCCGAGGCGATTGAGGTTGTAAGGGGACATTTTCAAAGTTTGCTATTATCGTATGGAGGACGCTGAACATGCAAGGATCATTAGATCAGTGAGGTCCTTATATAAGAACTAACTCAAGGCGGCATCAGAAGGCATTAGAATACAGCTTAAATAGTACAAATCCAATGAAGATTCCGAACAAACTCTAGCCACGTAAAGCACGGCAATGGGAAAGAAAATAATAAATTCGGGTCCTTAAGCACGCGCGGCCGGCCGGAGAATTAAGCCCTTTTTAATTTGTAGAAGGGGAACTTCAGTGAGGTTATATTATGCTTTGGTCAATCCATAGAAAATGGAAAAGGGAATCGAGAGGTCGTGATATATGAAAATGTTCATTGTAAGAGAAATTTCTATCCGGTGTCGGATGACACTTGCTATTTTTTAACGAGAAGTTGAAGTTGGTTACACATAGTTCAAATGGAAAAACATTAGATTGGTTTTCGTTTGTAACATGGTACGAGCATCTTTTGTCTGTGATTCTGCACTAAAGTAGGAGACGCCCTGAAAATAAATTGTCCCTAACTTAGCTGACTTTCGTCTCCCGTACCATTGTCATGCTAATCTCGCTTACCCAGTAGACTAATTATAGAAGGCTAATCGAATTTAAAAGACCCTTATTGCTAGAGTAATGTACCATCCTATTTCTCGGTAGCTATTTGAACATACAACCTCGAGTTGAAGCTCGTGGACCGTCCTCCGAGAGTTCCAATTTAGTTTAGCCGCGATTGTACTTTATTTTAATTTTCGTTTATAATCTATCTTTCCTTTTAATTAAATTATACTTCGAGTGAATCAAGCTACTCGCCTACAGCTGACGTTAGACTTGCCCATAACCTCGGTATTATTCATACAAAAACCTTCACAATAATTAATTCGAGGGAATACAAATTTATTTGAAGGAGTTGACTTTATATGAATACACTCAATTTTGCCACACTCTCACCAAATCGAGCCTAGCCATGCTCATATAAAAATTTTCTAACCTATAACTTTAGGTCAAATAGGGGTGATCGGTTCTTGATCCGATCCTATCCATAAATCGGACTGAAAGGACCGGAAGGATTGGCATCAAAAGGCTGAATACAGAAAAGTACAAATCCACATGACTGAAGATTTATGAACAAACTCTAGCCATAGGTAGCACAGAGATAATTACGGGTTCTTAAGCACTCACGGCCAGCCGGAAAATCAAGCGCTTGTAATGTGTAGAATTAGAAGGAGAATTTTAGTAAGGTTACTTTGCATAAATGGAATGTAGTTCGCCTAAGGCCATGTTTGATAACGTTTCTATTCATCTCAATTTCTGTTCTTTTGTTCTCCGGAACAAAAAAAGAACAGAAATTTGTTTGGTAACGCCAATTGATTTTTCTATTCCTCATAATAGAAAAATGACTGGGGAATAGATTTGGAACAGAAACAATAAGTAAAAAAAAGTAACTTCTTGTTCCCAGGAACAATTTCTAGAAATAAGTTATTTTTTCTTTTATATTTTCTTTTCTTTTCTTCTTCCTTGCTACCCCTTCCCTACACCATTGCCCCTGATGTCCGGCCACCGCCACTAGCTGACCGATCGCCACTGCCTACCTCCCATCGCCGCCCATCAGCCGACCACCTCCAACCGCCCGCCCATCGATCAACCGCCACCATCGCCCGC
The DNA here is from genome assembly GCA_014182395.1 of Eucalyptus sp. ANBG9806169. Classification (NCBI taxonomy): domain Eukaryota; kingdom Viridiplantae; phylum Streptophyta; class Magnoliopsida; order Myrtales; family Myrtaceae; genus Eucalyptus; species Eucalyptus sp. ANBG9806169. Next base: position 25,844,762 of record CM024583.1, read on the forward strand.
CATGGCCCATCGCCAATGACCATTGAGGCCACTGCTGGCCGGCTAGTTGACAGCCGACCGCCGTCACCATAGCCGGCTACCGTCGCCACTGCCGGTCGTTGTTGTCACCATCTGTCGCACCCACCGTTGATGACAATTGATGCCTCTGCCCGTCGGCTAGCCGACTGACCAACTGATGCCGACAACCGTTGCCGCTGCTCGTCGATGACCACCGCTGACTGCCGCCGCTCTCTAATGACCACCACCGACCGTCACCGCTAGCAATCATCGGCAACAGTCGGCGGCAGGTGGTGATGGTCGGCGGTGGTGGAGATAAAGAAGAATAAGAAAAAATTTAAAAGAAATTACACATTGTGAATCATACCAAACGCATTTCTATTTTTTTTTTCATTCTGAGAATATAAATTTTATGTAATTACCAGACTCGTTCTTTTATTGAAAAATTGTTCCCTAGAATAGAAATAGAAAAAAACTATTTCTGAAAAGAAATTGTTCCTGTTAAAAGAAGCGTTAACAACCATACCCTTCCGACCCAAAAAAAAAAAGTCCTTATATGCTTTGGTCAATCCATGGAAAATGGACGAGGGAATCAAGAGGTCGTTATTTGGTACTAGAAATTTCTACTCAGATGTCCGATTAGCACTTGCTATTTTTTACTGAGAAGTTGAAGTTGGTCACACATAATTCAAATAGAAAACATTAGATTGGTTTTCGTGTGTAATATGGAATGAGCATCTTTTCACTATGATTCTTCATTAAAGTAGGAAACACCCCGAAAATAAAATGTACCTAACTTAGCTAAGTTGACTTTGGTACCATATCATTGTCATGCTAATCTAGTTTATCCAGTCGAATTTAAAAGACCCCTATTACTAGAGTCATGTATTGTCCCATTTCTAGGTAGCTATTCGAACATCTAACCTCGAGTTCCAATTTAGGTTAGCCTCAATTGGACTTTATTTTAAACTTTGTTTATAATCTACCTTTCCCTTTAATTAAAATATACTTCGAGTGGATCAAGCTACTCACGTACAACTGATCTTGACATGATGATCTTGACATGATATACCAAATTAAAGTAACATAACTTTCACAATGATTAGTCGAGAGAAAACAAGTTTATTTGAAGGAGTTGACTTTATGAATAGGCTCGATTTTGTTACTCTCACCAACTCAAGCCTAGCCATGCTTAAATAAAAGGGATAAGTGTTCCAGAAGTCTTAAAACTTGTCACGAAAATGCATTTTAGTCCTAAAACTTGCAAAAAGTGCATTTAAGTCCTAAAACTTGTCAAATTGTTTCAAACGAGTCCTAAAATCAACGCCGTTAGCATTTTCCGTTAAAAATGCGACGTGGCATTTTATATAATTTTTATTTTCCACATGGATTTTTAAAATTATTTTTATTCATTTTAAAATATATATTTAAAAACAAAAAAATTAAATTTATTCATTTTATCTTATTTTCACCAAAAATATAAAAAAAAAAAGTTAAAATATTTATTAAAAAAAAAAAAAAAAAACGGCTCCTCTCCCCCGTTGCCACCGCCCATCATCGGAGGGGCCGGGTGACGGTTGCCAGCCCTAGGCGGGGGTGGCGGGCCTCGCCGGCCCGGCGAGGGCCGACGAGCTCGCCCGCCACGGGCGAGGCCTCGTCGGCCCTCGCTAGGGGCGGCGAGGCTCGCCAAAGGGCGGCAACGCCGCCGACCCCCGAGGGTCGGCGACGACTCACCCAGGGGGCAATGGCCGCCGGCCCCTCGTGAGGGCCGACGGGCCCCGGATCTAGGCACCCGGCCGGAGCTAAGCAAGGGTGCCTCAATCTAGGCTCGCCGGCCCTCACGAGGGGCCGGCGGCCATTGCCCCCCCTGGGTGAGGCCTCATCAGCCCTCGCCGGCCCCGAGCGAGGGCCGACAAGGCCTCGCCTAGGGCGGGCGAAGCTCGCCGCCCTCGCCCTGGGTTGGCGAGGCCCGGCCACCCCGCCCGGGGTCGGCCAGCAACCGTCGCTCGGCCCCTCCGGCGATTGGCGGTGGCAGCAAGAGAGAGGTGTTGTGCTGGTTTTTTTTTTTTTTTTTTTTTAACAATTTTTAAAAATGAATTTTTTAACTTTTCTTTTTAGTTTTTGTTGAAAATAATATAAGAATAAATTTAATTTTTTTTTTTTAAATCTATTTTTTTTAAATGAATAAAAAATAATTTAAAAATACACCTGGAAAATAAAATACTATTTAAAATGCCACGTCAGCATTTTTAACGGAAAATGCTAACAGCGTCGATTTTAGGACTTATCTGAAACAATTTGACAAGTTTTAAGACTTAAATGCACTTTTTGCAAGTTTTATGACTAAAATGCATTTTCGTTACAAGTTTTAGGAGTTTTGGAACACTTATCCCTAAGTAAAATTTGTACGACCCAAAACTCTTTGTTAGATAGGAGTAATCAATTTCCAGTCCAATCCAACTCGAGAACTAGACCAAAAGGATCCGTTCACAGTTTCTGGATTTTAGACCCCCTAATCCTAGAATCGAACTGGAATGGTCCAATTCCCGAGCAATCTAATGGAACTAATGGACGTTGAGCTTGTTGGCCATGAGAGGGTTGGAGTGGGAGGCAAACCACCGGGCGATGTGGAGGAGGATGCGGAAAGTGGAGGCGATGGAGTGGCGAAGGTCGGGAGGCGGCAATGAAGTGGAAGACGATGTTCGTGGGGCAAGAAGCATGCTGGAGAATGAAGAAGACGCCGGCGATGGAGCCCTAGAGGTACGTGGCGTCGAGAGTCATCGTGATGTGGATGGTGTCATCGGCATCACCCTGATGTGAGCATGTTAGCCACTTCATTTTGGGGTACTCTCTGCCGTTCTATAATGCGAGGACTTCTCGAAACTCTGGAAGGTTAGACGATGGCAGAGGAAGCAGTGGAGATGAAGAGGAGAGACAAGAAGAATATGGAGAGAAAATGGAGGTATTGGTGAGGGGACGGAGGCATGGTGGTGGTGGTGGTGGTGGCAGGAGGGATCGAGAATTGGGTCTAATGGGGGTGGTTGATTGGTGTTGATGAGAGAGAGAGGGTCTTATGGAAAATAAGTGAGTGAGGTTGTCCTCTTGTGATTTTTGGGGATGTGTGTGCCAAGCTAGAAAAGACAAACCCACCTTCATGTCTGAATCCGAAGAAATCGGTATGATCTGAGTAATCCGATTCAAACCTAAAACTAGGAACCGGACTAGCCATAACCGCTTCGAATTTTGTGGAACTGAAAGCCACACTGGCACACCCTAGAAATTGCCCAAAAGTGGCTGATCCGATCCAATCCAATCCAAACATTTCCCAATTCGATCAATTCCCGTTACACGATCCTAACATTATATGTAATTCAAGCTTCAACCATAATTTTTTTCATTCATAACTGAGCAAAGTTTGAGTGTACAAAGCGTTTCATCAAAAAAAGCTCGAGCTCAAAACTCGAGTTATATCAAATTTATGAATAGTATCAAGTCTTGATTTTTCTAGTCTATGGCTGTCAATGCTAATCCCCGCTCAATGCATGGGTTCGATGGCCCAACTAAATGAGGCCCACAACACACACAAAGAAACAGTTCAATTAGGCCCAATAAGCACTTATTGGGCTTAAATAGAATAGACTCAAATGACTTTCGATGCCCATGCATAAAGTTTATGGGTTGAATTGCCTGTTATGTTTGGCCCATGATTCCTGAATCATTTTCTTTTTCCTACCCCATGTATACAATCAATATGTACATATAGATTTCTCAAAATTTGAATGCGTCTCATGACACGAAAAGTTCGTAGAAGGAGCCACTATAGAATTTTTATCTAAGTATATTAAGTAGTTCTGTCTCAAACCAACGCGACTTTTTAACTCCAAAACATGCCAATTTGCACCATCATAGAGGTTACGAGTTGTTGTGTCAAGTGATATTACATCTATAGTCCAGCTCTCTCAATGTAATTAATAGTTAGAAATTAACATCGAGAGTAGAGTATGATATTATTTTTTTCCTTTTTAGATAAATGAAAAATAAACAAAATCTCCTTTACCAAAAAAGAAATCTTGCTTTATAAAAAAAAAAAAAACAAAACAAAACAAAATCTCCTCAACCAATGCAACCATTTCCACCCACGCATGGTTGCGCTGGTTGAGGCCTAGCCTCCTGATCGCCAAGTCAGGGATTCAACTCCTAAAGTCTGCCATAACTCTCAGAGCAGTTCCGTGACTTAAGCGGGGGGCCCCACTAGTGGGTTGCTGAGCTAATCTCCCCTGAGATATAGTCGGTCTTTGCAACAAAATGTAAGGTGAGCTAGGCTAGATTCTCGACATAAAAAAAAAAAAAAAAAAACAAAAAACAAAATCTCCTCTTTTGTTGCATGGTATGCTTGATTGCGAACCAAATAGTAGGACATTCATGCCGACGACTTTGTCCAGCCACACAACCAGTTCGATAGGATTAGAGCTTAAGCACGATTGTAAAACACCCTCTCCAAATTAAAATATGCTAGAAGAGGACGCATGCACAATGATGGTAATAGAATTTAACTTGCTGATCTTCGGGGAAGATTTAGAAAGCTAATGGAAAGAATTGAACAAGTCTGAAGGAAGACTTTTTTCCCATTACTCATCGCTTGCATATGACATTCCAAACTTCTGTTGAGTGATTTTGCCACTGCGCAAAGTCAATTTGATCGTTGATCGTTGTTGCCTCTGAAGGACCCATAGGGTTGAATCAACTAGAATACTGCTATAGGCTATAGAGCATATGTATGACTCAAGCAGGATTGTTTAACCTGAACCAACTTCTGATGAAGACATTCATAAAAAGTCACTTTACTTGAGAATGACTAGGTCAAATCCATTGATTTCCAAAGATTAAGCTGCCAAATGGAATGGACTTGTTGCCTTTCTACACATCATCCATGGACCAAATTTGCATTTGGCCGGCTTATGCAACAAGCTCATAAGGTCATAAATATTATATTATGCCAAATGCTTCTAGCATCTGGTATCTCACGAGATTCTATTAAATATTAGGCACATTTTTCAAGCCGTTTGCTATTTTAATTAAGATAGCCATATATGTTTCACGTAATTGTCTTCCTGGACCTTTTTACATATTTCACCAATATGTACACATTTTGACTATAGACTCGATATTATATACTCTATATAGTTTTCATATATGCCTTTTCATGAAAAACACTTAAGCTGCGTTTGACAATCAAGATAAAATTTATCATATATTATGTTTGGTGTCTACTCAATACAAAATAAAGTCGAATATAAAGAGATTATAAATCAAATAAAATTATCGCATAAAGAGGTGGGATAAAGGTTGATAAGATTTCTACTATCCATAATATGAAAGTTATTGATCTCGAATAGCAAAATTAAATTAAAAGTATATTTCAATATAAATAATATTCGAATTCTAATATAAGAAATTCAAAATAACAAAAAATAATGACAATTTAGTTTTTTAATTTAATCTTATTTTTATTTTTATATTCAAATTTAATTATATCTTATAATATAAATTCAATATATAAGTATAAATATATATTTATTATATGTATTATATTTATTATATATTTTATGTATTTTAATATTTTAGGTATATTTGTACAATTTACTATTTAATAAATTTTATTGAAGAATGATGGAGGGGGAAAAGCAAATAAAAAATAAATTTAATTAAAAAGAGAAGAAAAATAAAATAAAAATGCAAATAACAATGAAGTTGGCAAGAATGTCTCAAGAGATTTTTACAATCTCCGTTTATGCAACTTGTAGGTTCATTTACACTAATATATCTTTTATATTATATAATTTACAATGTAAATATATCCGACTTTATTAGTATGATTCAGCAAACGGTAAACAAGAAATAACAAAATTCATGAATTTCAATCTTATTATATATAGTCCTATCTTGATTAGAAATTGAGAAAACTAAATGTTGCCTTCACGTTTCCTTTCAGAGCTACAAACCTCTCTGTATGACCAAATGACCGACCGTTGCAATCATCTCAGGCGCGAGTAGATGGAGATGAGTATACACGCTGCAGTTTACTTCTGAGCATCAGCAGCATCAGCAGCATCAGTACCAAGATCAGGAAGAAAGCCAAGGCCAAAGCCATAGAAGGATTCAGAGGAACTATACTTGGTAGATAAGGGTATTTATCGGGAGGTGGCATCATGCACTCATCACCATTAAAGTAGGCTTTTCGAGGAAAAGCCCAACCCTGATCCAATGTAAAAGTACTCTTATCTTTCCGAAGAATCATCTCCGTCTGAACATTTCCTTCTGGCCCTGCTTGCATTAGTAGGTCATTGTAGTACTTTATGCCGTAAAACATCCCGGTGTCATCTGCATATGAGGGAATCATGAGAAACGAGATTACAATTTGGAACAGCGATTCTCACCACGTAACCATCGGGCGTCCACGACATAACGTCCCATTTAATGTTAATGTTTCCATTTGGATCGAGCACATCGTAAGCCGCTGAAAACGAGACGAGAGGAGTTAGAAAAGGCAAAAGCATTGGTACATGACAGTCTCATTGCTAGGGAAGAAAATAGTTGTTGTCTTCGCAGCTGAATTCTCTGAGCTGGAAGCTCACCCGCTCGAGCCAATACCGTCGTAAAGAGAATGACCGCAACTCCGAGGCGATTGAGGTTGTAAGGGGAAATCCTCAAAGTTTGCTATTATCGTATGGAGGACGCTGAACATGCAAGGATCATAAGATCAGTGAGGTCCTTATGTAAGAACTAACTCAAGGTGGCATCGGAAGGCATTAGAATACAGCTTAAATAGTACAAATCCACTGAAGATTTCTGAACAAACTCTAGCCGCGTAAAGCACGGCAATGGGAAAGAAAATAATAAATTCGGGTCCTTAAGCACGCGCGGCCGGCCGGAGAATTAAGCGCTTGTAATTTGTAGAAGGGGAACTTCAGTGAGGTTACTTTGCACAAATGGAATGCAGTTCGCCCTATCTGTCCTATCATGCTTTGGTCAATCCATAGAAAATGGACAAGGGAATCGAGAGGTCGTGATTTTGTACGAGAAATTTCTATCCGGTGTCCGATTGACATGACACTTGCTATTTTTTAACGAGAAGTTGAAGTTGGTTACACAGTTCAAATGGAAAACATTAGATTGGTTTTCGTTTGTAACATGGTACGAGCATCTTTTGTCTGTGATTCTGCACTGAAGTAGGAGACACCCTGGAAATAAATTGTCCCTAACTTAGCTGACTTTCGTCTCCCGTACCATTGTCATGCTAATCTCGCTTACCCAGTAGACTAATTATAGAAGGCTAATCGAATTTAAAAGACCCTTATTGCTAGTGTAATGTACCATCCTATTTCTGGGTAGCTATTTGAACATACAACCTCGAGTTGAAGCTCGTGGACCGTCCTCCGAGAGTTCCAATTTAATTTAGCCGCGATTGTACTTTATTTTAATTTTCGTTTATAATCTATCTTTCCTTTTAATTAAATTATACTTTGAGTGAATCAAGCTACTCGCCTACAACTGATGTTAGACTTGCCCATAAGATCTCGGCATGATTCATACCAAAACTTTCACAATAATTAATTCGAGGGAATACAAATTTATTTGAAGGAGTTGACTTTATGGATAGACTCGATTTTGCCACACTCTCACCAAATTAAGCCTAGCCATGCTCATATAAAATTTTTATAACCTAGAACTCTAGGTTAATAGGGATAATCGATTCTCGATCCAATCCTATTCAAGAATCGTACTGGAAGGACCGGAAGGATTGGCATCAGAAGGCATTAGAATACAATTCAAAAAGTAACATGACTGGAGATTTTCGAACAAACTCTAGCCACGGGTAGCACAGAGATAAATACAGGTTCTTAAGCACTCGTGGCCAGCCGGAGAATCAAGCGCTTGTAATGTGTAGAATTAGAAGGATAATTTTAGTAAGGTTACTTTGCATAAATAGAATGTAGTTCGCCTATTAGGCCCTTTTTGGTAACGTTTATGTTCCTCCCAATTTCTGTTTTTGTTCTTTGGAACAAAAAAAAAGAACAAAAATTCGTTTGGTAACATCAATTGATTTTTCTATTCCTCAAAATAGAAAAGTGATTGGGAATAGATTTGGAACAGAAACAAGAAGTAAAAAAAAATAACTTCTTGTTTAGGAAACAATTTCTAGAAATAAGTTATTTTTCTTTTCTTTTCTTTTCTTTTATTTTCTTCTTCCTTACTACCCCTTCCCTTCACCGTTGCCCCCGCTTTGTCCAGCCACCACGCTAGCCGGGCGGCGCCACCGCCTACCTCCCGCCACCCGTCGGCCCGACCGCCTCCAACCGCCCGCCCACCGATCGACCGCCACCATCACCCGCCACGGCCCACCGTCGATGACCATTGAGACCACCGCTAGCCGGGCGGGTCGACGGCCAGCCGCCATCACCACGGCCGGCTACCGTCGCCACCACCGGCCGCTATTGTCACCATCTGTTGCACCCACCGTTGATGACAGTTGACGCCACCGCCCGCTTGATTGGCGACTAGCCAACCGACGCCAACGACCATTGCCACGCTCACCGATGACCTCTGCCGACCACCGCCGCCCGCCGATGACCACCACCAAGCTTGCGCCGCCACCGTCGTCACCGCTAGCAATCATCAATGACGGTCGGCGGTAGGCGGTGACGGTCGCGGTGGCGGCAGTAAAGAAGAATAAGAAAAAATTTAAAAGAAATTACACATTGTGAATCATACCAAACGCATTTATATTTTTTTCATTCCAAAAATAGAAATTTTATGTAATTATCAAACGCGTTCTTCTATTGAGAAATTGTTTCTGAGAATAGAAATAGAAAAAAACTATTTCTAAAAAGAAATTGCTCCCGGAACAAAAGTGTTAGCAAACATACCCTTAATGTCCTAATATGCTTTGGTCAATCCATGGAAAATGGACGAGAGAATCAAGAGGTCGTTATTTTGTACTAGAAATTTCTACTCGATGTCCATTAGCACTTGCTATTTTTTACTGAGAAGTTGAAGTTGGTCACACATAATTCAAATAGAAAACATTAGATTGGTTTTCGTGTGTAATATGGAATGAGCATCTTTTCACTGGGATTCTTCATTAAAGTAGGAAACACCCCGAAAATAAAATGTACCTAACTTAGCTAAGTTGACTTTGGTACCGTATCATTGTCATGCTAATCTAGCTTACCTAGTCGAATTTAAAAGACCCTTATTACTAGAGTCATGCATCGTCCCATTTCTAGATAGCTATTCGAACATCTAACCTCGACATCCAATTTAGGTTAGCCTCAATTGGACTTTATTTTAAACTTCGTTTATAATCTACCTTTCCTTTTAATTAAATTATACTTCGAGTGGATCAAGCTATTCACGTACAACTGACGTTTCTTGCCCATAAGATCTTGACATGTTGATCTTGACATGATATACCAAATTCAAGTAACCTAACTTTCACGATGATTATTCGAGGGAAAAAAAAACTATTTGAAGGAGTTGACTTTATGAATAGGCTCGATTTTGTCACTCTCACCAACTCAAGCCTAGCCATGCTTATGTAAAATTTTTCCGACCCAAAACTCTTTGTTAGATAGGAGTAATCAATTTCCAGTCCAATCCAACTCGAGAACTAGATCAAAAGGATCCGTTCACAGTTTCTGGAATTAGACCACCTAATCCTAGAATCGGACTGGAACGGTCCGATTCCCGAGCAATCTAATGGAACCAATGGACGTTGAGCTTGTTGGCCATGGGAGGGTTGGGGTGGGAGGCGAACCACCGGGCGATGTGGAGGAGGATGCGGAAAGTGGAGGTGATGGAGTGGTGAAGGTCGGGAGGCGGCAACGAAGTGGAAGACGATGTTCGTGGGGCAAGAAGCATGCTGGAGGATGAAGAAGACGCCGGCAATGGAGCCCTAGAGGTACGTGGCGTCGAGAGTCATCGTGATGTGGATGGTGTCATCGGCATCACCCTGATGTGAGCATGTTAGCCACTTCATTTTGGGGTACTCTCTGCCGTTCTATAATGCGAGGACTTCTCGAAACTCTGGAAGGTTAGACGATGGCAGAGGAAGCAGTGGAGATGAAGAGGAGAGACAAGAAGAATATGGAGAGAAAATGGAGGTATTGGTGAGGGGACGGAGGCATGGTGGTGGTGGTGGTGGTGGTGTTGGTGGCAGGAGGGATCGAGAATTGGGTCTAATGGGGGTGGTTGATTGGTGTTGATGAGAGAGAGAGGGTCTTATGGAAAATAAGTGAGTGAGGTTGTCCTCTTGTGATTTTTGGGGATGTGTGTGCCAAGCTAGAAAAGACAAACCCACCTTCATGTCTGAATCCGAAGAAATCGGTATGATCTGAGTAATCCGATTCAAACCTAAAATTAGGAATCGGATTAGCCATAACCGCTTCGAATTTTGTGGAACTGAAAGCCACACTGGCACACCCTAGAAATTGCCCAAAAGTGGCTGATCCGATCCAATCCAATCCTAACATTTCCCAATTCGATCAATTCCCATTACACGATCCTAACATTATATGTAATTCAAGCTTCAACCATAATTTTTTTCATTCATAATTGAGCAAAGTTTGAGTGTACAAAGCGTTTCATCAAAAAAAGCTCGAGCTCAAAACTCGAGTTATATCAAATTTATGAATAGTATCAAGTCTTGAGTTTTCTAGCCTATGGCTATCAATGCTAATCCCCGCTCAATGCATGGGCTCGATGGCCCAACTAAATGAGGCCCACAACACACACAAAGAAACAGTTCAATTAGGCCCAATAAGCACTTATTGGGCTTAAATAGAATAGACTCAAATGACTTCTCGATGCCCATGCATAAAGTTTATGGGTTGAATTGCCTGTTATGTTTGGCCCATGATTCCTGAATCATTTTCTTTTTCCTACCCCATGTATACAATCAATATGTACATATAGATTTCTCAAAATTTGAATGCGTCTCATGACACGAAAAAGTTCGTAGAAGGAGACACTATAGAATTTTTTATCTAAGTATATTAAGTAGTTCTGTCTCAAATCAACGCGACTTTTTAACTCCAAAACATGCCAATTTGCACCATCATAGAGGTTACGAGTTGTTGTGTCAAGTGATATTACATCTATAGTCCAGCTCTCTCAATGTAATTAATAGTTAGAAATTAACATCGAGAGTAGAGTATGATATTATTTTTTCCTTTTTTAGATAAATGAAAAATAAACAAAATCTCCTTTACCAAAAAAAGAAATCTTGCTTTACCAAAAAAAAAAACAAAACAAAACAAAATCTCCTCAACCAGTGCAACCATTTCCACCCACGCATGGTTGCGCTGGTTGAGGCCTAGCCTCCTGATTGCCAAGTTAGGGATTCAACTCCTAGAGTCTGCCACAACTCTCAGAGCAGTTCCGTGACTTAAGCGGGGGGGGCCCACTAGTGGGTTGCTGAGCTAATCTCCCCTGAGATATAGTCGGTGCTGTGCTCCCGTAAGGTGAGCTAGGCTAGATTCTCGACATAAAAAAAAAAAAACAAAAAACAAAATCTCCTCTTTTATTGCATGGTATGCTTGATTGCAAACCAAATAGTAGGACATTCATGCCGACGACTTTGTCCAGCCACACAACCAGTTCGATAGGATTAGAGCTTAAGCACGATTGTAAAACACCCTCTCCAAATTAAAATATGCTAGAAGAGGACGCGTGCACAATGATGGTAATAGAATTTAACTCGCTGATCTTCGGAGAAGATTTAGAAAGCTAATGGAAAGAATTGAACAAGTCACTGCACTAATTTATAACGTAAATCGGGTTATATAGACGCTAGGATATTGGTTCTGAAAGAAGACTTTTTTCCCATTACTCATCGCTTGCATATGACATTTTAAATTTCTGTTGAGTGATTTTTCCAATGCGAAAAGTCAATTTGATCGTTGATCGGTGTTGCCTCTGAAGGACCCATAGGGTTGAATCAACTAGAATACTGCTGTAGGCTATAGAGCATGTATGACTCAAGCAGGATTGTTTAACCTGAACCGACTTCTGATGAAGACATTCATAAAAAGTCACTTTACTTGAGAATGACTAGGTCAAATCCATTGATTTCCAAAGATTAAGCTGCCAAATGGAATGGACTTGTTGCCTTTCTACACATCATCCATGGACCAAATTTGCATTTGGCCGGCTTATGCAACAAGCTCATAAGGTCATAAATATTATATTATGCCAAATGCTTCTAGCATCTTATCTCACGAGATTCTATTACATATTAGGCACATTTTTCAAGCCGTTTGCTATTTTAATTAAGATAGCCATATATGTTTCACGTAATTGTCTTCCTGGACCTTTTTACATATTTCACCAATATGTACACATTTTGACTACAGACTCGATATTATATACTCTATATAGTTTTCACATATGCCTTTTCATGAAAAACACTTAGGCTGCGTTTGACAATCAAGATAAAATTTATCATATATTATGTTTGGTGTCTACTCAATACAAAATAAAGTCGAATATAAAGAGATTATAAATCAAATAAAATTATCGCATAAAGAGGTGGGATAAAGGTTAATAAGATTTCTACTATCCATAATATGAAAGTTATTGATCTCGAATAGCAAAATTAAATTAAAAGTATATTTCAATATAAATAATATTCGAATTCTATTATAAGAAATTCAAAATAACAAAAAATAATGACAATTTACATTTTTAATTTAATCTTATTTTTATTTTTATATTCAAATTTAATTATATCTTATAATATAAATTCAATATATAAGTATAAATATATATTTATATAATAAATAAATTATATTTATTATATATTTTATGTATTTTAATATTTTAGGTATATTTGTACAATTTACTATATAATAAATTATTGAAGAATGAAGGAGGGAGAAAAGGCAAATAAAAAATAAAATTAATTAAAAAGAGAAGAAAAATAAAATAAAAAAGAAAATAACAATGAAGTTGGCAAGAATGTCTCAAGAGATTTTTTCAATCTCCGTTTATGCAACTTGTAGGTTCATTTACACTAATATATATTTTATATTATATAATGTACGGTGTGAATATATCCGACTTTATTAGTGTGATTCAGCAAACGGTAAATAGGAAATAACAAAATTCAAGGATGGACCTCACCTTGCCCTCGAGGGTCGAGCCCTCGCCATATACAATGAGCAAGGTTCGCGACACCCTCACCAATGTAGTCACCTCCCAAAAATCCGCCAAATCCGCTAAGGGTGACCCTCGCCCTAGCCATGAGGGTCAAGCCTTCCTAAATTTGACGAAGGCGACCCTCGCCAGCCACAAGCGAGGGTCACAACACCCTCATCAGCCCTCACTTGTGGTTGGTTGCCAAACATAGGCTAAAGGGAAAGAAAGCCAAAAAAAAAAAAAAGAGAGAGAAAAAGGAAGAGAGAGAGAAATGGTGAAGAAGAGAGAGAAGGGACTTGTACCTTTTCTTAAAGGTGGGCACGTGAGCGACACGTGTCGCTCGTGGCATGGACCGATGCATTGCTGAGGTGGTTACCCAGCTGCACCCAATATTTTCTCAGTTGATTGGTGTTGAGAAGAGAGAGAGAGATGGAGGGTATTATGGAAAATAAAGTGAGTGGGGTTATCCTTTCGTGGTTTTTGGGGATGTGTGTGCCAAGTTAGAAAAAACAAACCCATCTTCATGTCTATATATGAAGAAATCAATCCGGTCTGAGTGATCTAGTTCCCATCTTGAAATTGGGAACCAATTTGAGTAGTTCTTAGTTCAATCAGTTCTCATTGCACACCCCTAACATTATATGTAATTCAAGCTCCAACCATAGTTTTTTCGTTTCTAATCAAGTAGAGTCTGAGCGTAGCAAGGGCTTCATTAAACAAAGCTCAGGCTTGAAACTTGAGTTTTCTAGCCTATGGCTGTCAAACTGTCTCGAGTCGAGCCATCAACTCAACTCGACTCGACTCGATTAAGCCCCCTCACCATATCCAAGTATCAAATGCTAATCCCAACCCAATGCATGGGCTTGATGGCCCAACTAGATGAGGCCCACAACACACACACGCATGAAGAAACAGTTTGGTTAGGCCCAATAAGTATATGTTTGGGCCTAAACACAATAGGCTCAAATGACTTTTCAACACCTATGCATGAAGTTTATTGGCTGAATTGGTTGTCATGTTAGGCCGATAATTCTTGAATCATTTTCTTTTCCTGCCCTATATATACAATCAATACATACATATAGATTTCTCGAAATTTAAATACGTCTCACAACCCAAAATAGTTTGTAGGAGGAGTCACCGTAAAAATTTTCCCTTTGTACATTAAGTAGTTCTACTTCAGAACAATGCGGCTTTTAACTACAAAACATGCCAATTTGCACCATCGTAGGAATTACGAGTTGTCGTGTGGAGTGATATCATATCTATAATCCACCTTCCTCGATGAAATTAATAGCTAGAAATTAACAGCGAGAGTAGAGCATGATTTTTATTTTTTCTTTATCCGGATGAATAAAAAAATGAACAAAATCTTCTCTTTTGTTGCATGGCATGCTTGATATGTCGGTGGAGCTGTCCAGCCACACAGCCAGTTGGGGCTGTCGGTGAGTCCCCTTGTTTGGACATATCACATGTCTCTTCTTTCGCTCATGTTCTAATTATTGTCCTTTTTTTATTTCCTCTTTTTATTTATTTCTTTTTTTACTTTTATTTTCCAAGATAAATTGGCTGTTCATGACAAGCAAAGTAGCAAGCATCACTGGACGTTCAGCTAATTAAGAAAAGAAAATATAAAGTGCTTAAGATTGACCAAGATGAGTGGCCTTGAATCATGGGCAAGTGACCCCTTTCGCCGTACGTAATTTGATCTTCGTTCATCTTGACCAGTCCAACAACTTTTGAGACACGCATAATCATTTTTTTCAACCTGAAATTTCCGTTTTTTTCCCCTACTTTGGGCAGACATCATTTTGCAGGGTTTTCACCAATTAACGCGTGAGATCCTTCGTTATTTTCATTTTGTGATGGGACAACTGGACATTGATTTTCCTATCGAAACAAATTGGCATTACCCCCTTTTTTTTAAATTACTTATCAAATAATGCAATGCATTGTATAGATATATGCATCCATATTATTAACGGACAAAACGTTAAAAAAAAATCAGTTTAATATGTGAAATGAAATCTAACCCGATATTCGCGTCCCAAATTGATCAGACAAAGCAGCATTTTCTTCCGAATTGGGAATATGCTGTGACCAAATAATGAACTTCCATTCCACCTGTAATTTGCTGTGCTCGTGCTGCCAACTGTAACCCGACAGCCTTGTACAGCATCCTCGCCAAAAGGGATTCGAATGAGCTCAGCCACGGCCCCAGTGTCCCACGACCAATAAAAATCTCCTTTTTTACCGCTCTGCACCGTTTGGGAGCATCCAATTATTCCTTGCGTTAACTTTTTCGATTTTGAAAAGGGTCGGTTCTTGAAGCTTTTGATTTCGGCCAGCGGACTTAAATTGGGGGAGACCATCGGAATGTTCTTAAAAATTTAAGCATAACGGTCGGGACGTGCCGCCCATGATGAAAGGAAAATCAATAGATGGATCGGAGTGCAAAGAATCAAATATGTATACTAGAAGCTATGATCGTATTGACATGAAATCGAGCGTGGATAACATGGATTAGAGAGGCCCAAAAGTGTTAGAATGCGGGATGGAGCATATTTTATAGGCGAACTAATTCGTGTTTATTGAATACAAAATTAGTCAAAGCATTAGGGCTGAATAATGAGTCCACTTTGAGTTGCTCGATTCGAATAACAGATGACATGAGGCACGGGGCTTTGAGCTTCTTCTCTTCACGGTTCTTTCTCTTCCCCACTTTAGAACCTGGGATTGGGAAACTTGGTCTTATATGCACCATCTCTCTTTTTTTAATTGCATCCTCTCATTCCTTCCCAAGTTACTGTCTAGGGCTACAAACCCATCTCTAGGTCTAGACATTTGACCTGGTTTGGAGGACATGAATAAGTGATATGAACATACGATTGTATGGAAATACGCGACAAAATCAAAATGCGACAAGTGTCGTCACGTCCTTCTTACGATATGTATGATATAAAATTTCAAAAATACTATGCATACGAAGCATCCATGCTCTCTCCTCTTCCCTCCCGCCAAATTTGTCCAGATCCTCGTACTCTTTCGAGAAAAGGAAAGGATAAGGATCTTATTTCGACGTCGAAAGAATTCAAATTATCAAGAAACCCCTTTAATTCAAACCCCGATAGTTACGCAAGCACACGACGGGGTAGTATCAATCGTCAGAGACGATCGAGTCTTGGAAATTCGAATATTTTATGCCGTATGAAGAACAAATCAATGTTAAAAAAAATGGACCAAAGAAGCTAGTGGGGGCAAGCATATGGCAAGTAGTGGTCCCGTAGTGGTGGCCACATGATGGAGAGAAGTCATGTTCCTTCGCATGTACAGTCTACTGGCTAGACTCTCAGATCATGATCCATTATGGTAATTGTTAATTGACTTTGCAATCAATATGCCTGCGAATATGCTCTCTCGCCAGTTATCGTAGTCGTCGTCGTCGTCGTCATCATCATCGAGTCTCCTCTTTATAATAATAGTAGATGGCGAAAGACCAGAGGGAGATGTTAGGACGAGCAGGAGATGCGGGAAACGAATCAAACCGGTGGCGGTCACGTTACCATCGGCTGATGCGAGGCGCTCGGCTTTGGAATCCTTAGATTAATACGCCCATTATCGAGCGGGAATCAATGATTAGCCCCTTGCCAAAAAGATTTGACTATGAATTAGTAGTCTGGCACTAGTAGGACACCGCATTTTTCCACGGGGGAAGTCCCCTACCCACCCCACCCTTCACGACGGAAAGAGAAATTAAATAACGAAATCAGTCTTGTCATGTCGCGTTGGACCCTTTTTTCTTGCTACCGTTTCAACTTTCAACCGCGCGCCATCGATCGTCTGCCGTCCGTTAACGTCGGTGCTGTCCTTGTTTGGAGGGCTTCAAGAGGACCAAGGGGCCAAAAAAGTTTTGAAGTGTATCGATTTAATTATGAATTTTGTAATTTTTTTAATATTAATATTAATTTAATTCGTTCGGTCAAATTTGGTCTATTGGCGCGCTGACATGGATGCCGTCCGTTAATGTCCGAATTCTTTTTGTTACCTTTTTCATTTTATTTATTTTTTTTGTCTTTTTCCTTATCCTTTTCTTCCCCTAAGCCTCTTCTCCGGCAATGGGCGAGCGCAACGACCCTCACCCGACCTCGCCTAGGGTTGCGAGTGTGGCGGCTTAGCCTAGATCTGTGCAAGGCCAGCCTCACCTCGCTCGCGGCTTTAGGTGAAGTTGAGCGAGGGTGGCGACCTTTCGTGTGGGCGGGACGGGCTAATGTCTACATTAAGTCAATTTGGTCAAAATTAACCAAATAGAATGAAATGATACTAATGTAAAAATGTTTATGACTGAACTAGTACCAATGCTATAAATTTATGATTTTTTTTGTACTTTTCCCGTTTCAAAATAGAAGAGAAAGGATTCTAAGGGCTTGTATGATAACTGGTCAAACATTAATTATTATTTTTTATTTTGTTCCTCGGAACCAAAAAAGAATAAAAATCCTTTTAGTAAAATTTGTATTTCCAATAATAAATTTAGAACAAAATCAATAAGTAAAAAAAAAAAAATCATTTCTTTATTCCCAAAAACAACTCAAGAATATTAAGCTCAGACAATTTTTTTTTTTTTTTTTTTTTTTTCTTGGCTTTTCTCTTCCTCTTCTTCTTCATCTAGCTATTTGCCAACTCAAGAATCGAAGGGATCCCTGTCGCCCCGGTAGACAGGAGGAATTAACCGATTCCTGATTTTTCAGTTTCGGATCCTCCGACCACAACATTCACGCTATATGAAAAGCACATCGACAGCGAAAAATCGACCCGTCAATTGCTCGTGCTAATGATGACATTCACCCGTCGAATCATTCACATTTACGGACAACGCCCCGTGCCCCGCTCCCATACGTTATAGGGGCCGTTCCGAATGTCACGTTCCAAATGCGAGCGGCCTAACATGCGTCGTCTCGCCATTCCTCGGTCCGATTCGATTTGAATTTTGACCGTTCCCCTCATTTTCTGGTCACCCGCCCAACTCCCCTCCAAAAAGTTATCTCTTCCTGCTTTTCAGGCGCTGATGGAGGTGGTCCTCCTCACGTTGTCCCCGCACGTGTTGACCCCGGCGACCCTGTCCAAGGGACACGTGTCGACCGCGGAGCGGTCGGGGCCCCACCGCGGGTCGTCCCTCGTCGGATCGCGTCCCACTCTCTCTCTCTCTTCTTTTATTTTTTTTTCAAAATTTTTTTCGTTTTGTTTTTTTCTTTTTGAAATGTCGAAAGGCTCCAAGAATTTAAATCCGAACGGCGACTTTGAAGGAGCCGCCCCTCCCGCACCACGAGAATTTTCTGCCCACCACCCCTTCGCGACGCGGCTTCTCTCTCGTGCCGACCCCGTCAGATCTCTCACGTGTCCCGACCCCGTCAGATCTCTCACGTGTCCCGACCCTCTCTTTTCTTTTCTCTTTTTTTTTTTTCCGAATTAATTTAGACGAGGATTTTCCTCTGGCCAATGCGGTCGCGATTAGGTTCGAGGATGCGAAGCTCTTCTTTCGTGCACAAAACCATCTCTCATGAGCAGTGTCGTTCCGATTTTAAAGATATCGACTTCTATACCCGATAGAGATTGGCGAAATCTTAATCAGTTCCGTACAAGATTTCACTATAAATTTTGAATGAATAATTACCTTAAAGAGTGTATTCACTTAATCTTGTATGAAATGATGATAAAAAAATCATGTGATTACAATGAAAACTAATGAACGGTGCGAGTTATTTATAGGAACAGTATTTATTGCCCTAACAAAGCCTGTGCTGAACAATTAATTTGGGAGTACCGCCAGTTGCGGTTGCTCCAGGTTGCCATTATTTCTCCCTTAAATTCTTATTATTTATGTTAATTTTATTCATATTGGGCAATTTTTTTTTTTTTTCATGTTGTAGTCATACTCAATTTTTCTAGTATTAATATGATAGTCAATTACCACTGTCCACTTTTTTGTTTTTACAAAAATTAAAGGAGGGAGATAATTATGTGCAAAAAAATAAGACTAGAATAAATATATATTATTTTTGGTATGAGGTGAAAGTATATATTTACTCCTTAAGAGTTACATACATTACATATACAAATATAAAGAATATTTATGAGATAACATCTAGTTTAAGAGCAAATATATTAGGAAAATACTACAATGTGTGATGTGATTTATGGATTTTTAATTTGTTTGACATGATCCCTAAACTCTTATTTTGTTTAGTATGAACCCTGAACATTTGATCTATATTCAGTATAATCCATAGAATATATGAAAAGATTCAGTGATGTCCATAAACTTGAATTAATTGAATGGTAATATTAAATATTTTCATATAAATCAAGAACTAACTTAAATATGTATCAAAATGTTATGGATTATATTGAACAAATTAAAATTGATAAATCATATTGCATATTAAATTAAAATTTGCAGATTATTTATGTCATTACTTAAAATATCTTCTGCTACAAATTATGGCGATTTTGTATAATCTCCCCAAAAGAGGAAATCCGAATCCGATCACCCTTTTTTATATTTAATTCCGGAGAGACAAAAAAATAAAAAGAAAAAAAAGGGAGAAGAGGTACGTCAACGTGGCACCAATGAAACCCCGTCTACAGCACGACGCTTAGCTGGACCACACCGCATTTAATCCCACCCCCTCGCACGTGCCACCGCACCATATATAAACCCCCCCAAACCCCGTCTCTCACCTCTCACTCTTCCCCCCTCCTCCCCTCACATCATCCATCGCTCGCGCCCCCTTTCTCCGAAGCTCTCGACAATGGCGTCGGTCACCCCCGCCGCCGCCCCCGTCGCCTCCGCCGTGCCGGCGACGCCGATGCTGAAGGACGAGCTGGACATCGTGATCCCGACGATCCGGAACCTGGACTTCCTGGAGATGTGGCGGCCCTTCTTCCAGCCCTACCACCTGATCATCGTCCAGGACGGGGACCCGTCGAAGAAGATCAACGTCCCCGAGGGCTTCGACTACGAGCTCTACAACCGCAACGATATCAACCGCATCCTCGGCCCCAAGGCCGCCTGCATCTCCTTCAAGGACTCCGCCTGCCGCTGCTTCGGCTACATGGTCTCCAAGAAGAAGTACATCTACACCATCGACGACGATTGCTTCGTGAGTCTCGCTCCTCCTCCCCTGTTGCTTTGGATTCCGATCGTGGTTGACCGCGACTACTAGTTGAATCGAGAATTGCTGGACCTTTTCCTTTTTTTATTCTTGCCGTTTTTTAGCTTGGAGATCTAGTTGTGGTTTCGTCCGTTCCGTGCCGATCTGGTCACTGTGAATTTGTCGGCGATTGTTTGGGCGGGCGGATCTGTGTTTTGACTAAAGTAGCATGTGGGAGGAGGTGCTTTAATCTCGATTAGCAGGCTTGAGTAGTTGATGTCAGTCAATTTAGGTTTTTTCGAGGGCTTTGTAGTACTGTTCTCGGTCCTCTGAGTGTTGGCGGGGAGTTGGGAAAGGTAGATCTGTTGGTTTTCCATCGATTGAGCGAGTTTGATTAGGGACATTGTGGTAATTCCCCTTGTTTCTGTTTAGATTTTTATTTTTCCCTTCCTGTAGACTTAGATCCTAACGAAAAATCCTTGCCTTGCTGTAATTTTGTACTTTTCCTTTCGCCATCCGCAAGATCTAGCCTTTTCTTTGTTTTATATAATGTCCTAGGCTGCACGATCTGGACGAGGTTTGTCGCTGAAGTATGAGTGAAACTATCCACATGCTTTTGTCATGCGGATAACCCATAGAAAATAAGCGCATTGCTTCTGATATTGTGGTGCATCGCTTTCTTGTTGTTGAAGTTGGCGAGTCAGGGTGAAAATTAGTTTCTTTGTGGCTTTATTTATGAACTTTTTTGTGAATGATGGCAGGTTGCTAAGGATCCAACTGGCAAGGACATCAACGCGCTTGAGCAGCACATCAAGAACCTTCTGACTCCATCGACACCGTTTTTCTTCAACACCCTTTACGACCCATACAGAGAAGGCGCCGACTTTGTTCGTGGGTATCCCTTCAGTCTCCGCGAGGGCACTCCAACCGCTGTTTCCCATGGCCTCTGGCTCAACATCCCTGATTATGATGCCCCCACTCAGCTTGTCAAGCCTCGTGAGAGAAACACTAGGTTTGGACTTTGTACTCTCTGATCTGTGTCTTTATAAGTGGAATGCACGCTCCTTCATGGGATTATGAATATCATGTGCCTCTGTATGCCAGGTACGTGGATGCTGTCATGTCCATTCCAAAGGGAACTCTCTTCCCTATGTGCGGAATGAACTTGGGATTCAACCGTGACTTGATTGGCCCTGCCATGTACTTTGGCCTTATGGGTGATGGTCAGCCAATTGGGCGCTACGACGATATGTGGGCTGGCTGGTGCATGAAGGTAGTAATGTTTCATACTGTTCTCGTGATGTGTTTTCAGAAATAGCTTGACAAATAAGATTTGCATTTTATCAGCATCCGAGAAATGGGTCTGTGACATTATTTGATTTTTATTTTCGTCCACCTGATTAGAGAAGCTAAGATCACTCATTTTGATGACTATGCAGGTTATCTGTGATCATTTGGGATTTGGAGTGAAGACAGGACTCCCCTACATCTGGCACAGCAAGGCTAGCAATCCGTTTGTGAACCTCAAGAAAGAGTACAAAGGCATCTACTGGCAAGAGGAGCTGATTCCTTTCTTCCAGTCCGTGACCCTTCCAAAGGAGTGCACCTCCGTCCAGAAATGCTACATTGAGCTCTCCAAGCAAGTGAAAGCCAAGCTTGGCAAGGTTGACGAGTACTTCAACAAGCTGGCAGATGCCATGGTCACATGGATCGAGGCATGGGACGAGCTCAACCCAGCTGGGAAAGAATCTGCTGCTGCACCCAGTAACCCTCCGAAGTAGAGATTTGTTTCTTTGACAGGCATTTTTCTCTCGAATAGTGCTTATCCTGTACCTTCAGTCTTATTATTTCCGTCCTAGTTTTTTACCCTTTGACTTTCAGAGCATCATTTACATGGCGGGTTTGAAGCTTTTTGTCTTATTTATAATGTTTATGTTACTATGAGATTAGAACAATAAGTTTTTTTAGGGATTCTGTACTGAATTAGATTGAGCATTTTGATGAGATTTGATTTTAATATGATTGAGAGAGATGAGATGAACCGCCTCTTTCCGTTTCTTCTTTTCTTTGGTTTGAGTTGTTGCTTAACGTCTGTGGTTCTTCCTTTTTAAGGGGCCTTTCTAGTACATGGTCATTGCACGTTGACTCGGAGTGTGAAGTTTTGACGTGGGAAAATGTTACGGATGGACGATCCACGTTTTTATAGATCCTTTGTATTTTCTAAGGCGAATTTGAAAAAATGAAATACCTGACCTTGGTCGGTTCGATGGCAAAGTATATGATTCTGCTTTTCACAGTGTTTGATTAGTTTGTCTATGGTAATGCCGCATTTATCTGCGCACTTCCATGAATGTCGGTAGGACCTGGAACAAGGATGTAGGTCTTTGTCATTTTGGGTCCCCTCACTACATTCCTTGGGCATATGATTAATGTATTGAAAACCTAATATTTCCTTAACCGATACGGAACAAGTACCAGCTTTCTTGTCTCCTATCGAAGTTTCCCTCTCTTAAAAGTTTATAAACCTAACGAAATTTTCGATAAGTTAACACGTACGTTAGGTGTTATAACCTCCAATGGAAATTGGAGAGGAAAGCTGCACAAAGCCAAAGATCTACCAACTGGATGCTGAAGGATCATTGGTATCAACGAATTCTTTTGTCCACAATAGAAAGACGCTAGACTCAAACCTAACTGCTGCTTCGGCTCTTTCAGAACAATTCACCGCCTGCACTCTGCAATTTCCATGTGCTGTCGGTGTCGGTGTCCCATGTGCAAAAACCCAACATTATTTCCAACTCTCTTTTCCCCCCCTTTCTACAGATTATTAATTATGAAAGCATGTGCAAGTGCCCGTTTCAAGAAACGCAAACGCCTTCCGCAGAACAGTAAGCTTAAATGAATCTGTTTTCCCTCCCCTCTTGACTATGAAGAATTAATGACCTAAAAATCTGTTCAGGCCAATGTCCTAAAATTGTCAAAATGAAAAATGCCCTTGCATACTGGGCCTCGCAATTCTTCTGCATGGTTGCCATAGATTTTTGGCAATCGAAGCCACAAAAACAAACCGACACAGACACAACATCAATGGGCAATGCACGACAAGATCTCCATGACCGAAGTTATGCAGAAGTCGGACCACCATCACCATCAGAAAGCGGGAAGAACAGAGGTCTTAGTAGTAGCTATAAAACTGAATTAGCGGCATTACACCCTTTCGCATGGGCATTTTTACCCGATCCTTGATTTTTCCTACTTGAACCGCCATTACCAACACCTTCGTAGACTAAATTCACTACTCTTTCCTGCTTACTGCTTGGACCAGAAAAATTGCAAAGTTCAATAAATAATTTATTGCTCAAGTGGGTGTACCACTGCCTTCCGTGGCCATCGAAGAATACTGATCTTCCCCATACTACTACCATTAACCTCTCCCTCGAAAGAAATAAAAGCCAATCTCAGCCAATTCTCTGTTTCACTAAGACAGGATCAGGAATTCGAGCCAGACAAGCAGAAGATTTGAGAAACAATGCAGAGAACATGCAAAGCTTCGAACTGCTTGTCAATTGTAACTGCAATGAAAATGAGAATGCGTATGTCACTAAGCGAACTGAACTGCAACATCAAGTTTGACAGCAGCAGACGAAAAGAAAAGAGGAATCAGTTCCAGATTTAATTTTGCCTGCATTAGCAATCTTGACCTAAACATCCTCTCATATCAGACAGGGCAAGTTGTCAGTCTATATATAAACAGAGTCAAGAGGTGACAACTTTGCCGAGAGAAGGACGAAGTTTGCTGTAAAATTGACAACTTCATGCGATTGGGTGGCATAGCGAGTAAGACACATTCCAAGCACAGTAGGGACCAGATTCTTATTGATCAGCTAGAGCCTAGCGCAACTTAATACTCAGTGCTAAGACAGAATTCAAAGAAAACATCCTTGCCAAACAACATTTCATCTAAATAAGCACAAGAAGCGGGAAAAAAAATTAAATAATTTCTCCTCTCGTAGTATATACAGTTGATTTCCAATACAGCGAATATTGACAAAGCAAACTGAATACGAGAGAAACATAGGCGCTACCTACCCATCGAGCAAATGAAGGTTCCAAGGATTTCCTTGTACCTTGTCTTGGAATGCTCAAGTGATGCTGGGACAACCGAAAACATCATTTTGCTCCTTCAAATGGATGGATTGCCTTTGATCCTCCACACGTCGAAGTTGTGATGACAATTGAAGCAAGTTCATTGTAGCACCACCACCTTCAGGAGAAAGATTGTCTTTGGAGTTTACAAAACCTGATCCCCCTAGAATCCCATCAGAGATCTCCAAATCAGAAACCAGGGGATGACCTGGGAGGTTTCTTTCTGCAGAGTCCATCACCGATGAAGACAATTTTTTCAACTCCACCCCTACGGAAGCATGCGAACTCATATCCACTAGCTTGTCGGTTGCTCTGCACAGAGAGAAATGATGGTCGGTGCCTGCCATGACCAAAGACTGAGCCATGGGAATTCGGGAGTGGCTTGAAGAATTTTGAGATAGAGATGACAGAAGAGAGAGAGCACGGCCAGATTCTATGATCCCCGATATTCCTTGTACAGTTGATGCAGTGTCGAAAATAGCAAAGTCCTCACCACAGAAGGAGGTGTTTTGAAAAGAAGAATGTGAAGAGTTTTGCCCACCCAGCTCACGTGGAACCTGATTATTTTTACTGGAAATGCCAGATGATGTGGATTTTACTCTGCCTCCATCAAAGAGGGAAAATTGTCTCTCAAATTTGTAAGGAGAGATCAGTGATATTGCATTCGGATGCCTGTTTGGGGTGGGAATAGCTGATGGAGGACCAAGACCAATTCCATCTTCAGCTTTGATGTGCTCATACCAATTATTCATTCCATATAGCCCAGAATTCAGAAAATTTTCGCCAGCAAGTGTATCTTGGCACATGAAGGAGGTTGGTGCTAACAGATTTCTCTCAAGCCCGCTACCTGGAGTCACGCAGTCATTTACAATGTCATTACAATGCATGCATAAAACAAATTGGAGGAATTCTTTAACACAGAAGTGAATCTCTGATTAAGACATACTCGGCAAGCAATTTTTCCTATTACAACAGGCAAGATTCACGCTAAGTTTAGATTAGGAAACATGACTGGTTTCTCAATATTCATGGTTTTAATCACAAAGCAACATTATTCAGGTATGCAATGAACAGTGAGAACTGTCAGTGGCCAACCCAGAGATATCAACAGTAGAACTAAACACATCATAGGGCTTGTACAATGCCATAATCCAGAGTTCCAATTCCCTCCCATGCAGAGAATGGCACCTGTTACTTAACAGGACAGCCTGCATTTCTCTTATGGGATTTAGAATATTTAGATGCTGCACAAGTTGCACCTTGAAAATTTAT
This sequence comes from Eucalyptus sp. ANBG9806169, assembly GCA_014182395.1. Classification (NCBI taxonomy): domain Eukaryota; kingdom Viridiplantae; phylum Streptophyta; class Magnoliopsida; order Myrtales; family Myrtaceae; genus Eucalyptus; species Eucalyptus sp. ANBG9806169. The sequence continues at coordinate 25,870,525 of CM024583.1, forward strand.
TGGCAGACACCTTATGAAACTGCCATCCTGTCTTCTTCCAAGTAAAGGAACTGGCTAATTTCCATCCAGTTTAAAGCACCATGTGAAACCATAAAAGTGAATGGGAGTTGGAACTGTGAGTACAATCTAGTCCGTTCCCTTTCTATCAGGAACATGTGATAATGTTAGCTGAGAATTATGCAGAGAAATTTTGTGCTATCTTAGTCTGTAGGACAGGCAAATCTCGAGTCATTTACCTTATTTTAGCTTTATTCTCATGCAAGCTAGAGCATACCAAACGCATTCATTAGAAATTAGTATACATTGAAACTTCTGACATAATTCAAAGAGATTTAAGAGAATCTCACTTTTCACATTTCTTTCACAACCTCAAGTTATCTTGGAGAGCCAGAGCTAGTTAAACCCAATCAGAAGACTGATCTTCGTGGCACATACAAGTAGAGCCATCAGGATAGCACATGAAGATAGCTCGTTCAGTTATATTAACAGGGGCTCTAGGTAGCCCATAGCTTAAATTGGAAAGAGCGGATATTCAAAGTTCCATAGTCTATATCAGTTGCCAAACATAGTTGTAGCAACAGAAGAAAGAGAAATATATACATCATAGGCAGGATCCATCTAGGTTAAATAACATTTAAGCATATTTTTAGCAGATTTTGGAGGGAGGTAGAATCAACTATAACCTGGTAAACAGGTGATTTTGAATTAACAGACAATGCATGCCAGAGTTGAGTATCCTGAAACTCCTATTACACATTTAAAGCCAAGACACAGTATACATTTTCAATCTAACAAAAAAAAAAAAAGCACATGACTAGGTAAACCTGCAAGCATGTGCTTATTCAAGATTGTAAGCAATCAACATTCATGACAGACACTCAATCTAATGGCCATGTCCTGGTGACTTTTGCAAACCAGTATTCAATCATGACAACAATTTGGAAGTAACTTCAAGTCACATGGTAAAAGAATGCGAGAACTGGCTTTGGATAAGATCCTCCGGTTGATGAAAATACAGACCTCCCAACTCAGAATGCATATGGTAGTTCTCCTTTATAGTTGAGAGGAATATATTCAGTCAACAGGAAAACCAACTCCCTAGATTAAAAACATGACACGTCATTACATAACAGAGACTAAAACAAGTAGCAAGAGACAGCCAAAGGAATCAGTAAATTCTCGAGTTCAAGAGATCACATCTCTCACTTGACGATGTTTTGAAGTGCATAAGGAACTCCCCTAATATTGGACAGACATCCATTACCGTTCTGCCTAAAGTAAGTCATGCACCTCCTTTCTAGATTTACTGCAAACTCAGTTTAGACATTAAGATAGACTATTCTTGACCACAACCATCCACAAGACAATACCATCAAAAATTGCAAATCAGTTACAATGGTGAAGAAACAGATCAATTTCTGAAGAATATACATCTGCTATGTTAAGTCAACTACCTGCACTCGAATATGTCACACTCTCACCGGTGCACAGGCGCGTGCAGAGAGAGAGGCAGAGACAGAGAGACAGAGAGACAGAGAGAGAGAGAGAGAGAGTATAAGTAAGTAAAAGCTTTGCAGTACCATTGTATGACTGCAACATCCTGCCAACACTACCAGACTGAACACCAACATGAGGCTTCCGGCGCCGCTCATTGTGGACACTGAGACGTTTACGGCAGCTGCGCTTACCATCATCGAATTCAGCTAGCAAATGAAATCTGGATGGTCAAGTAGTGGAACAAAAACTATCAGCTACAAAGTCAACAATGAACAAGTCAAGGTATCTTTTTCCTTAATCTACTATCAAATTATATTAACACAGTAAGATGGTAGAAAAATCTTGCGAGATTGCCAAATATTTGGGCTCAAGCAATCTTGTAAAGTTATGTTTTCCTCCCCGCTCATCCTATGAAGCTTTCTGCGGAATTGGTCATGATGAGAGCATATCCAAAGGTAAGCGTGATGGGAGATGACAAACCTGCTACATTGCTGGCAAAAACGCTGTTCAACTCCGTTTACAACCACTTGGGCAGTCTTTGAGTGAACCTCACACACTTTATGCCTCTTATGGTAATCTTTTGAAGAGCTAAGATCTTTGTTGCATCCAAAAACTTGGCAATAAGCGGTATGGCAATTCGCTCCAACAGATCGAGCTCGCTTGGGAGGTGTCGATGATTCAGAAGAAGATAAAACCTTTTTTCCTCCCTGAGGGAATTTTGCGCCGGGAACTTCCCTGGATTCACCAAATCTTCCCAATTTCAAGTCAATGAGCAATGAATCTTGGGTATTGGAGTCAACCCCTGAGACCGATAAATTTGAAGTGGATTCGTCTTCTCCCCCAAAAGAGTCTAAGGCAGCCAGAATCTGATTTGCACCATTCCCGTCATCAAATTTATCAGTCAAGACATGCCTGGGGGACTTTGGGTGAACTTGCTTCCTGATTATTTCTTGAAAACCAAGTTGACCGAAACCTTGGCCAACATCTGCTTCTTGACCCGAGACGACTACACTATTGCCAAAACTAGGCGGACTCCTCAGTTCCCAATTCGTGACAGCATTCTTGCTCCTTCCAAGCAAATCAAATGGCGAGACAGGCTCATCCGATACAAGAGCCTTCCCTTCAGAAAAATAGCTCCACGACTCCATTAAAAGAAACTCACTTTCAGAATTAAAGGATTCATACAAAAATTCTACCCCAACCCCACAAACAAAAAGTCTCACTGCTAAACTAAAATTCCTCCTAGTAATTAAAGGAACCCACTAGCCAGCTGAATTAACTTCTCGAGCACTGTAACAGTAGCTTCCCTTCCCGAAACCCAAATCCAAGAATCTCCAGATCCTGGACAAGATTATCGTTCAAGAAAAGGACCATGCGTCCAAGAAACAACACTCCGAGCTCACAGCTTCAGGCCTCAGGAAAAAAAAAAGGGCACGAAAACCAAGATGAATCTCTCGAAACCCACGTGAACCCAATCTTGAAGTGAACCTAGTGAGAGGGGGAAAACAAGAGTAAATTCAAGAAGAGCAGATGAGAGCAAGAAAAGGAAGAGAGGGGGGGGGGGGGTTGGTGTGGTCGCAGTTCCAAGAACACAGTGAACAGGGAGGGAGTTCACAGTTCTGAGTGGATCAAGAAGAGGAATAAATGCAAGAAGCTGTTCTCAAATGATATTACCGAAAGGGAGTTTCGTTGCACTTTACCAATCGGACCTAGCTTGACGCGTACTTGTGGCCGACAGAACCCATTGATGGAAAGTTCAGCAGGCTCCAAACTCCATGGGAGAGTTTTTGAGAGTCTTGGTGAAGTGCTACTTCTACAGAGAGAGAGAAGAGAGAGAGAGCAAAGAGAGAGAGAGAGAGAGAGGGAAAAGATGTTTTTCCCTTTTCTTTTTCTTTTTTCCCTTCGTGTTCCTGATGTTTTAACTTCCTTTTGCTGACTGTTGGAGTCAATTTTTCAACAACTTTTAACTTTTTATGTATTGCACCCAAAAGTAATTAAAGAAAAAAGTATTCAGACTTTGAAAAACTGACAGAAATGTGTCCAATACTTCAATTATTTGGTACCATACAAATTTAACAAACAAATAATTCCTAATTTTGATAAAAGAAAATTAACAAAATATTAAAAATCACCTTCAACACCACATTTTTCAATTGCTGATTCCACCCCTCGGTTTACAAGAACTTCCCGGATTTATTGGGGTTCGTTCCAAACTTTTTATTCTTTACCTTTTGCTTCTTTTAACATTTGGAGTTTTTATATTATTTGTATTGCACCTCCCAAACCGTTAAAATACTTTTTCTCTTAGGCTTTGTCAAATTTGAAAAGAAAGGAAAAAGGTACTCGTGACTTTTCTTCTGAAAAATTTAAATGAAATATCCGCACTAAATTGATACTATTCAGCAAATCAATATTCATAAGATTTTGAGTCTTCAGGTGCTTAGAATCGATAGATGTTGAAAAGCGAAGATGTTACAAATCATATCAAATATTCAACTGTCTACTAAGCTCCGAGAAAAAAAGTCGTTGTAAATCGACATATACTAAATCAACTGGTGGGTCTGTGGTATGATATAACTAATCGATATTTTATAAAAAAAAAAAAAAAACCCTAGATATCATGGAAGGATGGGTTCAATCGTCTAGCCAATTCATCATGACGTGTTGACACTTATAATAGAAAAAGAATAGTTACATATATATATATATATATATGTATGTATGTGTGTATATAAATATGTATGAATATATAAAGTCAGAGGAAATAGGAGCTACAGGAGGACCGCTCTCAATTATGTCGGGATCAAGAAGACAGGCCCCACTCCCCCCCACTCGCGTTCACTCCGCCTCAGACCGTCTCTTTCTAGTTTCTACTCCTCTCGCCTTCCGTGCAAAGGCCGTGCTCTCCACGCGCGGAGCCCACGCGTGGTTCTGTCTTCGCGCGAGTTGGGGGTGGGGTGGCGAAAGAGGAAGCTTCCCATGGCAAGACAAAACCAAAGGTTGAAAAAGACGGGACCTCTCCTCCCCTTCATTTCCAGCTCAGCACTGTCTTGACTTTTATAGTCATCCTTTAATTATAATTATAATAATAATTATAATAACAAGAGAAAGATACCTTGCCTTCTAGATTAGACACGATTCTTATTTATTATGTGTCTTATGATTTTAGTTAAGATCAATTCGATCTTAGAGATATGTGTTTTTGTAATCCCTCCTACCCAAACTAGGAAAAAGAACAAATAGATCCGATAATTAGGTGCGTAATTCTCGTGTCTTCTTCTGCGGATTCAGTATGGAATGAGAATTTCCTCAAATGGCATCTTGATTTGATGAAGTGACCCGACAAAGTATATCGTCCTTGATCGAGATGGGAGAGATAGCTACACAGTCACGGATACTTCAATGAAAAATTAGGACAGGCGACTTGGTACATAAGCCCTATGGGGGGAGTTCAAACTCCCTTGAGCAAATGCAAATGACGTTTAGCGAATATTTGGGAAGTTTTTGAGAATATGTAATTGCATTTTCAAAGGGTTTCTAACCTAAAGTAAGTTCGGAGGTATTTTGAGTTCTGAGCAATTTTGGAAAGCAAATAGATTTTTTTTTTTATTTCCAATTTTGCCATCGCCATACTTTCATAATTACAAAAATGTCATCGAAAACCCTAAAGTTGTCGGTAAAGGCCTTAGCCACCTACGATTGACCCTAGGCAACATGGTAATACCGCCGGTGGTCAATTTGGCTCAGTAATGACAGAATTACTTCTCAATGTGTTTTTAAATTATAATTTATTAGACATTACTGGTATTTTGGAAAACCCTTTTTACCTAAAAACCTTTGCATTTTTTTTAATGCTTTTCCTCGACCAAGCACTCCCTTAATACGTTCAGCACAACCAAGGTTTGACTTCCATGCAAACTCCATCTTGCAATTGGATCAGACGTGGAGTCAACAATCATCCATCTCAATCCCAAAAAAGATTCATCAATCTCGAAAGCCCTTTTTTCCTCGTGAGCCTCTTATCGAAAATAAAAATAAAAAAAAGACATTCGGAACAATCAATAGATCAATCAATTAACCGATCATATCTTAGTACCCTGCACAAAAAGACTTCGGAAAAACCCAGGACCACTCGACAGGGACGATCACGTTTTTTCAACGTGAGAATTCGGGCATATGAAAGAAGAATAAAGACGCTCCAACTACCACAAAATTAGACTTGAGTGGCAGCTCAGATGACGTCAAAATGCCAAAAAAAAAGGGAGATTAGATGCCATAATCATTGCAAGATTTCCCAGGTATCTCGCAATGATTAGCCCTTAAAAACTTTACAAATACCACGGAATAATAAATCTCCGACCTTATCGAAAAGTACAAATTCCTCTGCTTCGTTAAATATTAGGAATAATGGTCAGCAATTAATCGACCTAATCCGCTTATTTCCCACTCGTGGCCAAAAAGGAAGTTTGGTTTACACAGGATAAAGTAGGCGGGTTCGTAACAAACACCCAAAATTGTCTCAATCAAGATGATCGTAAACACGATTAAATCTCAACTAATCCATCGTCGTCGTAAGATTAAGCACGCCAGCCACCAAAATTTCTACTAGAAAATTGCTCACGTGCCACTTTTCCGTCCCATGGCCATCTCAATTCGGATCGGAGTTTTGCGAAGATTGCGATTTCGGCTTCGATGTGTGAATGCATGAACATGGTCAGCGAAGCGAATACAGTGGACAGGTTCATTCATTGCATCTTAGGAACTCTTGCCCCACGTGAAAGTAAAGGAAAAGATAGAACATAGAAGCACGATGAAGGACCACATAGCCTTGATTACTACTCCAATAATTTCGTGAATCATTTTATTAAAAAAAAAAAAAAAAAACTACACGCGGTAGGGGCAAAAAATAAAGTAATTTATTGCCACCCTTAATGAAAAATCGTGCATGAAAGCTCCATTTCACCAAATTCACCAAGAGCTATATATATGTCTTGTAGCCAACTGCCCATTATTAATATGGTCCCCAATTAATTTATTACCTTTATACTTTATTATAAAATGCGTGGGGGGCTGCCCCCACAATTCGTAGTGGTTAAGGTTTGGGGTTAGAGAATGTAAACCCACTTTGCGTATGACGCCATTTGTTCAAGTCTCATTCATTTTTCCAATTATGGATGCGATTGTTTAAATGAAAATTTTATGATAAAAAAAAGTATTTTCTACCAAAATTTCTTATAAAGAAAAATGGTTAATTTTCATTTAATTCACGGGTCAGGGAAAGTGATTAGAAGGAGAAGTCTTTTCTTCCTCAAATTTAAGCTCATTGTTTTCGATCCATAGTAAACATTTTCGTTAGATCGATTAATTTTTCATCATTCAAACATCAGAAAGCTGGAAATCAATTCCCCAAAACCAATTTTTCCATAAACAAATAGATCGTGCATTGACACTGAAGTCCAATCTAGGTCAATGTTGGGCGAAGGGCCCTTCTTTGGTTGATGACATGGGAAAGTTCCTTAATCTAAAGCCGTTTGAGCATTGCTTTGTCAACACCCACCATTGCAATTTTCATGCTGCATGACTTCAGTTTCTCCTTTTAGGAAAGGTGCACGTGCAGGCATCGCATTGGGAATGTGGAAGAGAGTAGTTCTAGGGCATTCAACAAGACTCGATTTGGAAAGATTGGGCGGTGTGGGAGTTGATCTAATCCTTGTCTGGAGCGGACAACACCTTTTGCTATTCAAGTCAAGGGATATGGTGAGGGCAACTCCTAAAGCATTCAATCCCGTGTTCATTAAGCAATGTTCGGCTTAAATCATAATTACTTCGCATTGCTCGCGAGATTCAAAGTCAACGAGTTCTCGAATACAGCCCTGTCAAAGCACCGGTGATTATAATTATGGGATGTCTCGTTAGCTTTGGTGGATTTAAGAGTTCAGATGTGCTCGGCACACACGTGCATTCATCAATGGTAGCACTTGTGCCGGATGCATTGCATATGATAAAGACTGTTTGTCGGTGTTCATTCGTGAGGACCATGTCCCCTCGCAAGTTCTTTGCCCGCAATTATGCCACAGAGAGCATTTGTCCTTATAAATCACTTCGTCTTTAGCACGAGCCTCCAATAGAATGGGAGATCAAGACTCTAAGGATAAACGGGACTCATCATTGGAGGTGAGATTAGGCACCTACCACTACCAATCTGCTGGCTGCTGCCGAGTCGACTTCGTCGGCAAAAAGTGAGTGGTCATGCAAGTATATTCTATTCTCTTTTAGAATAGCTTGTCCATTTGAATTTATCACGTCTAGCCAAATTTTATATTACAAATTTAATGATATATGAATTGTATAAGCAAATATGGGTCGAGATTTTTATCTTAGGTACTAAGTCATACTTACTCATTAGATAGCATCTATAACTTTTCATCATATATAGCTAAAAACATGAGAGTGGACATTACCTAATCAATTCTTTGGATCAGTTGAACTGGCGAGGCACAATCAAGACATTTTGCATTTTAAGAAACGCGATATATTATGTTCGATTCTAAAGTTAGGACATAAAATGAACGCTCTTTAATTACAATTTTTCCTAATTACTTCTCCTAATCTGTTGGCCAAGCGTGTCAGATGGGAGAATGGGTTTCTCCTCAAGTGCAATGATCGTGCACCGGGACCTCCATGCAGATTTACATGACAAGCGGTCCAGTTCTTGTCCACAGGTTCAACTGCAAAAGATAGCAATCATTCAAAACGAGAAGATGAACGTCTTGCCCAAAAGAAGACAGAAGAGCGACGAGCTTGCTTTTGCTTTTTTCCTTACTGAGAACTCCACGTGCGTGTCGGATGGTGGAGAGACGACTGAGTCCAGAGAAGCCGTGCATCATGCTTTGCGGGTGCACATTCGACCGCCCAAATCGACGTCCAAACTTCGGTGAGTTTCGACCGTCTTCTCGAGCAAGTAATGATCTGAAGACCATCCGAGAGAAACCCTAGTTTCATGCCCTAGTTCCTTCTCGAGGAGGGATTCGATCTTATGAGAATGGCTTGGCTTTGAAGCCGACCAAACTTTGACCCCACCATCTTTCAAGCGAGACCCACGACCAAAAGGCTAAGCCAGTTGGGAGAGATTCTACTTTCGTATTGTTCAGTCGTTTCGATTGTCCACATTGATCTTATTACATTGGCATTGCATCTAAGCTATTGCTTGTAGATGCTATAGAGGACGGCTTTGTCATCTTACGTCGTATGATTGGTTTTATATCTTATGGAAGAGAATATGGAAAACGTGAGGAAGCTAGTTTCTTTCCTGTTCGTATCATTACTCAGGTTTTACCAAGTCTGCTATTCGCTTCTTATGTGGTGTGCTGGCACTAGTATGATAGCTTAAAGTTCAAAAAAGATGCGACGTACCGCCATGAAATGAGCAACATCATCACATCGTTTGGGCGACTAATCTTTGTGTTTCGTTCACATTCGACATGTGAATGAGATCTTATGAGAACTCCAAGCGCCAAAACCGCGTCATTGTAAAAGTAACGTCTATTCAGCATATCTCTTTTCAAGTATTCGGCTCGGCTAAAGATCCCAAGTGGATCAAGTGACACCACGCCACTTTGCATATGTATCATCCGGAAATGATGGTGTCGGACTACTGAGAGGCTAAATCGACTTGATTTATCCCCCTTGGAATCGACGTTCTTGGCCGGATTGCATAGTCGGAGTTTGCTTACCGGTTATCGAACCGGCTGCTTCGCTCTGTTGAATTCCGTTGCTTAAATTACTCCTCAAGAACTCGTCTCCAATGGGCTCAGGCTCATTCAAGGGCCATGATGCGTGAGCCCGAAGGTCCAAGAGAAAAAGGCCTTTAACAGCCCAATTGCTAGAGCATCGGCCGCCTCTCATGAACGGGCCTCAATCAGGACTCTTGGAACAAGGAAACATTTCATTTTTTTTTTTCCTTTTATATTCAACGGTTTAAATTATATCAATTTAGAGGTTTTTTTTTTTTATTTTTTTTTTTTTTTATTATCAATTTAGATGGTCGGAAAAAATGAAATTTATGGCAATTGTGGAAGTGGGTCTTTTCTTGTGGGGCGAGGTCAACCTTCTTTAATGGGTCTAGAGAGCATTAGCTCATGCAGATTAAGAATAGGATGGGCCACGTTGAGTAATTAGAGAATGGACATCGAGCCGCCCCTATTAAAATCCATTAGCAGCAGTAATGTAAAGCTTTTGCACACTCCACCAAGGTGTCCAATGCGTACTCGACACCATATTGAGGTTGAATTATTGGGGATTATTAACTTCTTCTTGTTGTTGTTTTAATTATTTATTTATGCCGGGTGAATTGTGAAGAAAGACTTGATCTTTTAAGTTATGTGATGGAATGGGACAATTCTATAACAAATTGTTTTTTTTTTATTGGACCAAATATTTCGTGAAAGAGGGACGTTATGTCTCTTTATTCTATGTAGAAGTAGATAATACCTCGTTTCACGTGATTGGCATCTTGAGTCTCGAGAAGCGTGATGTTTCACGTTCTTCGGATCATCCTAATGAACTGTCTTATCCCAACTTGAATGGCTTGTCTTTGATGGGACCATAGAGAATCAAATGATATCTCCTTACATGATCGACTGATATGTACGTGTCACGGACGCACTATTTCGGTATCATACAACACAAGACAAATCTTATCAAGGTCGTTTTCTCAAATCACAACGCGTACACCCATACCCGATACAATACGACTTCAAGAAGATGGGAGTCCTTTTGCGGGTGATCTACACAATAAAAACCCTAGGAGAGAGACCAATGAAAAGACGAATGAAAGAAAGTGAATTCCCCAATTGCATCTGCTAGGTGCGTCGTGCTGGGGCACCCATCACCGATTTGACATTTACGGTTTCATAGTCATCAGCAATTTAGAAAATGGAAGGATAAGTTCCCCCCCACCGACAGGCGACAGCACACCAACGTTTTCTAAGTGCTAATGCCCCCCATCGATTGATGATTGAGCTATTGTCGGCTAAAGCGACCGAAATCGACCCAAATTCCACGGGGAGGATAATGATGATACGGGTCATCGTGCCCAAAAATCTAAAATCGCCCTTTCCGCTTTTGCCCTAATGGCGGGCAAAAGAGGGTCGAGCTTGGGAAAAGATGAGGAGGACAGCTTCCAAAATTGGGGAGGACAAGAAGTGTTGTCCATGGCACTTGAATCCCGCGAGGCTTCTTATCGTCCCAAGCTCAAGAACCACACACGTTCCATCAACTCGATCGCCCTCAGCATGACACCTCCAATCTAGAGTACATCTCTCTCTCTCTCTCTTTCTTTTTTAAAAACAAGAACAAAAGTAGAAATGGGCCTCCATAAATTAAGGTATAATCGGGATTACCCTAGAATCAAAATAGAGAAATTATGTTGATTCTAGGGAAAAACGGTCGACTAGGAAAAATGGGGATGCCCTTAAACCACACAATTGCCGGAAGTAATTTGTTTATAGAAACGAGCCCAAATATAGAGATTCTTTTTTCAATTTCTTTATTACAATTCCCTCTATAAAATTTCGCATCCTTCGCTATTCGAGTGGCTTTTATATACCTTTGACTTTATGCTGAGTGAGAGAGTGGATGGTTTCAACCCTCAAATTAAGGATGGATAAGGCCGTCTGAGTAAATGTTACATGTATAAGTATGCATCAGTTGAGAAAATTAATGGATTAAAAATGGAAAATTTCCTTAATTAGATAATTGTTAACAAGATATCTCTCTCTTCTATAAATATATATGTATATATATATGTATATATATATATATATATGTATATATATATATATGTATATATATGTATATGTATGTATATGTATATGTATGTGTCTGTGATTTATAGTGTTTAGACGTATAGCCATTGTATTATTTGCGGACTGATAGGCTCTGGCTACGAGAACGTCTACTTTAGCCCCATTGTTGCCATTTTTTTTCGGTCATACCGTTGTCCCCATTTATTACCCCATTTTGTAGTTATTTGTAGTCGATATTCAATGCTCAAAACACTTTTTTAATATATCTTTGTGCGGACTTCCTTAACTCTCGTAGATTTATAGGTTTCATTTATTTCGTAAGAAATAAATTATTTAAAAAATATATTTTTTAAAATGATTGTTTGTGTCACACGAAATAATTAATAATTGGAAAATATTTTCATTTTCATTGCCCACAATAATTTATATCTAAACATTTTCGTGGATAATAAAAATATTTTTCGTTCGTTCATTTTTATAAGCAATATATGTCATTATTTTTAGAAAAAAAAAAAACACAATTAAAATCGTTTGTAAAGGATAGAAAAAGATTATTGGTCGACATTCAAAATAGAGCCAGTGATTTGTTATCCCCCCAAGCAAAAAAAAAATAATCATTTCGATTCTATTAATTTTACTGGCGTGCTTTCAAAACCCTAGTTTTCTCCCTCCATAACATGCAGTAATGTTCGTATTATATTTTCAGCGGCTAATTAATAGTTGTATTTGGGATTGGGGTTAACATCACAAAAAATTCAAAACGATCCTTACCGTGACACAAATACTTCTAACTTTTCTTTGTGTAGTAAAAAAAAATCAAAACTTATACCGGTGTAATAAATATACCATAGATAGAATTAAAATAAAGGATATATATATATATCACACATATACAAGTTTGAGTTTTCGTAACATAAAAAAAGTAGGCATTTGTCTTGCAATGGGAAAATTTATATTTTTGTATGACAAAAAAAAAAGTTTGGGGTACATGTAGCTAACCTATTTCACTTCTAGATCCTATAGTTCTTTATCTTCCACGGTTAATAATAATGTTATAAAGTATAAATCACTTGATAATCGGACAACATAGAGAATAAAAATGAGCAATTGTAGATATTGATGTCTAGAAAATGTAAAATTTTGGAATCATACCGCAGTGCATATAGTACGTGGGTCTAATTTTATTTTATTTTGCTGTTATTTTGAAAATATTATAAAAAAAGTACGAAATTTATTATGTGGATGCTAATTCACTCATAAAATTTTCAATTTTGTCAATAGAATTTTCAATCTTTATGTAAAAATTCTAATTTAGTCAATTGCTGCTAGAAATTGCTGACATGACAATCCACTTAGCGTTAGAATGCACACGTGAGTTGTGTTATGGAAGTCTCGAAATGGAGAATTGGAGTTTTGAAAGGCAGTTAATATATTTTAGTTGATTCATAACTTATCGCCTAAAGTTTTTGAGTCAATGTAGGTCTAACTATATACATTAGCTCACTCGACTTGGGCTCTCTTTTTGTGATATCCCTAGTGAAGGTATTGGACTTAGAGCTAATGGTAAATTGGTGGGGCCCAATCTGTTTTCAATGTTTGGTGAATCTATTAAAAACGAAATCTTACAATCAACGCTTGTTTAAGTGGAAATTGCTATCATGGTTGGTATGACGACGCAAGATAAAGACGATAGGTGATGCAATCTTCAGTTAATAGTTGATGATAATTGTTGTGCATTGCATTAATCTTAATTGGTCCATAATTTTATTCTATTTTACCAAGAGCCCATAATTTACGTACTTAAGCTTTTAAATAAAAGTAGGTCAAACTAAATATTATGATGAACTTGGATCTAGGCTTTTTTTAATAGTCTTCCTTGCTAACATGTGGGACGTCGTTCCAAGTAAAGTTTTCCACGGCAATGTGTTGGGTAAAACGATCAATGATAACCAAACACCATATTAACTATTTTCGGTGACAATCAGCTGAAGTGATTAATTTGAAATTTTCACAATAGTTTAAGGCTGTATTCGTACGATGGACCAGAAGCAAGTGGGTGAATAATCCAATTTTTGGTAATTTCTGTACTTTCGCTGTATATGCAGGTCCAATGAAAGTACAATGTTCGCGGAATACACCGACACGTTGCAAGCGATCGCCAGGGGTGCAGGCATTTTACTGCCGGTCCATGCGCTTCCTCCAACCCCGACACGTGTCGTCTTACGGAGTGTTTTTCCCCGTAACCAAGGAGCCGTAAATGATTAAAGATTAGAAAAGAAAAAGGGTAATTCAGTATTCACCAGTCCCGCTCCCACTTCAATTTCACCTGCAGACTTCCCGAGCAGATGCGCGCTGCTCAGCCACTCACCGGTCGACACGTCGCTGGCGACTGTGACTGTTTGACAACTGATAGTCTGGTCTGAGATCAAAAGTCCCCCTGGCGCCTGGCGCCATGCACGCCCGCCAGAGCCCGAGGCGACGACAGGTTACCGCACTCGCTTTTGTCGTTTTCTATTTCGTCTAATTATATGGGAGAAAGATTAATTGAGAATATTTGGAAACTGATTTACAAATTTCGTTCACGACCGACCGTAATTTAATTACTAGTTTAGTTGAACATGCGAGTTGCATTCAGGATCCGGTCATACTCCGTCATTACATCAATTTATAAGTTAATTTTTGCAAAGCATTATTAGTGGAATCAAACATTTTAATGAACGTAAGTGATATTAGGTGTTGCAATGTACGATCTAAATTATAAGAAACCATGACTTTAACAATAAATCAACCTTCGGACACATAACTATCGAATCACAGTGGACAGAAGAAAGCGTTACCCGGATAACTACGCTTTCAAATGACATATCTCTTGAAGTATAATTGTTCTAAAAGTCCCGAACTTATTTTATGGTAACTAATTTAGTCTTAAATTTTTTAATTATGCCAATTTAGCTCTAAACATTTTAACGATTTGTCAATTTTGTTCTAAGCCTTTTAATTGTGCGAATTTAGTCTTAAACCTCCCTATTATTCGGATATTTGATTGAAAAGACCACATCGACAAATCATCAAAATGTTTATGACTAAATTAGCAAATCATTAAAATGTTTATGATTATATTGACATAATTGAAAGGTTTAGCTTTGAATTGGCAAATCGTCAAAATGTTTGATTAAATTGACACAATAAAAAAGTTTATGATTTAATTGGCCTCCTTATAGTAGGTTTAGGAATTTTTGGATAATTATCCCTGTCTCTATGTGATAAGAGAAAATGAGAGTTTTTTAAATAATTGAAAGTCTGTTATGAATCCCTCTGCATTGAGATATGTCTCCTCATTAATTCGCCAATACAATGAATTGTCAGATCATGCATGCCTTCGGCTGCGTTAGAGTTTCTTGATGAGTTAGTAGTGATATCAAAAGGCCTTCATGTTAAATAAATGACCGGCTTGACTATTTAAGATGCAAATTCTTGTAGAATTCAGTGCATAAGTTGCCTTATAATTAATTCCTAGAGTAGGGTAGGATAAAATGTACCAAATTAAATTTCAAAATCCACGAGTTACATCGATCAATGTCAAGAAAATTCATCTCTCCAATTTGATCCTTATAGCTAGTACACACTTGTCCTCCATACGCATCAATGATAAATAGCCTTTCAAAATAAATGCAACGCCTTGTCCAATCTAGTAGACCTTTTACATCATGATGTGCAGGGGCAAAACCGTAACGGTGACCTTGAAAAAAATTTTAGAGGGGAAAATTTTGTTCATCACCCCACATGTAGATATTTTAGGTGAGCATATTTCACGAAAAATCAATAATTTTATTAAAATAATTGTTTGTATAACTTAAAGAGATTCATCAATGAAAAGTATTTTTATTATCATCAATAATCTCTGCATAAATTTTTTCGTGAAGATGAAAGCACTTTTCATCAATTAATATCAATAAGCAATATAAGTAATCATTCTGAAAAAAAAAAAAAAAAAACCATTCTCTAAATTGTTGATCTTTCTACTTAAACAAATACGACAATAATTATATTTTGCTCGTGGCAGAGAATAATTTACTACCCCATTCATACTTTACTTATGATTAGTCAATGTCAATCTTCAAAACTTATTTGGAAGACTTTGCACACCCCATTTACCAAACCCTAAGTAAGAGTATTTTTTTTACCACATTTGCTAGGGTTGTCGTCTAGTGTCTCCGGACACTCGTCAATCTCACTTAATATAGATTTTTTTTAATTTTTTTTAATTTTCAAATGCTAGTTGAACATAACACAAAGACTTATTACATAGGAAACAATAACATTTTTCTATGGAGGTGTTTGACAAGTAAACAAACCTATCTCCTATAAAGCTTGGTAAAGATATTACACAATGGGGAACAATAATGTCAAGTCCTTTTGAGAAATATCACAAGTAAGCATCAAAGGATGGTCCTTATTTGAAAAGTTTGCACAAATTTTGAGTTTTTTTCGAAAGCTCCAATTATTGGAATCGACAATTAATGGCCAAACAATCATTGAAGTCTAACTATATAGTCAGTCGGCGTGGGCCTTTTGGGAAAATGAAGTGCCATCAATGGCAACCATCTTTCCGGTTTTTTTTTTGGATAATCGATGAGATTTTATTAAGAAATGATTAGGAGATACTTGTTAAATATTCGAATAATTTTTTTTGTCAATTCCAAAGCGCTATTTTTTTTTTTTTCATGTTTGCACAATAAATGCATCACAAATACAAATATTTCTTTAATAAATAGATATGATTAATAAGTGTCCCGAAGCATTCCTTAATAAATCCTTTATCAATATTACTGAATTTCACAAAAAAAGAGAGTCGTAACTTAGCAATAATTTGACTTGCCAATAACTTATACACTCCCTAGCCTACATAGTCATCCCAAATAAAGTCAATTTTAGTGATGTACTATCTATGAGATGAGATGTCGTTGCACATGCCTTGCACGGAGAACTAAATAGATCTAAGAACACCGTAACAAACTCACCTCATGTCCTCAACAACAAGAAACAAAGGCACGACAGAGAAGAAAGATCAGCGTGTAGTATTTTTTAATGTACATTATACGTCTCGGTTGTAAATGTGATTCGATTTCAACATACATCTCTGAAAATATAGTTTTTCAATTGAGATTTCAAAACCAGCATACGTGATCAAAGGGAAATTTACCCAACCAGTCCTAAGTATAGTGCTAAATCTTTACACGACATTCTGATATAATCATTTCGGCCAATTTTGCTGAAAATTGCTGACGTGGCTGTCCGTCAATAGACATTCGTACAATAAGTTTAAGGCTGTTTGATAATTGAACCGCTGATGAACATCGATCTATCAAGTTGTGATATTTTTCCTTTTTAGTGTGCGCCATTTGGGCTGATTAATTTTCTTAGTTAAACAGGATAAAAATTCTCTCCCCTCTCTAGGAGAAGAAAGACTAGCACCTTGTTTCATAGGCAATTAAGAAAACGACATTTAACGCTAAAAGCAACCTAATTAGACAAGTGCAATAATTAGATCAATGCCACCCCCATTTATGCCTACTTACGAGAATGCTGCCCTAAGAAGGCATAACATTCGACTTCACCAATTAAATCAAAAGGGAATTAATGATTGTAAATGCAAATAGGAGAGAGAGATTTATTTGGACTTATATTGTAAAGGGCGGTGCTGTTAATGAGTACTCTCTAGGCACTTATTAAATGTATTTTAATTGCAATAATCCAATTTTCAAGGAAGGCACTAATTGTGAATAATACGAGAGCAATTAGTGTATTGAAAACTGTAGGTTTCCTTAATAATCTCTCAACAAATGTCCATATGGCACTTCCGCATTTGATTCGGCTTTGGAAATGAGTGTTGGGGAAATATAAAGGCTTTTAACCTAAAGGGTTTTGGGGAAATGAAATTCCCATTGCAAAAGACCGTACACGAACGAGCCTATATACATGTTGCGAGGGACTACATTTCGTATTATATTCACTTGTGTAATTTTTTTTTCTTTCTATGCATGGAGTACTAAGAGGACGGTGAAAAAATGCACACATAAATACATTATTTGAGTATGCTTGTGGAAATTAGTAGAAGATAAAAGTCCTTTACTAGAATGAATATTATTCTCTTGCTAAAATAAAATACCTGCTTTTATTTGTGTAATTCTAGTTCAAAGATACGTAAAAGATTAAGTAATCTTCTCATGTTGCACGAGTCAACACGCTAGTTCGCTTTCGAATGTACTTATCTTTTTTACGAACAACAATACTGAATACATGAAGAT
The DNA here is from genome assembly GCA_014182395.1 of Eucalyptus sp. ANBG9806169. NCBI lineage: Eukaryota > Viridiplantae > Streptophyta > Magnoliopsida > Myrtales > Myrtaceae > Eucalyptus > Eucalyptus sp. ANBG9806169. Next base: position 25,888,136 of record CM024583.1, read on the forward strand.
TGATTTATAATATTACTCTATTGAATATAATAGCAAAATATTTCATCGATGTTTTTCCTTCCTAAACTTTTATTGATTGTCAGATATAAATCGTTTGCTGATTATGATTTACCTTTTATCACATCCCTTAATAGTTCGATTTACCGAGTACAGCAGCCTAGATAATTCTCTCCTCAAGTCGACACGTGTTCCCCCGACCCAGGTCACTTTCTAAGGTTGCCGTTGAAGTCCGGTGGGCATTGCCCAGTAATCTGTGTCTTCGGTTAGATCAATATGAATTATCATGACAAGGACAAATAACTAAGCTTATAATTAAGGATTTTTTTTATTTTTTAATGATAACAAGATTGGGAGGCAGCTAGCTATTAAGCACCGATATTCTCTAGGAGCACGTCGGACACTCCGACACGTATTCCACACTTTCTAATGCTTTTCAATACTCTTCGAAATTCAGTCAACACATGTCGAAAAATTCGATACCTGGTCAACTCTACCAACACTCTCCGAGACTCGAGTCTAGAATTCTGACATACGAGTTCGGAATTCTAACATGGGGTTGATTATAAATTTTTTTAATAAATGAGAAGTCAAAATGTAAATATGTAATAAAAAAATGAAAGGGAAAAGAAGAAAAACCTAAGTTTCTCTTCTCACTTTTTGAGATATTCACTTCCCAAAATTTTCTTTTTTTATCTTCTCTTTCGATAGTCTCTAAAATGCGAGTCTAGAATGTGGATTGTTTGTTTTTTTCCTCCAATTTTATGGATTATTAGAATGAAGTTGAATTTTTCAAATTGAAATAATGAATCATATTAACAAATGATGAATTAATGTTTTTAGTGTAAATTCATTATATACTCTTTTATTATTATTTATCTATTTGTGAATTTAAATCAAATTAATTTGATTAAAATAATCAAAAAAATGATAATTTATCATGTATATATGAAAATATACATTTAATATACAATGTGTCTCAACGTGTCGGAATTCTTTATTTTTTGACAACTAACGTATCAGAGTGTCATGTCGTGTTGCGTTGTGTCACATTGGGTCATGTGTCAGTATCAGTGCTACTTAGGCGACTAGTAGTATGGCCATCTCCTTAGACGTTATTATATGAGTTTTATATTTGTAATGAGAATATTCAATTTTTGAATTATAACTATTATTTATTTTGAATGAACCATTTGTTCAGCACCTCCGGATGTGAATTGGAGTAAAACAGAAGTGATCATTATAGTTGAAACAAGCTGAAGTTAGGCCGTGGATGAACAAGGATTTTTCTGAGATCGAGAAGCGATTGGGAAATTCGAACTTGTGATCATGGGAACTCCAAACCACTTAGGAGTACCTTAACTAACCACCCATATGGTAATTAAGGGTCTAATTTGAAGGCGACAAATCCGACATTGGGTTCACGTCATGCCTACTCAAAATAATTTTTCGACTATGCTGCGGCTGAAGTCTCATACAATGCATGTTGAACAAGCAATTTGTGCGTAATTGTGGAAATTAACTAGGCGATTTTTTTTTTCTTTTTTGATTCTCCATGTTATGGAAGAAAGAAATAATGAGAGATAAAGTCCTAAAATTTGTAGCGTCGATCCTTCACATTAGTCTTCAAACTTTATTTTGAGTCATTTTAGTCCTAAACCTGTTGTCGTCTTTCGAATTAGTTTTTTTGTCAGCTTCCAATTGACAAAAAAATCTCAACTGGCTATTTATTATTCGTGCACATGGCCGTCGTTTAATAAACGAGCTTGTTAAGGTTCGGAACAGCTTCGTTCGTCACCAAAATGCAGTTTAACACAAAATGATGTGGTTTTGTATCACAAAGGCACACCCTTTCCTCTCCTCACTCTCTCTCTTTCTCTCTCTCTCTTTGTTTTCTACGATTTTTGTTTTTTGTTTTTTGTCTTTTTAACCTAATTTAGCACCATATTAGTGCTATTTTACCCACAAAAGAAGAAAAAGAATATATACAAAGATGCCATATAGATTTTCTGTCCAAGAAAAATCTACGGAACTAACTATCGCGAAGAACAACTTAAGTTTTAGGACATGATTGAATTAAAAGAAATTTCAGAATGAAATTGACAAATTGGCGTAAATTCTAAGCCTCTGGCTGTGATTACCCTACAAATGCAAACGAGAGTTTGTGGTCAGCTTTTTGTTTGGTCGATATTCTTTTGTTCTTTTGCCAGATATTTGCTTGATACAACAAGAGAAAGGTGTTCAACATCAAGCCATCGTGATGGACATGATAGGTTTACGATGTGGATTTTTATAAAGTTTGGTATCGATGTAAAAACCAACTTGCTTACTCGTCATTAGATGATGGACATGTAGGAAACTTCGATTACAAAACCAATTTCAAACACACATGTCAAATATCCAACGGTGAATATGAGTCCTTTTTTAACATTGACAGTGGACCTCTCAAAAGGGGAAATCCGTGTCGTTTTTCTTTGTAAAAAAAAAGTCGATGGAATAATATGTATTGTCACTGTACATAAAACAAAAGCTCTCGTGAACATTGTCAAATTCTATAAGGTATAGACAAGTTTATGACTCACAATTACAAAGGGGCCTAAAAGCCGAGAGGGAAAAGGTAATGCTAGGTATAGTAAGTAAGTGGATCATGTTCAATTTCAGATAAAAATTTCTATGTCACGTTGTTTAATATATAAATTTTAATTATTGATTTTATTATATTATTCTTTGTCATATTAATTAGATTGTGGATATTTGGCGATTCTCGTGAGAGAAAATTGATCTTTAATTAATTTCAAAATACCATGACGGGAAATCATAAGAAAACTCACTCTTCCCCACATGCACGCCACATCGTGCTCTAGGTTAAATAGAGATGTGATGTCCAAATTTTTTGTCTGGAGCAATGCTAAAGATGCTAAAAAGGTTTAGCAAGTAGGATGACTAACTTGAAATGGGCAGTCAATTAACCAAGTCTAACGATCAATTACTACGTTACACGTAATGAGAAACATTTTGAGAAAATCTCTCTATTTATTGTGATTACATAAGTAGCCTACCTATTTATATTTATGCAAATTAACCTAGGACGAGCCATATATGCATTCGACATTCAAAAGACTCTATCGTTTGTGCTTCCGGAAATAGCTTAGAAAACCACATACACCTTTCATCCAGACTAATCTGACAGAAAAAAAGGAAAAAGAAAAGAACGCCATCAAGACTAATGTAATGAAAAGAAAACCCTATTACTAATTTTGAGAGTTTTCTTGTAGACCCATCACATCATCCATCTAAAACAATGCAATGCACATAAATAATGACAAGGGAACATGTTAATATACAGCAAACATACCAGGGTCTCCCCTTCCTTCATTAGAGTATAATAACTGTTCCCTTTTCTATCTCCTTTTTGTACCCTAGCTTTTGAGCTCCTTAAGAAAGTTTGCTCGGCTCTTAACCGGGACTAGAAAAGATCACAGAGAGAAAGAGAGAAAGAGAGACAGAGATATGGGAAGAGGGAAAGTAGAGCTGAAGAGGATAGAGAACAAAATCAACAGGCAAGTAACATTTGCGAAGAGAAGAAATGGGCTTCTCAAGAAAGCTTATGAGCTCTCTGTTCTCTGTGATGCCGAGGTCGCCCTCATCATTTTCTCCAACCGTGGCAAGCTCTATGAATTCTGCAGCAGTTCTAGGTACTTTACTTATCTACTTTATCATCTCTTCTTTCCCCGCATACTGTAAGTGAATTCTGTCTCTCACTCTCTCTCGATTTCTCTTTCCTTGTTTCGTTCTTTCTTGATGGATTTTCTTTTTTCTTGTTTCTCCTTTATTTTCCTGTTGATGAATTAAGTCACATCCTGCAAATTTTTCTGTTTCTGCCTGTTCTCATGTTAATCTTGAGGGTCTTTCTGGGTTATTCTTCCCTCTTTCGTTCTTTCATTTCCTTTTTCCGGAACCCTATTTTCCTGAGAATCTGGGTATTTCTTGATAAACTACATAATACTCTTCTTGCTGCAACTTGGCGAGTTTTTAGGTTGCCTCTTTTCATGTCAGCAACATATGTTAATTTTTGCCCCAAAAAAGTCTTCAAAATAATGACCTTTTGAGTTTTAGTTCTTCTTTTCTTTTAGATTGCCTTCGATCTTCGTGTAGTTAGGTTTCTGGTTTCTTGTTTTAGGGCTAGCTCTGAGCGTTGCAAAGAACATCTTTAGTTGTAAGCAGACAGAACTAAACAATCTTGTAGCATGGTTTTTCTTTATTTTCCTCTCGTTTGTTCCCCTTTTTGCCTTTTGATTTGTCTTTAAAGTTTCTTGTGCGTTCCATTTTGAAGAGAGGATTCCCAATTATGTCCATCAGTCAAGAAGCTGCCGTCAGGGAAACTGAAGGACAGAAGGCAGGAGCAATTAAACTGAATTAGTGTGGTGTTGATGGATTTATCAAAAATTAAAAAAAAAAAAAAAAACAGAAACAAGAAAACTGGAATTTACTGTTATGATATGTTCCCCGGAGATGTGATGTCTCGCAGGGAGAGTCTGCTGCAATTTTGGTGCTGCAGTTAATGGAATTTTCCAAAAGAAAGAAAGAGAGAGAGAAAAGGCTGCTGTTACTTATTTCCAAAGCTGCTAGCTTTCAAATATCTGAAAACCCTAAAACAAATAAAAACAATATAGTATTCTCTGTCAATTTGTTTATCATGGAATGTACGTCCTTTCAAAATTTTCCTTCTATTTCGATCGATCTTTTTTTGTTTATATTTTTTAGAGTGCGCATTGGAATGACTTTTAATCCGCTTTACAGCCGACGAACCCTCTTAACACCTGGACAACATCTCTACTAATAACACCTTAACTTAGGGTTACGTTGAACTGGTATTTTCCTTCCAATTCTTATTAGGGGCTATCTTCAAAATAGGCTGATTTAACCATCTTATAAATATATATTGTTCTGTTGTTCATGTTTTTTTCTGTGTAGATCATAATAGAGATCAATAAAGAAAAATACTTGGACAATTTACTCCGCGATAAGTCAATCAAAAAGGTTGTCAAAAGGGGACATCCCATGAATACTAACGGGCAAAGAACAAATTAGCAACATTGCTTAGAACTTATAGAATGTGTAATTTGTATCTGATGACCATATAGAAGAGAAAGAGAATTTACGTTTTATCAACATGACTTTTTTTTTTTTAAAACTCGAGTGCACATGCCTTGCCTACCGTCGGAGCCGCTCTATCATTCATGACACTGATACTTGAACCGGTCGACCTTGTTTGCAAATGGCATACATGACAGCTTTAGAAGCTATATGACAATCATGCATAATTTGTCCATTGGTTTATGAAGTTATGAATGCACAATAATGTAAAAATATATTATTAAGTGATACGACTATTACAATGTATATTATGCAACCTATGCCTTCATTGGCTCTCGAAATTAATTAATAGTTTCTCATTAAATCAACGGCTACTTTGTAAAAGCTTCTTTCTGGGATAATGAATTCTCTGAAGGGCTATATTTATTAGTTGACCAATTCTGCCTAGTTAGTTTTATGCATATGCAAGACTCACCGTTTCTCATCTCTTTTCTAATAGGAAGATTACCCAATTAGTTCCAAACTATTGTATGGCCATTGGCAATTTTCGGCAAAAACTAACCGAAATGACTACATTGGAATTATGTGCTAAGGTTAAGATTGAATTTGCAAAACTTTTCAAAAAAATCGAACTCAATTAATATATATACAATAAGTTTAAGACTGATTGGATAATTTTATCCTTTTCTAATGTGCCCGATCAACTAATCATTTGATTGCAAAAATCATGATAGATCAAGTTCTCGAATAGAAGTAGCTCGAGCAAAACCGGCTAAATGTTTGCACTTATAAATTGTCATTAGCAGTTTTACAAAGTAAATATGAATGAATTTGCTGAACATGGCTAACAATGGCTATACATCTACATGCACCTATATCAATACTAATAAATATGTGGAAATGGGACTGCTACATGCCTGAGCTAATTTAAAAATTTGTGTGTATGTTATTGTTTCTTCACTTTTGTGATTCTTTTTTGGGTCATATATCTTATGGTCTCTCTTCCCAATTTGTCTCTTGGACATTCTTAGCATGATGAAAACAATTGAGAAGTACCAGAAGTGCAGCTATGGTTCACTTGAGACCGACTGCTCTATCCATGAGATGCAGGTATAGCCCCTTTTTTCTTAACTAATTAAAATATGTTTCCCATCTCTAATCACTAGACTAATTACCGCCATTGAACTTAATCATTTCCGCCTTCTTCGAAATATATATTATACGACTCTTCTTATAGCTCCATCTTTTTTGGCTTAAACAGAACAACTACCAGGATTATTTGAAGCTAAAAGGAAGAGTGGAGGTCCTCCAACGATCTCAGAGGTAGTTCTCCAGTTTAAATTGTTAATCAACTCACAAGTTCATGCTGGGAATTAATTAACTACAGAATCGGTATCCTTGAACATTTCTGTCCCAAACTAGAAATGAAAAAAAGGGTTTTGGTGTTTCGGTTGGCGTGACTTCCTCAATGAATTTTGGTGTCCTGAGTAAAGGAGACGACGTAATAGGATCCATGAGCCGGACCTGGATTTATGAGATAACACTTGATCACTGTCATCACCGTTATGATGCTCTTCGGGCTAACACTCAATTTCGGTTCATTAGAAACCTCCTTGGGGAAGAGTTGGGTCCCCTAAACTCGAAGGAGCTGGAGCAACTTGAGCACCAGTTGGAGAATTCTCTGAAGCAAATTCGGTCTGCAAAGGTGATGACCACAGCACTAAAAACTCGACGTTCAAACGTGTAATTTGCTGACTACTTACACGAGAAAAAAATCTCGTTGACCGTTCGTGTGTTATATCCAATGCAGACCCGATTCGTGCTTGATCAACTGGCTCATCTTCAGCACAAGGTATGTGTTGTATCTCGTGTGATTATCACCACGTTTTTTGTTTTATGAAATTACGTTTAATTTAGGTTGTTGATTCTTTTCATCTGTACCCAGGAACAAATGCTGGTGGAAGCTAACAGAGAATTAAGGAAGAAGGTAATATCGTTCCCAAAAGTTCATCTACACACATGTTGCAGCGTTGCACACGTTCAAATATATACGGCATTAGTTTTTTAAGACTGTTAGATTACTGCTAAAAAATATCGAATATCACATTTATGAAATTAAATCATCGACGTTCATGAGACTTTATAGTTCAAGCTAGAGGCAGAAGTCTGCATTGATGATATTCACAGAACTTCGCATCTGTTAGTGTTGCCGAAGCTCATTTTCCTATAGATCCCATATCAGCTTCAAGCCTCGATGCTGTTATTGAATCTGCTCTTGGACTGACTATATTGTTCATCAGTTGGAAGAGAGCAATGCAAGAATCCCTCTCCGCCTTGGATGGGAAGCTGAGGATCACAATAACATTTCATACAGCCATCTTCCCACGCAGTCGCAAGGACTGATCTTCCAGCCCTTAGGCGGCAACCCGACATTGCAGATCGGGTAATTCGATCTTTCACACATGGATCGAGACTACATTTCGAGGGTTTTTTTCCCACTAAAAATTCCAAATGGATCGCGCCATTTCGAAGTTGTGACGTATCTACTTTTCTAATTCGACAGGTACAATCCTGCAGGCTCGAATGGAGTGAATGTTTCGGCTGCCGACCAACATCCCAACGGATTCATTCCCGGATGGATGCTCTGAATCGTTCCGCAAGTGAACTGCTTGCTGGAAGTTCCATATCAAGTATATTTTCCGGTTTTTGCTATGATGTATGACTCTTCTTCTTTCGGATGACCTATACGAAGATCCATCATTCGTCATTCGTGGATAATATCCATGGACGTACCCTAAAAGGAAGGACAGTATGAATCCTATCTAGCTTACTATTTTGTATAAGAATAAAGATCTGCTTTGTCATGCTGCTGATATTTGGAATTCATCTATGTTATTTAATGTATGTAATCCTTTTTCGATTCTGAATGTTTTCATTTGCGGCGCCATGCATGTCGTGTAGTTGCCTTACTTCAACTTTCCAAATGTCACCCAGCATATTTGTGTGTGTGTGTGTGTCTATATATGTGTGTATAAACATATAGAGTCATGGTACCAAAAGAGCCTTTACCTAACCTACACGTGTTATATTGTGATTAAGTTAAACTCGAGAAATCTACCTAATTAGTCCTAAATTTAATTATACGGATATTAATTTAGTCATAAACTTTTCAATTTTGTCAATTTAGTCCTAAACGTTTGTGTCAATTCTAATGCAGTTCTTCTGATCAATTTTCGCTAGAAATTACTTATGTGGCGATGTAGTTATTGCCGGCCGTAAGGACAACATTGAAATTTCGTACAAAAATTTAACACCGAATTGGCATATGTTCAAACAGATTTAGGACTAACTAGAATAAAATTTCCTCGAGTTTAATTCAGCCTGTCAAATTTCTTTCTATTGACTTTTATAGCATGCACCGGTACAATTAGAAAGAGTCGCTACACAATATTTTCCGGATAATTCCGTCCACCGTCATACGTTAAAATTTTCTTTACATGGGCAATGGTTTTGTGATTTCCATAGTTGCCATAGTTACATTGATATATACATGCACGATGCGATCGCCAGTGTCGCATGTGGATGAAAGACTTTCCAGACCGATGTGTTTCCTTAACACTCCTGCTTCCACCTATAATCGAATGGTTTAAAGAGGTTTAACCCGTTTAAGCAAGTTGATTAAGGTGGTTTGACATGTACACGTGCACATACATTCTTGAAAAACTCTAAAGCGTCCGTTCGAACTCAGGTTTTGTTTATTTCTCGAAAAATGAATGATTTGGAATACGGTTCTTTAAAAATGATCACTTATATCACTGAAAATAATTAATTAATGAAAAATATTTTCATTATGGCCAATAACATATGGCGATATATTTTCATGGACAATAAAAATATTTTTTATTCATTCACTTTTGTAAGAAATATGTGATAAATTCTAGAAAAAAATATTTTTCAAATAATTCATTTTTCTCGAAATAAATGGAGCCTCATTGGATTTTTTTTTTTCACCTAATCTCTAATTTTCCTAATCATAAAGCATCAAAAGATTAATATGAACGGGAAGACATTATTGAGGAATCTGGATTTCTTCATGCATACTTGAGAAATGTTGTAGGATTATTAACTATAGCATTTTGAAAATAAGATAAAAGATATTGACAAAGTTAACAGAAATGAATTTCGTGCTGTGACAATGATTAACATTTTTTAATTGGTCGAGGAGCATGATCCTCGTATGGTTTTTGTAATCGTTTGTGTTAAAGATATTAGGAGATCTACTTGATTATAAATATCTCTCAAAATTATGCATATATCTCATTTGATAGTGCATATCTTTGAATATGTTATCTTCAATAATCATCTCATAAAGCCTATAAATAGGCTGATGTAATCCTTATTATGAATTATATTAAATTATACGGAAATTCCTTAAATCTGTATTCCACATTATTATTCTCACCTTGGTATTAGAGCCTTATTTCCTAAGACAATCCTAGAGCAACAGGTGCACTTTAGTGCACCTCAGAAATTTCCCATTTCTATTTTTTCCTCTTTATCATTCTCAAAGATGCACCCTTGCACCCCAAGCAAGCAAATCCATCCCTGCCGGTCGATAATGTTCACCCAAGTGCATCATTTGTGTCTGAGTAAGCGCTATGATGGTTGTGTTATGACATCTCTAAGATGTCGTCAAATCGAGTCCGCGAAGACGCGTCTTCACACAGTAACTTTTCCCTCAACAAAGCTCGGTTTATTCCACTTGTTGTAATCATGCCAGCCATATCAATCACGTTTAAGTTACTCTCTCGACAGCAAAATCAACTACAAAGGATGCATGATGCTCAGCTCCAATACCTCCAATTCTTGACTTTTCACTCATCATTTCAAGAAGCCGACTCCACCGCCAGATTCGCTGTTGTCAGACAATTAACATATTGAAACCTTCCTATCAATGAAAGCTGGAGTCATCACATGCACCACCACTTGTCACCTCGCCTTAGATCTGTTGAGCTCATTTGTGATATTGTTCAGATTGTTTTATTTAAACTCAAGTTGATTTGTTTCAATTCACCTTGCATTTGAAGGGATGTTAACAATATTAGGAGATCTACTTGATTTTGAATATCTCTCATTATGTATATATCTCATTTGGTAGTGCATATCCTTGATTGGTATGTTACTTCAATAGTCATATTATAAAATCTATAAATAAGTTGATGTAATCCTCATTATGAATATATCGAATTACACAAAAATTCCTCAAATCCGTCGTCTACATTATTATTCTCAATTGTTTGATTGGAAAATGTTAACAGATTTCAAATCACAATTTTGTCCATTGAGAAAATGAGACAAACGGTCATTTTAATTTTAATTTAATGTGTAATATCGATCCCAAACTTATAATTTGTTCAATATAGTTCATGAACTTTAGCCCAATATACAATATCGTCCCTGAACTTTTACTTTATTCAATGCGATATCCAAATTTGTTTAATACACATGTAGCTTTATTCTATGTGGATATCTTATGTGGATAATTCACATGTACATTTTTTTTTTTGTCCTACATTTGAATTCAACTGATTGGAAGCCAAATGAATAAATTTTGTTAGCTTTAATTAATGGATGATGATATTGGATGTTTTCATACGCTCTAGAGACTAGATCGAATATTTATAAAAAGTTCAAGGATCACATTAAATAAATTAAAAATTCAAGGATGACGTTGCACGTTGGGCCAAAGTCATGGACCATTTGTGTAATTATCTCTCATCCATTCAGGTCAATTATCGCATGTCAAGTGTTATCAAATTTCTTATATTTCTTGTAAATTGGTCAATGGATCGCACCTTGCCTCCTCATCAGGGAGGGAAGAACTCCGCGTTATCAAAGTGGAGTGTCGTGAAAGGTGGGTTATATTTCTTGATTTGTAAATTGTCCAGGTGGTTCCAGGGTCATCAAAAAAAAGAAGAAGAAGAAGAAGATAGCAATGTAGGTGGATGGAAGTGAAGTTCGGAGATAACTGGTGTTTTTATCATTTGGGCCTTGTGTGGTTTTTTAGTTATCATCAGGCCCATTAAAATCTGTTCTGGGTTGGTTAACCTGAGGGTCCAGGCTTTGAACCCACATTGAGCCCAATTAAGCCCAAAATAACTGGGGCGAGGAGAAACAGAACCATTGGGCTTGGCGCCTAGAAAAAAATTATAAGTTCTCTTCATGACTTTTGACAATTTTTTTTTCATATGAAAAAGGGTTAAAGCAGAATACAAAAAATTATCGTCGTGAATCTACTATCCCTATTTTATCACCTAATAATACATGAAGTAAACCTGTAGGAGGTAATGAAAAAAACTAGTGTTCAAGTGCTCGTCAATTCTAAGATTAGCAAGCCAGTCAGTACACTAGTTTCCTTCCTAAAAGTATCTTATACATTAAACTCAAAAAAATGACAATTAAATTCATCTCAAATTGTTATAATAGCTAATTAGACCATAGTTTTTTGCATTTTCACTGGAAATTGAGACGAAAGGCTTATTTTGATGATACCCTTTTTGCTAAACCAAACATGCTAGGTTTTTCTGACGAGATTCTCGAATTTCAATTCCTCGTTCGACAAACCTTTCTCTTTTTCTTTGGCCTATCTTCTTGTTATTATTATCATTTCCGAATACCTACCCAGTGAAAAGACTATACTGAAACAGAAAAGGCAAAAAAAAAAGAACCAGATTTCGAGCTTAACTCACCATCAACATGTGAAAAGCAAAAGGGAGCCATGGGACATGAAAGGAAGCCGACTGTTGCGACGTCGTTTTCGGTACCTCTTTTCAATGCTCGATTTGGCCAATCAAAGCGATCCATCTATCGAGATGAAGAGTTGGACACCCAACTAATCCACTCAAGGTGCAATTATTACTATATTTACTCACTTATTCTTATTTTTAATTTCGAGGGTATCCCAATGCTGTCCGAAAATGAAAAAATCTACCACAAATTTCAGTAAACTCTTGCATTACTATATATCTATATATATATACACGCACGCACACACTTTTTCGGGTCGGTATATCATATATGCGCATGGCTTGTTGCCCTGATTCGTTCCGTGGAAAACGAGGTGGTTGGAGCCCATCGTATTCTGGTTTTGGGTCGATTGCCTTTCGCAATTGAACCGATTGATGCAAAATATGTGGCCAAGTACGTGCACAATGTGTGGACATTAGTGAAGAAGGAGCTAACGGATCAAAGACGTTTCTATTAGATTTTCCAAAGTGAGCGTGAAGCGGAGTAGTCCCAATTATGCGGAACCGGAAACGAAGTCGTTTGGCTTTTGTTGATGTGTCCATGGCCTGTGGCTAGGGGTGTCAATGGTTCAGTTCGGTTCGGTTTTCTTGAAAAACCGAACCGAACCATTAGGAGAACCATTCAGTTCGGTTCGGTTTTTGACACGCCTACCTGTGGCGTCTTTTGGCTCTTGCGGATGCGCCTTTCTATACGCATTAGCACTGTTAGCCATGTCATTATTTGCCACATCGGCTCCAAAGGACAAAAAACTTAACGGTGTGTTTTTTTGGTCCTCAAATGGAAGTTCGTAGATTTCTTTTCATATGTATACATTCGGCCGTTTTTCTTAGAAAAAGTGATGGAAGACCAAATAAACAACGAAAGATATTTCGATTGCGTATCTGCAATCACGCAGATTGAGATTGCACAACCACTCCGATTATAAATTCTTACATAAAATCTACGTATCATAAAAAAAACTAAAATATTATCGTTGAAGCGAAAAGAAAATTGTAAATGGAATAAACAGTTTTTTTTTTTTTTTTATATTATTTTTTGGGTACATAGAACTTGCATCTTTAGAAGAGGGACTAGTAAAATTTGTGATGGGTTTGAAGGCTTAGGCATCACACAAGTCAAATTCCAGACGTGTCCCAAACACTATCATAGGATTCGTAAATGACCTTCTATTGAGCCCCCAACCAACAAAGGATTTGCTTATTCAAGAAAAAAAGTTAGTGTCCCATACATTAAAAAAATGGGATAGAGTGTGTTCCGCTCAAGAAAAGTTTGGGACGTGTGAGCTGCCAAAATTCATAAAAAGTAGAATCTAGAAATAGAAATCACTCGAAGGGGCTTAGCTATCGAGGTAACAATTTGCACGAGAATAAGGTTATTTAGTAAATCGAATCTGCAGCTAGCAGATTCCACGGAACTCACTTGGAATCTGTACGCGATATATACGGAGCCGCCCCCAAGTTTGCACGTACTTGGGTTCATTTAATAATCTCTCCTACTTTTGAGTTGACAATTTACTTAAATAAACGGGTTAAATTGACAGTTCACTGCGTTGCTTGTTAAATTGATTGTATAAATCGGCATTAGCAAACTTGGCCTTCTCCTCTAGAGCCTTTTCCCCCCTTCCGCGTGCTTTCCCGTCAAAGAGGAGGAAAATACTAAATATTTAATGCCGTGACGAAATTTTAATGGGATATTGAAATAAGCGAAACGACTGATATCTTTAAAAACAAAATAAATGAATGGTCCCATCACTTACTAAATATAGTTAGCTTGGCATTGTTTGTAAACGTACAATGCCTTATTCGATATTCATTATTTCCTCTGTAAGTAAAATAATTAACAACCTCCACAATGACAGTGCAACCGCAATAGCATCTTCAAAAGAGGAAGAAAAGACAGAAAAAAGGAGACGAGAGGACTCATTGGACGGGCCTGATCGGGCTTGGGGCGGGCCTTGTCGGGCCCTCTCCGGCCACCTTTTTTTTTTTTTTTTTTTTTTTTAATTCTTATTTTTAGATTTTCAGCTGAAAATGTAAAATGGAATTGGAGAACAAATGAAAAATAATTTCAGATCTTCCTCATATTCTAGTTTATTACTTTACCTATCAGTTTCGTTACCAGTCTTCTCTAGCATATTAGAAACTTAAGCTTATCTTATCCCGTTATATGAATTATAAATATCTAGGTAAAACTAACAGTAGAATATATTCTGTAATTTTTTTAAAATTAAATATACAGTGAGCGTAAAAAATTCAATTAAGCCAATGGGCTGCCCGATATTAGGTCTAACTATTTAATCCTAGAAGGGATAATGACATATATAGTCCATAAATTTTTATCATGATTTTTAATTTGTATAATGTGGTCCATGAACTTTACTCAATATGTAATGTGATCTTTAGACTTTTGATATTTATTCAATATAATCTATGAATTATATTAAAATGTTCAATTTTTTCATTTGATTAATTCAAGTTTAAGGACAATAATAAACATTTTCCATATAATCAAGAGATTAAATTGATCATTACAAAAAATCCACATTGCACATTGGGCTAAATGTTCATGGGTTACATTGAACAAATTAAAAGTTCACGGTTCAGATTGTATAATAAGTTAAAGTTTATGGACCATTTATTTAATTTTCTCAATACAAGAACAATTTTTTTTAAGGGTTAATATCACAAAAAACTCCATAAACCGATATATCTATAACAAATTTACTACAAAAAATTTTTTAGATCACCAAACTTAAAACCGGTACACCTTTGACAAATTTACCCCAAACTAGTACACTTGGGATAAATTTACTTTTTATTAGTTTCCGTTAAATTTTATTGTCAGATTGCTAAGTTGAATGAAAAGCGCCAATTTGAGATTTTATTCTTTATTTGTCATAGTTATACTAGTTTTGTAATTTTTTATGATATTAATTAAATTTAATCAGATGATATATATCTCATAAATATATCAGTTTAAGGTTTTTGGAGGTAAAAAAATTAGATTGTGATAAATTTATTGTAAATATACTAATTTGCGTTTTTTATGGTCATTTAGAGTAAATTGTTATAATTGTACTAGTTTGGAATTTTTCGTAATCAAAAAATTAATTTGAAAATAAATTTGTTACATGTGTATTAATTTTAAAAATAGAGAGAAAGAAAGAAAGGAAGGAGGGAAGGAATCCTGAAAAAAAGAAATAGTAAATATGGATGGAACCTGGAGTCGAGGAGGCGCGGCTCGGGGAAGGGAGGATGAGAAAGGACTACGGGGTGGTTCTCCGCCAATGAGGGCTCGACAGCATTTACGAAGAAACCGCTCTCTGGTTTTCAATACCACCATCTCTCTCTCTCTCTCTATCTCTCGCTCTCCTCCACTATTCTTCGTCTCCTTCGTCTTTATTTCCATTTGCGTATATAATCGCTTAACGAACCTGTCCCTCTCCACTCCTGCTTTCTTCATTCAGAAAGTAGATCTTAGAGAGAGAGAGAGAGAGAGAAAAGGGCATTCGTTTCATTCATTCATGTCTCCGCTCATCTCAACTCGAACAGTTCAGAAAGACAGATAGATAGATACATACACAGAGACATCGATTGCATCATCTTCTCTACCTCATTGTGCGTGCGGTGCGTGCGGTGCGTGCTTTATATAGACGCTCGCTCTTACGTTGTTCTCGTCCGCCTGGTGGTGTGGTGGTTGGAGAGAGAGAGAGAAAATGGGGAGGGGGAGGGTGCAGCTGAAGAGGATAGAGAACAAGATAAACAGGCAAGTGACGTTCTCGAAGCGGAGATGCGGGCTGCTGAAGAAGGCCCACGAGATCTCCGTCCTCTGCGACGCCGAGGTCGGCCTCATCGTCTTCTCCACCAAGGGCAAGCTCTTCGAGTACGCCACCGACTGTTGGTATGTCCTCTCTGCGCGTTACATCTGCTTCTCTCGTGATTGATTTGTCGAATTCTCCTCCTTCTCCTTCTCCTTCTCCTCCTTCGTCTGTTTGCTCATATATTTCTGATCTATATCTTTCCCTCTCATTTCTTTCCTTTCTGCTTTTGTGTATAATTTTCTCTTTGGTCGCGAGGTTCAGTACCCGTTTCTTGATCTACACGTTATTCTGATCTCCAACCCTACCCTTTGTTTCTTTTTACTATTATTTTGGAAAGCTGCATTTTTCCTGCCAAAATTCTCTTCTGGGTATCGATTCTTTTTTCCGTTTCTGGGATCATCGTCTGGATTTCTTGGCAGTGACTTGGCTGATCTCTTCCCTGTACAGTAGGGTTTATCTCTCTCCTATTTTTTTACTGCCCCTTTTCCTAATTATCTCGTAGAGTTTGTTTGTTTTCTGGATGGGGCTGAGATGCGTTGTCTTCTTGTTCTTCTTGAAATATCAATGAAAATATTCCCGCAAAAAAGGATGGATAATATGCTCAAAAATCTGTAAAGCGAGTGCTGCTTATTCTTGACAAGCAGCAAAATATCAAGACTCTCTCTCTCTCTCTCTCTCTCTCTCTCTCTCTCTCTCTCTCTCTCTCTGCGCTTCTCTCTCTTTTTTTTTCACAATTAAAACGGAAGTCATTCTTCTCTTCAAGCGCAGATACATACTGGAGAGAGAGCGTACATCGTTTGATTTGGAAGTTTTATGACAAGAGGCAGAGACAGAAAGTTTCATACGCACCTACTCCTTTTTTTTTATTATTATAAAAACCATTTTTAGCTCCTTTTCTCTCGGAAATGGGGTTGGGGACCTTCTTGTTAATCCATATTGCGACATTTTTTTATACATCTATTCTCAGGTAAGAACATGCGCGGCGTCCTGATTACCACATACTCAGGATTATAATATGGGACCGTTGGTACTGACCACGCTCAGAAGCAAAGCCTGCAGTTTATTTACTAACTAAAACTAAGCACGCACCCAAAAGGAGAAACCTTTTTTTTAGAAAGAATAAGGTTAGAATCTGCTGCAAGAAATCAGAGGAGTGGTTTCTCATGGTAGTGAAAACGAAGATTCTTCTGCATGAGCCGATCAAATCAGGAGTTATGCTTCGAATGAATTCCTCAGATCAAAATCTGGTTTTTCATACGGACAACATGTCATTCGATTAACATCTTTTCCTCTTTCGATGAGTTCTTTCTTTTTCTTTTTTAAAAAAAAAAAAAGATGTCTTTTCCAAGTTCTCTATGTGCATCTTTTGCCCAGAAGAAAAAAGAAAAGAAAAGAAAGCTTAGTTGCGTTAGTGTGTACTGCTCATGATAATAGCATGGTCTGGTCTAATCAAATCGTAATTGCTGCTCTTTGGCCAATTAAACAAAAGATACATCGACTACCTTCTTCGGATGGAGCATCACAATGGGATGCACAGTTATGGACAATACATCTCCTATAGCTGCGAAAAGACTTACCAATATTGAATTTTCGACAGCATTATGGTCTTTCGATGCTTGTGGAACCCTTTTCAATGTTCTTGTCCAACTTGTTATTGCCGAAAAATGGGATTTGCTAAGTAGTGTAGGACAATACATCTCCTATATCCATTGCACTTTTTAAGCGCTTGTCATCGAAATATCAATTCTCTCTTAGTTGTAGTATGTCAGTTCATGAATTGAATGAAATATGATAGAGAACAATCTCATGGAAATTTTTACTTCCTGCAAGCAATCTTTTGATTGCGAAGCCCTTGGTACATTTGACTTTACCCATGTACGATTGCTTATGGATACAAAACATTCTACTCGGAGCATGTGATAAAATGTCCACAATGCATATTAACAGTACTCTCGAATATAGTTTGTTCTATATAGTTTCACTTCAACTAAGATTGTAATTTTATTTGTCGTTTCCTATTACTAGGTTTTGCCTTCGAATCAAAGCCACAAATATTTTTAAGAAATAGTGGATAATCTTCATAAATTACATAAAAAAAATATTTGAAGGAGATAGGATACAGAAATGATCATATTCAAGTAAAAGAGGCCATATGTTACTATTTCGCCTTCTATTTCCTGTATTCTAAGATTGCTTCTAGTTCTACAAAAAACAAGACGAATATTGTCTTGATGCATATGACAAATAAAATTAGGGATGGTCATTGTTCTATTAAGGTTTTCTTATATCGCGTTCACAATGGTTTGATTTTCTTTTTCGGAATTTTGAAAGAACTCATCCATTAGAGATTGCTTCATTATCAATGAGACTAAAGTTATTAGGTTTGCATGACAAGAAAGTGGGAAAATTCTGAGAGACTTTATAAAAATATGTAGCACCATGTATTTACTACGATAGCGCCATCTATAAACATCGCCTGCTTAGGCTTTCACCAAAAGCTAATCATATTACTTAGTACCCAAATACCACCTCTTGTATAACTTCATGTACCCTGACTATACCTTTGTTCAAATTTCCTCTAATTAATTATAGCTTGATTAAGATGTAATTTAGCAACAAAACGGCGATATAAAGTAAGATGCCATTAATCTAACCCTACTTATATTTCTTTTTGGCAGCATGGAGAGGATCCTCGAGCGTTATGAGAGATATTCATATGCAGAGAGCCAGGTTCTCACAAACAATGCCGAAACTAGTGTATGCTTCCAATTCCAATGTCAAATTCATGATGTTCGATTACTCGTCAAGTTCATTCTAGCCAATTAATGGTTCGAGCTTCATGTAGCTAGGAGAAGATTTTCATATCCATATGTGCACAAGTGCATTTTCTTTTCACTTTCACTCATCTTCATTTGATAATCTATGTAAATTTTTTGCTTTACTAACACAGTAATCCGATATGCAACTTCTTATTTTAGGGGAACTGGACATTGGAACATGCAAAACTCAAGGCCAGGATGGAGATTCTGCAGAAAAATCAAAAGTAAATTCATTGTAGTAAGATACAATAAATTTCTGGGCACTACAACTTTTTGGAAGAGCAGAAAACTTCACTGATTTTTCGAATCCCTTACAGGAATCTGATGGGAGAAGAACTCAATTCTCTAAGCCTCAAAGAGCTTCAGAATTTGGAGCATCAGCTTGACACTGCTCTTAAGCACATTCGGTCTAGAAAGGTAAATATTTTGGTGCGCACTTGGGGCCTCAAATCCTTTTAGGGGTGTGTGAAGATTCTCTCCACATGTAAGGGTCCGCTAGAGGTAAATTGACGTCTTCAGTTCATCCCTTTCGACAAAATTGACACGAGGGTATCAGAATTTAAGTCTGAAATCGCAATGCGTCAGCTAATTATCCTAAACAACCAAAAAAAAACCCGGAGAATCTCCCTTTGCTCCCTCGCCCTGCATCCAAGGCCCCGGCCAACAGCAGTCGCGGCCACGCCTGGTGCTGTTACTTTGTCGCACTCCACTGACACCAATCTTAGATTGTCGAATTTCCTAGCAAACACAGACAATGCTACGGTGACAATTGGGCAGCAGAGGGAGGCAGATATTTGGGGGGCGGAGGACACCGAAAGTGCTGAGGCAAAGGCTGAGTCCGACAACAACCTCTGACGGCGATGGGAATATTATCTTTTGCCTATGGTTTGAATAGTGAAAAAAGATCAGGAAAAAAGGAGAGAAAAGGGAACATCACCATTGATCTATGAACATTATCCTTGATATTGATATGTGTTGGTCTCTCGATAAAGTAAATTAGAGTCAATTTTATCCTTCAAAGGGAGACAGTCTCTTTCTTATGAGATCGCCACCCAGTTCATCTAACAAAGGTCGAGTTTAGCACAGTATGTTACTTAAAGATTATTCTCCGATCATACTCTCATTCCTTTTTTGTCCTCCTCATACTTGCAGAACCAACTCATGTATGAATCCATCTCTGAGCTTCAGAGAAAGGTGAGTCCTGTAAATGCCATGATTTCTACTTTGCCGCAGATATATGCCCCCAAAAAATCACGGGTTTCGAGATTTATTATATTCCATATCTTGCATACACACACGCACGCGCACACACATCAATATATCAATATATGAGAAGGGCACGGATTCTATTCCGTGGACTTGAAGCAAAAGGTACAAACTAATATTTTCAATTTGAAAAGTGATAAATGATATGACACGTTCAAAACACTTTATCGACATCTATGTTTCTGCTAAATTTGCTTGATGTGAGATTATGATTTTCCATGCCAATGCGTGTCAAGCATTCATGATGAAGTACATGGATAACATGTGTAGACGGCAATTTGGCATCACATCTCCCTTAAATCGACATTATCACAGTCTGATCGGCAGTTGAAAAGTATTTTGTGTATCTATTATATTGCTGATACCGGAGAGTAATCAATTGAGTTTTCCTTTTCTTCCTTTCGTTTGGCGACAGGATAAGGTGCTGCAAGAACAAAACAACATGCTGGCAAAGAAGGTGATGTTTTGATGATCTTTGTTCCGTGATGTAGGCAAGATCGTATAGCTTTAGAATAAATAGGGTTGCATTGCATGGCCGTGTACCTAATAAAGGAGAGTTCTGGTGCTGAACAAAACTAAAATCAGGTGAAAGAGAAGGAGAAGGCACTGGCACAGCAAACTCAATGGGACATCCAGCAAGATGATGGCCTCACCTCTTCCTCGGTTATTCTCTCTCAATCTTTGCAGCCTCTCAACATTGGGTCCTGTCTCTCTCTCCATCTCTCCCTCTCTCTCTCACTCTCTCTAACACACACACACACACCCCTTTATTATATAATACCTAATATATAAATGAGAGTCTAAACAGGTATATATTCGTAGGACTTCATGTGCGACTCGATCTATATCATATACATCAGAAGTTTTTAGAATAGAAACATGATGGTTTCCAGCTTATTAATGAAGCATATCATTCACTTATACGATACACATGATTTTATCGGGTAATATAATATATTATATATGGTGGATCTATTAGATGGAAAGACTTTCTTTCAATTCCCTGACCAAAGATGAAGTTCATCTATAGTCACTATGATCTATTAATGATGCTCGTTAAATGCAAATTTTGTACGGATAAGTTATTTTATGATGGGGACATGGATGCTACCTGTTTAAATCTTGTTATTGTTTCCGTATGAACGGTGTCTACAATTCGGGATATCAAGGAAAAATTGATAATGTAATCTTAAACTAAACATAACGATATGAAATGATAAGTCATCATTTAAATCAGTCCACTCAAATGATACATATTAGAAAGATATAGATACATAATGCAAAGAAATGAAAAAGAATATTTTTTTTTCTTCGTTTGTGTGAGGTTATGTCTTATTAATATTATGAATTTATGATTGGAAAGTTAAGTGGGTATGTGCATTTTTTTTCCAATTGGCAGGCCTTACCATCCGAGTGGAATTGAGGAGGGAGCGGCCCTCGGTCCACCTCAACATCGTAATGCCACACTTCTTCCTTCATGGATGCTTAGCCACCTCCAAGAATAATGATCCAATTTATTTGCATGGGAACCATATATAACCAATATTATCTAATGCTTCTTATCGTATACATCCAGTCGATATGTAACCATAATGTAACATGTCTTAGTACATGCGTTGTGGGGATACTTGCAAAAACCTTGTCTACATCATATCTATCAAAAGAGAGATTTGCTGTGGACATATGCTACGGTACGAACTGGATGAGATTGTAAACAAGATCCTGAGTTAGGGTCGTAATTGCTAATTATGATGTAATCTATGTGATTATATTTTTCTTTGGTCGAAATAGTGTGTTTTTTAAGGAACTTTTCGAGTGTCCACTTGATCAATTAAAAAAAGAAAAAATGGCACAAATGATCCCTGATGTTTGATCCAACGTTTAATGCGATCTTGAACTTTTCTCAATGCACAATGCGCCTCTGACCTTTTAAATTATTTAATATGATCTTATTGTTAGAACTGTTTAATGTCGTGAATTATTTAAGGATTAAATTAAATATGTATAAAAAATTCAAGAATTATATCGAATAAATTAAAAATTTAAGGATTACGTTATGTGTTGGGGTAAAGTTTAGGGACTACGTCACATATTAGGTTAAAATTCATGACGTAATTGATTACGAAAAGACAGTGTCAACACGGATAACACGGATGATTTGAGAGGAAGGAGGAGAAAATAAAATAAATGAAAAGAAGAGAGAGAGAGAGAGACGGATCGATGACGTCGCGCCGACGTCGTTTCTCCACGACGGTACGGAGTCTCAGTCGGTCTCGCGAGAGAGCTTTCCCCGCTTCTCCTTCTCCTTCTCCTTCTCCTTCTTCGAGACCTCCACGCTCGACGCTCGGATCGGGTCGCGAAGAGTCCGGTCGGCGCGGCTCCCTCGCGGCTCGGCTCCGGCGCGTTGCCGTCTTGGCTCGGGAAGCCGGGGCATGAGATCCCCGACGATCGGGCCGTGAACGGCGGAGGATGCGGCGGCGGGCGGCGGACTTCCGGCGGCCCGTGCGGCGGAGGTTTTCGCGCCGGATCTGGACGCTCCTAGGGGTTTTCTTCGTGGCGGGGCTGGTCCTGTTCGCGCTCCATCACAATCACGGCGGCGACGAGATGAGGAAGCCGGCGACGGTAACGGCTCTCGACGCTTGTTTTTTTTTTTTGCTCTGTTTCCTGATTGAGTTTCGACAGGGGGAACCCGACTGTTCCTTTCGGATCGAAAATCGGAAATTTTGAGTGAACTTTCGTTTTCTAATTTGGATGTGGATCTCGTCTCTGCATAATGAATTTTCGTTATTCCTGTTGATAGCGACCGATGAACGTGAAATCGGGAAATTACAATCCGTGCCTCGAGCTATGATTTCCAATTGAATCGCTTGCAGAGTGAATTGAAGGCCGCCTGATTTTATGAGAACCCGTCGCGCCGAATTCTTGTTCTCGGCTGAGCTTCACATTACTGCTAGATCGTATAGAATAGTATGACTGTAGTAGTTGGTTCATGGACTTACGGACCGCAATTTAAGGTGACGCTGGTGCTCTCGCCTTTGCGGGATAGAGCTCGTTTGCTATGTCCTTAGGCTCTGTGATCTACTTATCTATCGTCAAGAACAAGATTTTCTGCTGTGAGGGTGCATCTGTGTTTGCTTCTGCAGTGAACGTGTTTGAGCTGCAGGCCCTCAACGTCGAGAGAAAAAGATTTGCTTTTGAGTAGATATATTACATCTTTAGTTCATTGGAAGGAAAGTAGGCAGTCCAAATTAAGTCATTTGCCTCCGTTCTGCCATCCTATCTGGGATTCTAGACGTGCGGATATGCATTTGAAATGATCCAATTTCCTATTGAGAGCATATATTCCTACGTTTCCCAATGCAGCTCCGATTCATTCTCAGTAACTTGTTAACCCTTTGATGTGATTTGAGTGAACTGTTCTATCATTTGGCAATTTATTCTTGGGTTTAGGCTTCGACTTAGAACTTTGTTTTTTCTTGCTTTTGTATTTTCAGGATAAAAGTACGAGCTTATTAAAGGAGAGCCATATGAATTCAAATTTTACGGAGCAAATAGTCGGCGCCATGTCATATTCTAGGCAGTTGGCTGAGCAAATGATCCTTGCAAAGGCTTATCTTATTGTAGCGAAAGAACACAACAGTCTGCACCTAGCATGGGAACTGAGCTCAAAGATAAGACTTTGCCAGTTAGCACTCTCAAAGGGTGCAAAGAGACGAGAGCCCGTTAAATTAGAAGAAGCAGAGCCATTAATTAAAAGCCTATCGTCCCTGATCTTCAAGGCACAGGACATGCACTATGACATTGCAACTACCATAATGACCATGAGATCCCATATTGAAGCCCTGGAAGAGCGCGCTAATGCAGCTTTAGTTCAGAGCGCTGTGTTTGGACAATTGGCAGCTGAAGCACTGCCCAAAAGCCTCCATTGCCTAAGTGTCAAATTATCTATGGATTGGGTTAAGAAACTTCCTCTGCAAAAACTTGCTGGCAACACAAGAAATTATCCTCAACTTGTCGACAACAATCTTCATCATTTCTGCATATTCTCAGACAATGTTCTTGCTACCTCCGTAGTTGTCAACTCTACTGTCTCTAATGCCAACCATCCAAAGCAGATCGTTTTCCACATTCTCACAAATGGAGTAAATTATGGAGCAATGCAAGCATGGTTCCTTAGTAACGACTTCAAAGGTTCCACCATTGTAGTGCAAAATATCGAGGAGTTCTCTTGGCTGACTTCTTCATATGCTCCTATACTGAGACAGCTTTCTGATGCAGATTCTCAGGCCTACTATTTCGGTAATCCTCTAGATGCGAAAGATGAGCCAAAACTGCGGAACCCAAAGTACATTTCACTTCTTAACCACCTTAGATTCTATATTCCAGAAATCTATCCTCAGTTGGAAAAGGTAGTTTTTCTTGATGACGATGTTGTTGTCCAGAAGGATTTGACGTCGCTCTTCTCAATAGACCTGCACGGGAATGTAAATGGGGCTGTGGAGACTTGTCTTGAAACCTTCCATCGCTACTACAAGTATCTGAATTTCTCCAATCCAGACATCAGCTCAAAGTTTGATCCACAGGCATGCGCATGGGCATTCGGCATGAATGTCTTCGACTTGGTTGCTTGGAGGAGAGCAAATGTGACTGCAATGTATCATTACTGGCAAGAGCGGAACTCAGGCAGGACGCTGTGGAAGCTAGGTACTCTGCCACCTGGCCTTCTAGCTTTCTATGGACTGACAGAGCCACTCGATCGGAGATGGCATGTGTTAGGATTAGGCTATGATACGAACCTAGATGACCGTCTGATCGAGAGTGCAGCAGTAATTCACTTCAATGGTAACATGAAGCCGTGGCTGAAGTTGGCCATTAGCAGGTATAAACATCTCTGGGACAAGTATCTAGATCAGCATCATCCATACATCCGAGACTGTGCTGTGTGTTAGGATTAGGCTATGATATGAACCTAGATGACCGTCTGATCGAGAGTGCAGCAGTAATTCACTTCAACGGTAAAATGAAGCCGTGGCTGAAGTTGGCCATGAGCAGTGTAAACCTCTCTGGGACAAGTATCTAGATCAGCATCATCCATACATCCGAGACTGTGCTGTGAGTTGACATGCGAGCCATTTCTCAGATGAGGTTAACTTATGAGACATTTTTCTTTTTTTCTTTTTGGTCGCACCGTAACCTCAACATCACTGCTACAATGCCAAATAGAAGTAGAACAGCTACTTTTGTGGGACAATTTTTGATTCTCCCTTTCCAGTGTAACATCTTTCACGATTTGATTCTTACACATTGGATGGTCAGAGAAAATGTATTTTATCATACAATGAAGAGGCATGGGATAGTTCATTTTTTTGGCTGGCAGGTTTGCGGTTTTATCTTCTTCAGGCTGTGGCGTACTTTGAAATGAGAACTTTGTCATAACTGGTCTTATCCGGATCTGGAAACCGGAAATTCTTGATTATCGCGTTTTTTCTTTGGTACGTTTTGTAGCTTTTCCCCCTAAGAAATTGTTTTGAGTTCCCCTTACTTGGAGATTGGTTAATTGGCCCAATATGCGCGACACTATTCCTCATAATTGTAATGCTGATTCGATACGCATCTTTCGATTTCTTCAAGTCATAACATATGTTAATAATGCCGTTTCTTGTCTTAGTCTATGATGCATATTGTATTCTAACGGTCTCGCAAAATACGAATTGAATTCCATATAACATATAAAGTTGGTAATTTGATATAAAAATCAGTAACTTAAGTAGAAGTCGGCAATTCAGTATCGATCAAATAAAGAATGGTTAGTCACTTAAATTAGTTAGTAACTTCATCTTAGAATAGTTGGGGATCCACCTAAATCAAGATGGTTGGTAGTCTTGTATAAGAGTTGGCAAATTGAATTGGTAAGCTACGTTAATAAAAGTTGATAATTCATTGGAAATATTGATGATTTCAAAAAAGAAATATGCACTGAAAATTCGAAATACACTATTGTAACTATACAAACAATTTAGCCCTCGTTTATTTCGCAAAAAATAATGATTTAAAAAATATTTTTCTTGAAATTATTATTCGTATTATTTAAAAAATATTTTTTTTCACCATCTAGGAAAATATTTATACATAAATTATTATCAATAATGAACACATCTATCACTTACTAGTTATTTCAGGCAATGCAAAAGATTATTTTTAGAAAAATATTTTTAAAATTATTCATTTTCTACAAAATAAGATTTTTTTTACCGAGCTTTTTATAAGTTTACCGAAATGAATTTTTTTCCATTTCTTTCCCAACGGAGCGCTAGAATTCTGCGAGATAGCACGGGAAATTTCCGGGACCTTAACGTGCTCTTAATCTAGACATGCAATAGGTCACCTAATTTCTATATAATAAAAGATTAAATTGTGTATAGGAAAATGATGATGTGGCCTCTCGAAAAATTTTCCAAGTATGTTCAACCCATCTACACATGAAAAAACGAAAAAATACGAGTTGGATTTTGTGAGACGGGAATGAAAACCATGAACAATAGCGCAATAATTATGTACACTATGGATCGATACGTGACAATGCTTATGTAATTGAAGATATAGTGAATATATACATTCCCATACGTATTAAGATCTGACGTATTTTTTCTTTGCATGGTAAGATTAATGCAAAAACGGTCCCCTATAGAACCTGCATGCTCTGCAATGGCTCTTCCCTGTTGTTTTCTGCTCTCTCCAGACTCAATCCTCCTTTAAGAACCGACCTAAACTACCTGGAGATGACCGACGACTTAACAGGTCGAATGAATATGATACGATTTACACCTACATCTTCACAACAAAAATGACGACCGTATTTATAACTTAAGAGAACCGACTCAAGTACATCCTGCAAAAGAAAGTCGTCCAGGTAGGCGTACTGCTACATTTTATCCGCATGTAAAATTGACTATCGGAAGCCACTGGCTCTACCTTAGTCAAGAGTCTTCGGGGAGTGTGCAGAACGACCAAAATGAGATTTCTCTGCATCCAGAACACCCTAGACAACAAAGGCAATCTGTCAGCTACTCAGTTGTGTCGTGAGGTCATAGAAAAGAGAGATTGAAAGCAATGAGCTCAATGACCTTGATAATAATAATGGCAGCATCCTTGTGTAGGTCTTCATTGTACTCGTGACAAGCCATACTCTGCATCATGCAAGAGTACATTGTCAAATTGAAAATTTAGTAAATGAGGCTTAAAAGAGAACAGGTTCTTATCTGCCCAGCTGAACTGACCTGGATGCATTTAGGGCAGCCAGTGTCTCCCATGCAGCAGCAAGATGAAATAACCTCCAAAGCTACAGTTAGTAGCTCCCGGAAATAGGGACGAACCTGTAACACAAGGCATCTTCATTTGAGCAGGCGATCAGCCATTTAGCAAAATTATGAAAGAGAAAAACAGGTGCTCTGCCTGGAGTACTTGGTTACTTTCTTTAAATTTACACGGTTGAGTTTCCCATTACTCACTTGCAATGAAACACCAGTTCCTCCAGGATGCTTGTCATACAACAATATCCGCTCCTGAAAAGACCGTGAATCATACGGATTTGAACACTCTGGAGCCAAGTCAGCTGAATTGCATATTATGCATCTGCAGGAAAGAACCATAACTTTTAAGACATAACAATTAAGATGGTGCATGCGACAATTATAACATCCTCCAGTAAACATGTCTACCCTTGGTTCTTCTCAAACCACTTAAGTTACTCTAATTTTATTCACCTATTGACTTTGATTCATTGTCTTTTGTCAATCAGTGTTATCTTGAGAGAAACAATTGCTCCATTTATTGAACACAACATGAAAGTTGAAGGGAACTCAAAGCCAGAGCTTGATGAATAAAGTGACCGATAAAATGCAGATGAAGGTAACAGCACAAACTTTGACATGTGGGCAGATAAATATTTCTAAGTAGAGGCAACATCAAGGGATCTTCCACATAGGTGAAATGATCTTTGCACCTTTAGCCATCGCAGTACAGCACAAGCCTATGAATGCGTACTTACATGTGACAAGTTTGTCTATCTAAATACACATAACCAATTTAATATGTTCACCATTCAGTAGAACCTGAGGGAGGCTGATGGCGGTTACAATTTCCTTGGCACCAGATGTTCGCATAAACTTTCACATGAAATATCCATCGATATGTTTGATTAAAAGTATATTTAACAGAGTTTCCTATCTTACAAATGAGGATAACCCCTAACCAACCTCCACTGAGAATTAAGAGGTTGCTGTCACCTTTACAACACTGAAAAGCAAGATATATTGCATGGAACACAACATTAGCAAATGCATAACTAAATATTAACTACCGTTGTCATGTGATGAGAATATTTTGATGAGCTTTGCATTGATCTGACAAATGTCTAATAGGGAGTATAGCCTAAAGAATGCTGCCAAGCTGCAAATCCAAGACTTACAAAGGCACAACATTTAGAAGAGCATGTGAAGCAGCATGTAAGCCCGCACGGAAAGAGAAACTTTTCATCTCAACGGCTTCTTTGACAGTTTGTGGAACTGGAATCCATACCGCCTGTTTGCATGTGCAAGGTTAAAATATATTTTTATGTAAGGAAAGAGTTGGAGGAACCAGCAATTGTACCAAACAAGTGAAATTGATATCACAAGAGCACCTGTGACTGATAGGAATATTTGGGAAGTGAAAGGTCAACTGTATCCAAGACTTGACCACTGCCTCTGCTTATTCGACGGAATCCAAACCAAGTCGTAATCACTTTACAACTATTAGCCAGAGCAGTTGTTTCTAGAATTTTACTTGCTCCGACACTTTTACTTGGAAAATTGGACATGGTCACCGGATAGGCCTGAATAACAGCAGACAGTAAGATTTCACTTCAGAAACTACTGATAGGAAAGAAAGCAGAGATACAGGAGACATGATGAGAATTAGGGTAAGGAAATAGTAGAAGTCTAAATACAATAAACTTTGAACAAATTGACTAGATATCGACCAAAGGATGGGAAGAATACTCTTGAGAGAATCAGCATTGGTCAACACAATTTATCCTTTTTCTCCAATCTCTTCTTCCAGTCCCTTCTAAACAATTTTTCGTTCCTTTAAGACTATGCTTCTGATTTCATGTGAACGACAGTGCTTGAAGCCTTGTATAAGTTACAATGACAACATCATCCCATACTTGTGAAGAATTACAATTGCCTATCTAGTAATAGAACTTTGTTATTTTTTTCCAGGAATGTCCACCCCATAAC
Organism: Eucalyptus sp. ANBG9806169; assembly: GCA_014182395.1. Classification (NCBI taxonomy): domain Eukaryota; kingdom Viridiplantae; phylum Streptophyta; class Magnoliopsida; order Myrtales; family Myrtaceae; genus Eucalyptus; species Eucalyptus sp. ANBG9806169. Next base: position 25,917,220 of record CM024583.1, read on the forward strand.
TTAAAAAATCAATGAAACAACAAAGTAAGTCATTTTCTTAAATGATTAAGCACTCTCAATGAGATTCAGCTGCTCTAACTGAATCTGTCCCAATTTCCTCACACCCCCTTAATTTTGTGCATAAAAGAAACCTAATAATGGTAGGTAACTTATAAAGGATGTAGTTCTGTGGATGGCTTTCTTCACGATGTCACACACAGACACAAACAGAGAGAGAGAGAGAGAGAGAGAAAGAAGAGAGACATACTATATCACCTCCAAGGACCTTAATGTCTGTGTAATCACGAGTTTTTGTGTAATACTTTAAATCTGCCTCCTGGCACCAAGCAGTTTTAGCTGACAGATCCAAATCTTTTACCAGATAGGTCTTGCCTTGCCGCATGTACACGGCTCCATCATGTACCTGCTTTGAATATAATCAGTCAAAAACTTGACCTATATTTCACATCTAAAACGTAAGCACACTACCCAACTAAAATAAGAATTTACCTATGTCACCTCAAGAGACCATAATCATGAACAGATCAGAATGAAGGCTGCGCCCAGTAATACCTGAAAGAAGGCCTTGCTTTCCTCAATTTTCTCTAGGACTTCATTTTTTTGAATATCCATCACTAGATACGTACTAGTCTCTATTGCTCGAATGTTGACAGCATCTGAAGGCTTTTTCTTAACATAGGTCACAGATAAGAAAAAAACTATAATCAATGATGACATAAGATAAAAGACCAACAAAAGAACCACATGATGTCTCAACTGGCCACAAGGATAGTTCAGAGTTTTTGTTTTCTGTTGATGAGTCAGAGTTGTACCTCACGCCCAATATAATCCCATATTCTAGCTGAAGAATCACAGGATGATTGGAACTAACACATCCTCTATTCTTGAGAGTTGTTATGGCACCGCTGAGACCATTACCGAAAAACTTCTCATCATAATGCAAACTTAACGGGTGTTCTATGGCAGCACAGCTCAAATGTTGCTCAAGAACCTGGAACAATGAGCACCAAAAAGCATAAGGCATTGAAGATCACAACTCAAGCTGAACTTTTATATAGGGAAATTTTAAGTATCCGATGATAATAACCAACTGATTTTGGGCGTCTATACTGCAGCACTCTATTGGACTCTTGAAAAGTTTCTCCGGATGCTTCATAAAATATTGGTCCAGTGGCCCTCCAAATGCCACATACACTGCGAGAGATGGTTTTTCTCTTCGTCCAGACCTTCCTGCTTGTTGCCACAGGCTACAGCCGAATACAGATGCAAATAATGCTTAAAAGGACAGTAGAAAATCTCTTTTATGAGCAAAGCAATCGAACAATTGATTGCCATACCTGGCAATACTACCAGGAAATCCCAAATGCAGAGTTACATCAAGATGTCCAATATCAATACCCAACTCAAGAGCATTAGTAGCAGCAATTCCGCGTAGCTTCCCTCCAAAAAAATCACTTTCTATTGCCCTCCTCATCTGCTCTAATAGTCAGCCCATATAAAACCTTGGTCAACATTGAATTGCTAATGAACATTTACAGTTTTTATATGTAATAAGAGGCAAGAAGAATGGACAAGAAGCACTGAATTCGTGGTGTGCATTATCCTGTACCAACAATGGAAATGCAACATTAATTTATAGCCAACTTTTCTGAGGTATGCGTCTATTCCTCAGTCAATTATACAAAGCTACAAGAAGTTCATCCCCATATCCAGATGACAAAAATGTATCAGGAAATGCAAGTGACTTCAGCCAAAAAAGAAGACATAAAGAAGCAATCTTATACCAGGTTCGTATAGTTTAGGGCTAATGAGTTCTTTGCATCTTCCTCCACTAGCAGGTTTTTTCAGAAAACAAGCAGGATCACTATAATTAACTCCATTGAGTTCCACACCATGCTTTGGCACAAAATAAACTGTCTGTTTTTCTAATTTGACATAAAATGAATTGTTTACATGTACGGGGAATTTAAATTTTCTTAAAAAGCCGAGAAAATCCAGAAGCTTGGACTTCTTACTTTCACCAATGCACATGTTAAGACCGGATGGAAAGGCATTGGACACAGGCATCTCCCATGTAAAAACATTATTGACAATGAGTTATTTCTTCTATGGATTCTCTGTAGTTTACATCATGCTCCATTGTGTATACCAACAGAACAATGAGAAAACATAAAAATGTAACAAGCATAAAATATGACAACAACAATAACAAGATTTATGTTAAACTGACCTCAGCAGTATATCCAGATCGATAAGAACTTATTGAGTCAACCAGATTTGGAGCTGTTTCACGAAGAATCTCTTGCCTATTAGATAAAAGGTAATGAGAAAAAAAATATTCCAGGCACCTGTTAGTCCATTGTTCTTTGACTTGATGATAAATTCTTACAGCAGCCCTAAATGCTGGATTAGATAAGGCCACAAAAGTGCTAATAAATAACGCTTATCTGATGTAACTTACGTATAGGACAAAACGAGTTCACAGAGTTTACGTGATGTACAAAAAGCTATACATCTTAGTCCATGCTGAACCATTTCCGCAAACAGACGAGACACTTCCCAAATCGGACTGCAAGAGTGAATTAAGCGGATAAGGATACAATGTGATGATCTATGTACAACCTATATATGTATGACTTCTGGAGACAAATATGTATAAATTGTATGGGCATATCACGGATTATAAATCACACTCACTAAGGATATCTAGAAAAGATGACCATACTATATTCACTTGAGCGAAACAAAATCTGAGTATAATAAATTATCAAATGAACAAAAGAATATGAAGGCTTGCCAAAAAATGCTCAATACACATCAGTAATTTGTGAAATATGAGGACAAATTCTTATATTTTGAAGACAATGTAGAGGATCCAACCTCGAACCCTTATATGCTGATTTACGAGCATCTACACAGTTGTCATCTTTATGCAGGCCCTGCATCCGAAAATTACTAGTGAGCAAAAAGTGGCAGACAACCTTCAATGTTATAGAATAAACAAGGTACTGTTCTCACAACCGAGGAAGAATTCCATAAAACAAAAAGCTTCTGAGCAGAAGGACTCCCGTCATTTTGAATTAGCTCCAATGATGGTAGATTTGCAAGTTCCTAAATCATCAAAGGTGTCATAATTCTATTTCACCTGAAATACCCAACAACAAGAAAGGATACCATAATTGCAAATTTGCAATTATATTCACAGTTATTGAAACTAAAAATGCCACAGTACATGATGTTGCTTTACGGGCTAATTTCTAAAAGAACCATCAAATATAATTCAACCTTTTTTGGTGGAAACCTAAAGAGGCACTCTTCAGCATTGTTCACTCAGATGATGATGGGAAAAAAAGATCAGCAACTATACATGGTAGGTGAGTTCACACTAGGCTATGCCAGCTGTCTGCCAAGAAAAGGAGTACAAAACAAAGGAACTAATATGTACTAGAGAACATCATCATATAATGACAACCTCAAGCATTCTTTCCCAAATAGAAGTCAGAGTATTGTACAAAATCTCACCATGCAATGCTCACGAGGGTTTCCAGAAGTTGCCGTTGAAAAGATGAACAAAGGATCACTGCCATAGACTATACATGAAACAAATAGTTGTTTAGACCCCAAATTGCATAAAGAGAGCGTCAACATCGAAAAAGAGATGTTATCTCTTAGCAACTGTTTTTGAATAAAGTACCATGTGAGCAGAGCCACCGAAGCCTCCTAAGAATAAGAGCAGTATGACATCCGAATGATCCTTTGTAGTAATGAGCTTCATCAATCACGACATACCTGATAAGAAGATATGAGAATTCAGTCCCTGGGATAGTTAATTTCTACCACATTAGTAGCAGTGCCAACAAGAAGTTGTGCTAAAGCACAAACTTAATAACAGTTCCAGTTCTTTTCAATACTGGTAAAGTTCTTCAGCTTTTTATATATATATATTTTTTATCAATAATGATTTCCCATTCCAATTGACCTGTAGATACACAAGGAGAAACCTGGAAGGCCCAAATTGACAACCCAGCTAAAATATCAAAGCTTAGCATCTGATCCTTTTACATTCTTCATCCTTCAAACAACCAAAACTAACAACCAAATCAAAACCCAAGAGGCTAATGATCAGAAACCCTAAAACTGACTCAGCAGTCAACTTCCTTTTTGGCCCACAAACCAGGCTTTGCTCCTGATCTACAAGCTATCCTTTGTCTGATGTATTGAAGATCACGTCTCAACAACTCCGGAGGCCTTGGATTTGCTATGACCTTCAGATTTTAGGTTGGGAAATCCTCAAGCTGAACCTCTTTGGGCCAGTTTGTTCTTCAGTGGCAAATGGAACAGAGCCACCCGTGGTTTTCAGCCTCAATGGAACCAAACCAAACCACTTACAACATCACCCTAAGCAACACATAATGCTAGAAGAACAAATGAAGCCCATTTCCTTATCCATTCTTATAAAAAAAAAAAAAAAGCACCAAAATTACATACCTAAGGTTTGATAAAATCCGCACAAATTTTCCATGGTATGGCAATACTGATTTATGGAGCATATCTGGGTTCGTGATCAACTGTAGAAAGATGCCCAACAGTGTCAATATAAAACTAGGAAAAAATATTTTTAAGGGGAGGGAGAAAGAGGGGGGGAGAGAGAGAGAGAGATGGTATCCAATTAGAATAAAAGACACAAGATGTACCAATCTAGCATTGTCACAGAGCCATGTCCTATTCTCCTTAAGTGTATCACCATCATATATTCCAATATACAGGCCAGCATCAATTCCTTCTATCATATGTGTCAAAGCTCTAAGTTGATCTTGAGAAAGAGCCTGCATTAATTTGTCAAAACGGTTGATAAACCAAAAGGAGTACCAACAATATGCCAAATTCCCAGGATCAAGATTGAGATCAACATGCCCATCACTATACAAAATTGCCTTTATTAAAAACTCAATTTGCAACACTATGGTCATGGAGACTCATATCTACGTAACTTTTATAATTCATGATCTATGTCCTCGCACATGCAAACATTAACCTTTGTCGGAAAAAGATAAAGGGCACATGAGGATGAATTCCTCAAGAGCTCCTCGAGAACTGGCACATTGTAGCAAAGGGATTTCCCACTTGATGTCATTGTTGCCACAGCAACATTCTTCCCAGCAAGAGAAGCTTGTATTGACTCTGCCTGGAGTAACAACAAATCAAAACAAAATCAGACAGCCAACTTTTCAAGAAAAACGTCAGTAGTGTCTATTGGGAGCACATTCTAACCTGATGGCTATACAATTTAGTGACTTTCATACGTTGAAGTGCATGCTTAGTGTCTTCTGAGAGATCATTTGGGATCTCCATATAAGTTGGTTTTCTGCCTGAAATCACTTCAACATGCACGATCTGCACCAGAAGAACTCTTCAGCACTTCAAGAAGCCTCATAAGAAAGCATTACTGATAAATTTGCACCTCTCATAATGCAAATCCAAAGCTATGACTAAGTGAGCAATCCAGTAGTCAAGAGGAGACCCAACAGCTTCCTTTACTAGTATCTGTGTCCCTACACAATTACTGCTTGTAGTACATGACAAAGAGCACCTTACTTCTAAAATAAAGAGGAGCAGCATGTATCAGATTCCAGACAATACGAAACCTGTCAAAACCATGATTGATGCCCAAACCCACATTTTACAAGCAAAGATCAAACAAAAAAGTTAAGTGCAACTAGCAGTTGAGTGTCATTATCAAATTATAACTTTTCTAGCAATATACCAATCAACTTATAAAGTGAAAGAACATTTAATACTTCCACATTTTACAAGCAAAGAGTAAACTAAAAGCCAGTGCAAATGTATTAATTCTTTACACATACATTATAAAAAGTATAACTATTCCAGCAATATACCAATCAACCATAAAATTTTATTGAATAAGTTGAAATACCACTTGATAGTAGTTAAATAAAGTAAAATACTACTTAATAGTCCATAAAGGTATAATCCAGATAACTCATTCTCCCTATTCTAACGAGCAAGAAAATAAGTATTAAAAGAGTTGAACCAAACCTGTCCTTGAGAGCCCACAACCTTGTGGAGATGTTCAACCATTTCCGCCGGCAGGAATGCATTGGTGTCCTGTCGAGAGATGAGTAATATATAGCATGTCACTATCACCCTGAAAAAAGAGGATTTAAAACATGAAAACATGGGCAGCATGATAAGCTAGTGGATATTCTTTGTAAATCTTTCAAGCTACTCGCTCCTATTCCACGCATTTGGTTTATTTTCTCTCAAGCAACTTCTCAAAGGAACAGATTGCTTTGCATTCCACTCAAATTGACAGACAGTACTGTTCAAGTAATTTATTAACAATCCGACATCATATGATTTCTGCTTGAATGGCTAAATTCACCTAATTAACTGACCTGATCTGAGAGTATATAAATGTTTATCTCAAGCCCCAAAGAACTAAAAATTTATAAATGTCTATCTCAAGCTCAAGAACAAAAATCTGATCAATTCATATATAGTGTAACTAGCACTAACATTTAAAGAATCGTAAAAGGGTATAGATATAAGACAGATGCGTACATGACATTGATTTTTTGCATGGTTTGCTGTCGAAGCTACTCTCCTTGCCTGCTTCTTCTCGATTACACTTGCTGAATCCTTATTCTTACTAGTAGAAACATCTCCTTCTCTTGCAGAAATGAGTAGATCATCCAAGGACAAAAATTTGGTATTCCCATTTTCATGTTTACACTGCATCATAAATCCTCATGAGCTCAATAGCCAAAAAAAATTGATGATTCAGAATTCAACTAGAGAGGCTGCCCACAAAGTTAATGAGACATTTTTAGCAGCTATCTAGTTGCATAATTTTTATGAATGATCTTCCACCTGTGTGAATATCAACTTAGAATAAGGCCCTACAAGTCAGCCGATAGCGCTATGCCATGATCGCCATGTCTGCCACCATAATACTTTAAACAACTACCAGATATTTGCAATAGTGCAGGTTACAAACCCTGCAAGGTACAGTCTCTACATTGAAGTTTTCTAGCTAAACACAGAAACTCAACTTCCAAACACCAATAAGAAAAGAATTTTATAGATAGAGACTAACAGTATATATGCAAGGCAAGACTCAAGAGTTGGAAAAACAGGTTCCCTCATAGTATGTGGGAGATTATATTTATCCAAAAAGTCTACTTTGTTTACTTTTATGGCTGAAGCTGTTTCTTGCACTAGGTATAATACAAAACAATAGCAGCAGAAATCATCTGAGATTAATCTATCTTCTATTGAATAAATAAAAGGAAAGAATTCCACATACCATTATTGATCTGATAGTATATCTGAAGGACCTTTCTCGTCTTTCCATTAAATAGAAAAGCTTCAACAAGGAAACCTTCTTTTCAGCTGCAGGCCAACGATTAAGTCAAGCAAGGCTTAGGAAGCGGCAAAAGCAAACGTTCTTAGTTCATACCAATTCTAGGGATGCCTTCAAATTGATCATCCATCTCCATAGGAGACTTCATAATAACAAGAGCATCACCGAGTTTCTTCCTTTCCATACCATAGTCAACAAAAGACACCACCTACTAAAGAGATGGCACATATTTTGATTCCACAAACATTGTCAGCACAAACATCATTTCAATAAGTCATTTCTTTTCCATATCCACACCTTAATGCATGAATGACAATAGAGTAAATTCCTGCATTCTTTTCTCATTCTGGTATTATCGATCCCAACTTAGCTTTAGAGTGAGAAAATTCATTTAAGAACAAAAATATCACTTGGGTAAAAGTGCAAACAGAATACATCTGGTAAATGAGCAAAGCAGGTTGGACCCGTAAACACCACCTTTGAGTAAATAACTGTGATAGGCTTTGTTGCAAAACATATGTACATGGTTTTAGCATAGATGTCACCAAAACTAAAAAAAAAAGAACCATGCATGACACTAAGAAGCAAACTAAGCAAACTGGCTTCGGATCAGGTGCAGAGGGGAGGCAATGGCACTGGAATGCATAGCATCTTTGTCAAACAACCTAGGAAGCATGCTGACCGCATCATTGGCCAATGCAACAGCAACACCTTAGACCAATAAGGGCAAACTCTAATGTGTAGATTCTCAGACATTAATAAGTTACCTTAGGGCAGAGAAGCGAAAGATTCTCAATGTCCTTCATATTGACTTTGATCCCAAACCTCCCAATCCAGCTTAGTGCTTTCTTTACACGATTCGTCGTGATTCTTTCCTGCCTAAATTTTAAAAAGACTTCATAAATGTTTAAGAAAGTAAATGCCTTCATTATTGTCAACAACCACGGTGGGCACAAGCATGAACTGATATTCTCTTTCCACTCTCCAAGCACGCCTTCCCTTAAACTGCCTTTACTAAGAAACAAACAGCTTCGAGTATCCAGATTTTGCAGGCAATTAACCGACTCCAAAACACTAAGAAGTTTCTCGTGATTCCCCTCGTCCAGCATATCCTCGCTAGAAGACTGCAGTATGCTAAGGACAAGATCCTCTGGCCATCCTTTTCCTTCGCCATCCGAATCCCTTCTACGCTTCCCAAGATAAGAACAAGACACGGTATCTTGCCCATCAGTTTCCGGTTCAACTTGAGGACTTTTGCTCTGTAAACCTTCGCGTGCTCTCTCGTCCCGACTCGTCACATCACGAATTTCTTGAATCATATCAGACCACGCAGAATCCGCGAATTTGGAAATGGGCGTCTCGCTAGGGCCAGCAACACCAGAACCACAAGGTGTCCGTGCCTCCGCCTCCGCCGACCGTTTCTTGACAACGGGGACGAAACCCACCACTTCTCCAACATCAATGCAGTAGCTACTGATCCGATTCTGCAAGCTCAACTTGACACCCTAACGCACAATGGCCCAAGAAACACGCATGAGCGACGAAGAAATACTCGCGGCTCGTGTTTCCCACGGAACAGAGTGATCGGCGAGATGCGAAAAGGGTAAAAAAGGAAAAGGCAAAGCTGAGAGAGAGAGAGAGAGAAAGGAGGGACCTTGTGATAGAGGTTGAAGTTGGGGTAGCGGGCGGCGAGAGGGAAGGTCTGCTTCAGCAGATGCTTGAGGTCGCGGACGGTCTTGTCGATCGGAATCGTGACGGCGGTAGATTCGCCGGTTAGGGCTCGGACCAGGATCGATCGCTCGCTCTTCTCCATTTCCGGCGAACTCGATCGGCCGATGATGATGATGATGATGATGAGCGTTGGGTTTGATTCGAGAGTTTGTCTTGGGAATTTATAGGGGCGCGCGCGGTGGCGGGGAATTCTGGTCACGTGCCTTGCAACGGTTGCTTCCAGCACGGCACGTGATGGGGACTTGATTTTTCCTTTTTTCAGATTGATTTTCAGTGTTTTTGTTCTTTTTCTGTTCATGGTCTTCTTCTTCTTTTTTTGCAATCTTTTTTTTTCTTTTAGTCTTCTGCATGATTATGAAAATGAGAAATCATCACATGCCGAAATTTAAAATGTCGTTCAAATTTTATAACATTATGAAAATTATACATGATTATACAATTGTTAGCGTTTGGGTTAGGAAAAGTTGAAGTTTTAATTCGATAGTATGTATTTTCATTGATTATGAGCGTCGTTGTGGGCATCGTGTCTTATATTTTTTGAATATAAAGTGCATTAATTTGTTGGTTGTTAAATAGAACCGACATTATGGTGAGAGAGTTGGCTTCTATTTTGTTGAGCGAGAGAATAGTTTATCAAATGCCTTTTATTGTGCACTCGCTTGAGGATAACTCAATATTTTATATAAGTTAATTTTTTTTGACCAAATTTATATTGATACATAATTAGACACCGTAGGTATGTTTTCTTGCATTCGATTAGATTAAATTGATTACAAGGCATTACGCACCCTTACTTTGTAATATTGAAAATTCAGGAGTGTCAAATGATAATTAATTTCAAATTTAATTTGAAAAGGTAAATTTTCACTTTCCAACTCTTTGTTGTCCGATGATCAAATGCAGAATCAAACTCTTCAATTTTAGTTTTGAAATTGGAAAACACAAGAAAAAATTAAAAAAGATTTTAATGTCATATTGTGGGAAGAAAAAGTTCAAATTTCTAGTTCTCCTTTGTTAGATTCTTCTGTAGCCATTTGGTAGACTATCGTCGCGTTAGCGATGCAGCTTCTGCATCTACCGTTCTAAGCTGAAACGCTGTACTGGCCCATATAAACAAATTAGCACATGATGTTCTTGAATGGAATAGGATTCGTTTGATGATTATTCTGTTCCAGAGAACAATTTCTGCTCAAAAATACATTTATCTGACTATGTGCTCTAGACGAGTTTCTGAGTACTCAACTTTGTTGTCCTCAGTTTGCGTTTGCCACAGTTTAAAGGCAATGCTTTAGCAAATCATAACACCGAAGCCCGTCCATTCCAGGGCATGCTGAGTTTTGTGAATGAAAAGCTGAGGCTGTTAAAGCTCGAGAACCACCTCGTGAGAGAGGATCACCTGGACAAGCGTTGGGAGGAGGCGACGGGCGAGTCGGTCGACGAAGTCATTTTCCTCAGCAGGCGTGTTGCTGCGTCTAATCGTCCGGCGCTCGCCATTCATCCAATCGGTATAATATTTTTTCAATGGTTGGAAATTTGCATTCATTCCTTTTGGCCTTAATGTTGTTTAACGAACGTAGGACACTGAAAGGCTGTTGTTATGCATTGCATTGCGTGTCCTTAGGTACACCGCATCTGCGTGAAGATGAGGTTCCACTGGCTGGTGGGAGGCCAGGATGGGCGGCCCCTCCAAATCCTCGGATTGGACCTTGGCTGAGGCTCTTGAAGAACATTGCTGAATCGCGCAACCTAGTTCCCGAGCTTGAGGTTTCCAGTTTCCCATTTCGTAACTTTCTGCAGCAGCTTTTACGCATTGAATTATACTAAAGATTTACTGAGTGCTACTTTCTTTATAACTTCCGAGCATTTGAACAGAGATGATTGGTTTCGCCCATCGGCTAGATATAATGTCATAGGCACTCTGTCACTTGTCCAACTTCTTATCATTCTTTCTTGAATGCCAATTTCGTTCTTCTCGTCATGTATACATAATTCAAGATCATCATCAGTTTTCTTCTCTCAATATTTGGCAATGGAAATCAGGAAAGCAGGCGACAAGCTATTTCGCTTGCTTGTCTGGGATCTGGGGTTATAAGAAAAATAAGAAGAAATGGCAGTATGTGCGGAATTAACTCTTAAGGGGTTTTCTTTACTCTGAAATAATGGCCTCGCAAGAAATAGAGCTTCTTCCACCCTACTTCGCGTTTCTTTTCCGCATTGTTCTTGTTGGTCAATCTGTCAAACAATTCTGCCATTTACAGGGAGAGCAACTCCTCATGCTCTGTCGGTGTTTGTTGGATTCTGTGAGTATCTGGGCTGATTAATTATGTGTCGGTCATGACAACTATTCATGCCTCAGGAAGCCTTTCCTTTTTACAATATCTATATGCATGAACTGATTTGAAAGCATGAAGTAAAAGGATATGGAATCAGTAGAAATGCACTATGGTTTATCATCATCTTTTCTCCCAAATCTGGTGTTACAACATTTGGAAGGTAGTCATTGCTGTTAAGCTCAGTTTTGTTGTTGGTTAACGAATTGAGGTAATCATGCATAACATTCTGCTTTATGCTAAAAATCACGAAACTATTGGTTGATAAATAAATTTCATGTCCACCTGCAGGTCACTTTGGAGGACTCATCATGGACCAGAAATTAGTTCACCAGCAATGTTTGCAGAGATTGATAACAGATACAATTTTAGTTGCATAATTTTATAGTTGATAGTGTTTGCCCTTTTGACCTGTAAGCTTTGCTGAAGGATTAACCTCATGCATTTCAATATTAGTCTTTTCACATTCAGTAGGGGATTTTTTTCATTTTAGTGATTCATACATCGCTGTCTTTCTTCAATAGGTAGTACAGAGGAGCACTGGGAGAGGCAGGATGCAGCCCAAGCTTTTGCTTTAGTGAGTACTTGTGTTGAGAAGTCTGTCACCATATGTGTTTTCTGTTCTGTTACTACGTGATTATCTTAAATCCAGAGTAATAGACTGCAATCACATTCTTTTGAGGACTTGTAGAGGCATAACACTTCAAACTGAACTCTATTCAAGTCAGGTTTCTTAGCATGCTCCACCTAGTTCCCACCAATTTCAGAGTTGGTTATAAATATCCCATGTCTTGTTACTCAAACCTCATGCACTGGTCTTTACTCTGGACAGTATTAATTCCTGTAGCTAGAAGATCATTTAATTTACCTACTTGTGAGGGCCTATTAGTCACTTCTACTGCCGTCTGTAAGAAACAGGGAAATATGTTTTGGAAAAAAAAAAAAAAGATTTACAAATTTATACTTTCGAATAATGTTGATGAAAGAGCTTTTCTTCCTGGATGTAGTTGGTATGGAAAGGAGTAGGTCTTGGAGGTGGAAACAGTGTAGGAGACTGGAGCAGGTAATCTTCAGCATCGCTGTTGGTCATGTGCCACTAAATTTATGATTTTGTGGTTTCAGTTGGATTCAGTTCAACAAGTCTTTTTCACCTTTTCAGCCCTCTAAACATTGCTGCATTATCTGATATGCAGGAAAGACAATCGACCTAAAGTACTTCTTGGAATTGATGGAGGGCACTATGTCCCTCGGCATATGGACATTGTGCGGTAAATTTCTCTTAATTAAAGATTGGTTCATTTATATTTCCACATTCAATACTGAATGCTTCTAGCCTACAATCAAATCTCTACTCTGCTCTTTGCACCCTCCTAAGTTTGCTGTTCTCTGCATGTATCTTTTGTTATGACTGTTTACAGAAAAGATGGCGTCTGGGTGGGCCATCTGCTGTCTGGGTGGGCCATCTGCTGTCTGGATATTCCCTCCCAATGGAAGAACCTAGTGAGTCAAAAGAAGTCAACTCAAAGGGTGTAGCAGGAATGTGGAGAAAAGTAATCAAGATTGCATTTGAGACCTCCAGATTGGCTTTCCCTGGAGGAGAAGTGCTAGCTCATCTTGATCTCGAGTCAGTAAATGGAATAACCCCAACGCATTTGAGAGATTATGAGTTGATATTCTTCAATGACTGATGCCTTCTCTCTCTCCCCCACGCTGCAACGCGCACACACTTGCACATTCATGCTCTTGCTCGGGCATGCACACAGAGTTGACATTCATTATACCTGCTGTGATAATACCTTAGGTTTCTAGCTTAACTCGCACCAATTGTATTTTCCTGAAAGGGATGATTTTTCTGATTGCCTGTGCTCTTGTAGTTTTCACTAAATTAGTCTCTGTCAATGTCATGGGCAAATGCAGGAGTTTCAAGAGATGGCAGAGAAAGGCTGTTACTGAGTTCTTAGAAAGTGAAGAGATAAAGATAGGCAAACCTCTAGTGATTTCTACTGATTCTAACTAGGAGACACCTGGGGCAGACCATTCATATATGCAGCTCGTAGGTATGAATCTTCATTGGAAAATTAAGCAAACTCACCAGCTCTCCTACAACGCTTTAGAAACAATCCATTCCTCTTGACAACGAGGATCTGTCCTCTCTCTCTCTCTCTCTCTCTCTCTCTCTCTCTCTAGCCTGCTCAGTGGTAAACTGATCCATCGCTATTTGAGGCTGCGTTTGTAGCAGAATGACAGTACTATCTTTTACAAGTGATTTGACATATTGCAAGTATGCCATTCTGCAGATACAGGCCCACATACGATCCAGCTTGGCCATTCAATATGCTCATTACATTTGACCGACATTTTGCGCGTGTTCCAATTCTTAGAATGCACGAGGAAGAAATCTAAAAGCAACACCGTCATGGCCCAAATGGCTGGCTGAGGCGTGATTCCGAAATCCAGTAGTTCTGCCACCTCCAGGAGTTCTGGAAGTTGGAAAGTGGTGCTAAGGTCTTCTTTGCGGCCATTGAAGGTTGCCTTCTCAGAATCTTCGAACAGTGATAACAGATTAAGCATCAACGTGTTGCCGTCAAAATAAACAGGAAAAAAAAAACAGTACTAAATATCAATTATCAGGGCAACAACATTGTCTGTAATGGTCAAGAAAACTCTCCAACATGGACCGTGTGACTAAGTTTTTAAGGCATCATAGAGGCCTCTGGGTGTCGTGCTTCTCGTCATTTGGGATGAACTCAGGTAATCAAAATTGTGATTGGAAGCTTAGAGCATTTAGTTCGATATTCGTGATTCAAATATGAGATCCGCCTCGTCATAATCAAGCATTTGATCACTCGACCGACTTAACTTTTCAATGTATAGTTATATCTATCATAATCTGATGGTGCGTAGGGATTGGTCTAACATTCTCTTTTCATTCTCGTGTTAGAGAGAGAGAGAGAGGCAATTTTTGCGGGGTGACCGTAGCAAAAGGAGCGTGGGGACTGAAGAGGAAAGAACTCAGGTTACTGTTTTTTTTTCAAAAAAAAAAAAAAAAAAAAAACTGAGGAAAGCAAAATGATTTCCTTTGGCAATGCACGATGTGACGGAATTGCGGCCGTTCGATTGCCGGCCCGAGCCAGTCTCTTCTCCGCCCACCCAGTTGTTATCGACCAGATACTAGTACATAATAAATAAATAAAAGATTTTACGATTCGTGAAAATATTTAGATATGAATCGTTGCTGTGAATAATGAAAAGAATTCTATCAACTAATTATTTTAAGTCACACAAGCAATTTTATTGACAAAAAGTATTTTTTAAATTATTTAATTTTTTACGAAACCATCCTTTCACCATGTCCGAAAGCCTTTTGAAAAACGTCCGCGACCTTCTCATGTCAGGCCCCCGTCCACGTCGAAAGCCCTGCCGGCCCTCCAAACCTCCGCGATTCCTTGGTCAACGGGCTTTCCTTTTTCTATTTTTTTATTCTTCCTCTATTATATTTGTCGTCAAACTCAAACGTTACCTATCACTTTTTTTTTTTTTCTGGTCTTAGAAAATTCTTTTGGCCTCTCCTATTGTAAGAACATTTAAAAATGTTTTGTCGTCGGCATTGGGGTCTAATTTCCTATAGAATAGGAATTTTGAACTACCAAACATAAATGTGTTGCCATCAAAATAAACAGAAAAATAAAAAAAAATTACTAAATATAAAATATCAGGGCAAGTACATCGTCCGTAATGGTCAAGAAAACTCTCCACGTCTCTCCTCTTCTTACCATGTTGGGAATGGTAACCGACCGTGTTGTTTCGAGCATCAGAAAGAATATTACCTAATAAATCTCTGGTCAATGAATTGCTCTTTTCAAATTCGAAATGGCCGTGCCCCGTCTCGTGATTCAAACCTTCGCTTCTTCCACGCATGCCCATCTCTTTCCTTCTCTTTCTCCGCTCTGTGGAGTTTCGGAGCTGACGACGGAACGCGGCGTATTGAGAAAGAAACAGAAACATGCACGCACGACATGGACCGTGTGACTAAGTTCTTAAGGCCATGAGCCCCTGGGTGTCGTGCTTCTGGTCGTTTGGGATGAACTCAGGTAACAGGAATTGTAATCGGAAGCTTAGAGCATTTGGATCGATATTCATGATTCGAACACGAGATCCGCCTCATCGAACCAAGCGCCTAATCTTTAGTGTGTAGTTATATCGATCATAATTCGATGGTGTGTAGATGTTGTTCTGACATCCTCTTTTCATTCTTGTATTTTGAGGAGAACATACAGATTCCCCTCCGACAACTCCATTGACAATCAGAAATGCGAGAACCGACTCTAGCAACCGCAATACAGACGACGCGATCGACAAGTTCTCCCGAAGCAGGACGACCGGCATAGTGAGATTGATAAATAACCGCACCCTTCCGACTTCAGAAAGGGCACCGACCGGGAATACAACTAGTTTTGCAGAAAAAGATTTCATTGCGTTCTCCATAAAACAAGACGGGTCGTTGGATATAGCTAAAGATGGCAGCTCACGGACACCCGGTCGCCGGGATGACGACGTGCTCGGGTGCTTAAGATGTGTAAACACTGAGGTTAGTGATGGATTATTGATATTCTGTGGCGGAAAGCAAGAATCATTCAAAGAGAACTTGAAATCCTTGCTTGTTTATCATTGTAAAAACAGCTCAAATCTAGAGGTAAGCAAGAAGCACCGGTCCAAGAACGTGAGGAAGAGACATCAACTGGAGGCTCACGAGTTCTCATTCCTTGCGATGAGGTAGAGCTTGTTGATCTCCTTACGGCTTATCCTGTCTTGAGCAAGAAAAGATATCCTGATTTTGCTGATTAAGCGACGACGAATCTCTGTTCCTTTCGTTAAGAGTCACCAGTATCTTCTCTCTAACCTCTCTGCCATAGGACGACGAAGAAGACGACGAAGAAGATGACGAAGAAGAGAGCACGTCCGGGGAAGAAGATAACCACTTTGGCAGCGTGAGAACGGAATTCCGAATGGAGGGATACGGAGGTTGCGCCCGAGCATCAACAGAATCAAGAGAATCTGGCCAGTCTGATGGAAGCACCGACTCCTTTACGTTTCCCGAGTAAGTCGAAAGCTTGTCAACCTGTTTCTAAAACTCGGCCTGGATTACGTATGAACTTCAAAAGTTTGGCTTATTTGGTAACTAGTTTTGACAACGATGCAGGCTAAATGGGCAGTGGATTGGTAGTCCAGTGGAAATGCCAAGAGGAGAAGACCTCTCATCGGGGAAGTCAACAAGCAAGTTGTGTTCGTTGCGAGTGCTGTAAATCCTGAAAAATCTTCCATCGCCCTCCCCATATTTCAAAGTGGTTTTGAGTGATCATAAACGGCATTTCGACTGTCGTGCTTAGGATTTGTGTTGTCTGATAATCTGCCTAGAATACTTGTTCACGGAGAAGGCGGAGGCAATAAACTCACATATTCTTTCTGATCAGTGTCCAGGATTTAAAGATTGGCCACCATAGAATTTGCGTCTGATAATCTCCCTAGAATGCTTGTTCACGGAGAACGGGGAGGCAATCAACTTTGACATATTCTTTCTGATCAGTGTCCAAGATTTTACAGATGCCCTACGCAGAATTTGTGTCTGATAATCTGCCTAGAATGCTTGTTCACGGAGAAGGGGGAGGCAATCAACTTTGACATATTCTTTCTGATCAGTGTCTAAGATTTACAGATGGCCAACGTAGAAGCACTGAATATTTTTAGCATTAGTCATTCGGTTTCTGGCAAATAGACAAGGAAAAGGATTGGATGTTTCAGTTGACGCAAGGTTTTTCTTTACTGTATGCACAAGTAATTTATGCATTTTCCTAGCACATACGGTCAGGAACCTCGCTAGTATAGATCAAGTTATTGAATATTTAGGACAAATCCCGAAATTCAAAACCATAAACTATCCATTAAAGACCAAAATTCCTAACAATTAACCAAAATCACCTACACGATTCATTACAGACATGCCTTTCGACAAGCCATCGCCACACCAAGTCCATGGACCAAAGGTATATTACTAGATAAGAACAAATTCCAACTAATTCCCAAAATAAAAATAAAAATAAAAATCTGTATCCAATTGGAGCTAGTAGTAACTAATCCCGACATGGAAGTATTGAAAAAACTCGCAATCTCGTGTTCAAGGGAAAAAGACCAGTGCCTCAATATAGAAATCGACTCTTTTGTCTGTCAGCAACTATCTCGCATATCTCGCTTGCAATCTTGTGCTCGAGGAATTCAACTCTCAATAACACAAACGAGTAACATAACATTACATCAGACCCAGTGGAGTTTTACAATGAGGGATTGATCGACATGTACATAGCATCAATAAGCATACAGCCAACACAAACAGACAGCCCCGGAGATACTTTCCCGAAGAAGAAAAAAAAAAGAAAGCCAAATCTCAGTGTTAAGCATGTTCCCATCCGCATTCGAATTCGTCATCACAGATATCGTCAGTTCTAAAAACAAATGACTGCAGATACGACCTTGCTTTGGCTGCAAGGGCCAAGGATTCTTCGTCTTGCTTTTCCTTTGCAGTGGCCACAGCAAGGATGTAAGCTTCTCTTGCTTCTTCCATTTTCTGCATCTTAGTGGCATCCAAATCTTCCTGCGTGTTGAACCAAACTTGAAAATTCAGACTCAAGTTTTAAGCTTTGAAACAAACTCACAACTCTACAGCTCCAGACACTAGGTTCACGTCCTCGAAGCAACTCAGAAGACAGTAGGTGATGCCTATATAGAAGTTGCATTCTTGGAGACAGTTTGACTATGGTGGTTTAAGCATTCATGCATAATTTTTACCAGTACTCTATCAAAGAGAACTTCATAAAAGAAAGATTTCTCTTGACAGTTTCTATAGACAGTGAGCTGAGTATGGAAACTGTGACTATCAGTCACATCTTCAAAGGTTGAACTTTTGATGACACATTAGTAAAGTGTTATGGTGGCATTCCCAGGAACAAGCTCCTAGGACACAAACTAGAAAGAGACAGTTTTACTTGTAACCAGATCAAACAATATTTACCATTTCTGAACAATCCTTCATATTCTAGTTTCCTCAATTAGTAACAACACTATGTTTTCATAGTCATACTTTTTTTTTTCCGAAATCGCATGAATAATAGATAGATTTAGCTGGAGGCTTTACACAAGCAACTAGCAAGATTAAATAGTTGCAACTCATTAAATGTGCACCTGCACAAGACCTTTTAAGTGATAAAAATTACAAAACACTGTTTAGTGCCAAGAAAAAAAACACAAGAAAAGAAAATCCGTAAAAGGTTAACTTTTGCAGAATCTTACTCCATAAAAATTAGGACCAAACAGGCGTGATAGTGCCAAGCACATTTTCCTAATAATGTGCTAGATTAACTGCCGATATTACAACAAAAATGGCTCTGACAAAAATCACTCTTGCTTCTTACAAGTAGTGGGTTAATTTTAAAGTTCAAAGTTCAACTTTCATCTGCAATCCTATTAGAATACCCTGTCAATTATAATATCTTTGGACAATTTTGATGGATAAAAATGATGCTACTTTGCTCAAAAGTCAGCATATTACATGGGTTTGCCATGGTTACCTTGTAATAATTAAGAGATATATTCACATATACAAAGCAAAAACAAGAAACAACAATCTGGTCGAGGAACGTATCTCACCATCCAAGGAAGATCATCTGCACAGCACGGTGTGATATCAGCATCTCCACTATATAGAGTTGCATCATTCTCTGTCAAGCCCTCAAAAAGTGACATGATTAATGAAACATCACCCTGAATGGCATCAAGCTCCTCTTGGAGCTTTGCTACTCTTTTGTCAGATGTCATTGCTTCCCATTGCGTCTTTTCTAGTGCAGCTTGCTTATCTGCAAGTTTAATCTGAAAAGACATATAAGTAATAGTATCAGTTAATACTGTAAGTAATGTTAGCAATGGTCAGGTCCCTGCCCCCAAGGGTAGTGGAAGTTCCATGGATCATTCATAAAGAAACCAGTTGAACATAGAAAAAAGCGTCGCCTGTTAAAAGTGTTTTGGCACACTCATGTCGATATATCAACATAGAAAAAATAAAGCTTTTTAGTTTTTCTTTTATTTTGAACAAACTCAATATGGTTTTGAGATCTCCACCAGCTGTTGCCCACCCAAACCATTGAAGGATCTTATAAATGGCTCAAACAGCAGTTTAATACCCAATTTTGACAGATCCAGCACAGGCTCAGGTTTTTGGAGTGCTTCAGACATAATGAGGTTTCAACTCTGTGATACTTATAAGTCATTAGATACTCTGACCATAATCCCGCTCGGAACATTCGCTATGTTCCTAATCAGACTAAAAAAATAAGCTCAATACCTTTGCATCAGAAAGCTGTATCTGGATTGACTTGAGAAAAGAATCTTTTTGTGAAGCCTCATGCTTCAACTCTTCAACTTGTGCATGGACAGAATTCATCTGGTTCTTGGAAACTTCTGCTGACTTGAGAAGTTCTTCTTTCTCCAATAATTTTCTTTGAAGATCTTCCACTTGTGCTCTTAAGAGCACCAACTCTTCTCTTTCTGCTTCCAAACCTCTTGAGGAGTAAATTGAGAAGTTGTCAGCATCTTGGTTGTTGCCACTGCCATTCTTACCTTGTTCTTTATCAACAGTATCCCTTCTCTTCTTAGCAGGGATGGACTGAGCCACATTTCTGACTTTTGGTTCATTTACCTTCATCACATACAATGGTGACCGTTAGACATCATGTTTTCAAGGACATAACAAGGTATTTGAAAGTACAAAACTGAAGGGCATCATGACACGCGCAAATTGAAGTTTGGCATTAGCATAAAGAACAAAGAATACAAGGTCAATAGGTAAACAAAACTAGATGTCGACTTCCATCTGCGTTCAGCAAGAATGAGCATTTTCCAAAATGTCTAGTATACTTCACAATTCAGCAACAGAAATCTTTTAATTGCTGTAGATTTTCTGGCAAAGCTTGTTTGTTTGTTATAGAGAAACCCATAACAGGAAAATTTCCCCGCATTAAAAGGCTGGATGCCTCAACCAAGAGCACATGTAAAAGAGAAGCCAACACTCCATAGTCCACTATTGCAGTCAAGATATATGTTTGTTACATTGACCTTCCCTATATACTTCAAAACGACTACCAGGGATTCAAATTCAAGGTTCAAGCTCATTGAACACAGCGGGGTAAGCACATTGACCAAGACAGGAAAACGCCACGAGGTAAGCACATCAAAACTTTGTCGTTTTCTTACTTTTCTGGACAGCGATTCTCTGGAAGGCGTCTTAGTGTATACCATGGATCCCCGCCGTGTGAAAGAACTGCTCGGTTTCCGATCCTGACATAAATTAGGACAACGGAAAATCTCAGCCAAAAAGAACAAGAAAAGCAACATAGAGACAGCAAAGACGGAGAAAGAACGTTAAAATTCAGGACCAACATCGCGCTCAATTGCCCCAAATCAAGAACGAACAACACTGCTCCACGCATTGCTCGAGACACGCACTCGACCGTTAATCCAAAATCAAAACACGCTATACAGCCTCCCAGCTAGAGAGAACTCCCAAGAAACCCGCCGAATTCAAGATCGAAAACGAACAAAGTTGCAAGAAGTTCAAGAAAGGGAGAGAGAAGGGGGAGGAGAGTACGATGAGGGACTGGACGAGAGGGACGATCTCGACGAGGTCGTTGAAGAGGACGCGGTCGACATTGCTGGCGCCGCCGCCGCCGCCGCCGCCCGGGAGGCGGGTCGGGGACGAGGCGGCGGAGTTGGCGTCCCCGGAAAGCCAGAGGTGCTTCGGATCTCCTCCCACCGCCAGGCCCGGGTGGTGGCCCTCCCCGCCCAAATCCACGAACCCCTGCGCCTCGAACATCCCCTCTTTTCCCAAGATCGAACGAACGAACGAAGAAAGGAGAAATCTTTGTCCTTCGAAACGGAGAAAGATGGAGAATTTGAAGATAGAGAGGATAGAGAGAGAGAGAGAGTGGCAATTTTTTTGCAGGGTAACCGTAGCAAAAGAAGCGTGGGGACCGTGAAGTGTGAAGTGTGAAGGGGAAGGAACTGACGTCACTGTTTCTCTTTTCAAATATCAAATAAACGAGGAAAGCGAAAATTATTTCCGTTGGGCAACCCAATAAATGACGGAATTGCCCCCATCCGGATTGCCGGCCCAGGCCGCTCCCTTCTGGGCCCACCCGGTTGCCATCCACGCCAGAAACTCTTACATAAATAGACGGAAAGGAACGTCATGATCAGCGAAGATAATTAGGAACGTCGTGGTTTATACTGAACATTGTCGGCTGTGAGGCAGTTCCATGGTCACCAAAAAAAAAAAAAAATGTTGGAGAAGGAATTGATTTTATAATTGATTCCGATTCTAATTGATTCAATCATGGATATTCGAACATAAAATAGGAAAATGTAATCATATTTATTCTTTCCTTGGTTCTCTTTTTATACTATAAATACAAGCATACTTGTACAGAGAATATACAATGAAAATCACATTTCCTCCGAATGCATATCGTCTTCACTTCCTTTCATGGTATCAGAGTGACATCGCTTATGACCTAGCTTCTGCAAAAATCCATCAGAATTGCCCTCGGTAGTTCTTCGAATTTTGTTGTTGTATTTTCGTCCTGCAAAACAAGTTGACATACCGGAAGGGAATTCATTCTTACTTGCCTAAGATGGAGGAATCATCCGAATCAAGTTGACTGGATCCAAATTCAGCAAGATGTCCAACATTTGTCTCCGGATCAGGTTGGAATACCTGTTTCAATGCAATCCACCGGGTCTTCAGCTCCAATTCGGGGTGCGCATGGTAAAATTTCTTGGTGGGAAGAGTTTTTAAGAAATAGTTCTTTTCTATTTCTATTCCGGAGAGCAGTTTCGAGCAAAAGAACCCGTTTGATAACCGCACAAAATTTCTACTCTTGGAATAGAAAAAGAATAGAAATGCATTTGATAACGCAACGATTCTTTTATTTATTTATTTGTTTTTATTTGTCCTTTTTATTTATTTATTCTTTTTGTATTTATTTGTTTTTGTATTTGTTTTTATTCTTTTATTTGTTTTTTTATTATTTTTTGTATTTATTTGTATTTTATTCTTTTTGTATTTATTTGTTTTATTTGTATTTTATTTGTTTTTTAAAATTTTCTTGCGTTTGTTTTTTATTTGTATTTATTTATTTTATTTGTTTTTGCATTTATTTGTTTTTATATTTTTTATTTGTATTTATTTTTTTAATTTGTTTTTTTTTGTATTTATTTGCTTTATTTGCTTTATTTTTGTTTTTTTTTTTTTTTTTTTATTTTCTTGCGTTTGTTTTTTATTTGTATTTATTTGTTTTATTATTTATTTTTGTATTTTTGTATTTTTATTTGTTTTTTATTTATTTGTTTTTTATTCTTTTTTTGTATTTATTTGTTTATTTTTTTATTTTTTTTGTATTTTTTGTATTTTTTTGTATTTATTTGTTTTATTTGTATTTTTTTTTTTAATTTTCTTGCGTTTTTTTATTTGTATTTATTTGTTTATTATTTTTTTGTATTTATTTGTTTATTATTTTTTTGTATTTATTTGTTTTTTATTTTTTGTATTTGTTTTTTTTTGTATTTATTTTCTTTATTTTTATTATTTTTGTTTTTTTAAAATTTTCTTGCGTGAGAAATAAAACAAAAATAAATAAAAATTGCGTATTTCTAGAAATTGTTCACGAGACAAGAAGCAACTTTTTTTTTTGTTTCTCATTTCTATTCGGCTAACTTTTCCGGGAAATCAATTTCAGTTATCAAACGGGTTTATTCAGTGGCCGGGAATACAGTGGATTCCAATTCAATGGGCCAGCGGACAACGCGGCTCACTCGGAGAGGAAGCAAATTCCGGACCTCAACCCGATGGGTCGAGCTAGCTACCCTCGGCGAGTCAGACGGGTGAAGGGGCAAATCCCTACCCAGGACTGCAAACCAATCTCTACCCATATGCAATTCCGACCGCCGCTTACATCATATACCTCGCCCGGCCGACGGATCGGAGCTTCAGCTCATCTCCTTGCAACTCATCGGACCCGACAATTACAACGCTTGGGCTCGGGATTTTTGGCGAGCCCTCGTAACCAAACCCAAAGAGGGCTTTATCGATGGTACCATGCTATTCACAGCCGACGATCGAATGCGACGATTTTGGTGCAAATGTGGCCAACTTGTCTGCACTTGGATCGAGAACGTTATAGCTCCAGACATCACTGCTGACCTCATTCCGACAGAAGACCCGAAACAAGTGTAACAAAATATTCACGAGATGTATGGGAAGTTAGACCGTGCGAAACTATTCTCTCTCACTCAAGTCTTGTTGGAGTTGAAGCAAGAGAATCTCTCGGTTACCACTTGCTTCGACTGGCTCTGGCTCTGTGGAAATGAGCTCGAGGCAGCTGAGAGGAGCTTAAAGGACACGAGACACTCTCTCACAATATAGGCAAATTAGAGAGAGAAAAAGTTACCATGTTCTTGCTGATATTGAATGACAGTTTCGCGCCGTTCCAGTCACAGATCCTCGCCATGGATCCCGTCCCCTTCCTCGGCCGAATCTATCAACCGGCAGTTCAAGAAGAAAGCTAGAGGCTCACGAAGATGGACCATGTCAAGGTTGGAGAGGCGGTGGCGCTCGCTGGCGGGATCATCGCAACGTGCGATCAGCACTCTCGAATGGCCGCCATGCACACCGAGCTCGCTCGACAACCTGCAAGCAAACAAGGGCATAGTTGGGAAGAAGGAGATGGCAACTCCAGGGTTATAAGGATGGATGGTCCAAATCAAAAGATGGAATCTGACGGCTCTTATTTGATGATCCATGCAGCTGAATCCAACGATGGACATTTGGCCACATCAGCCCCCGTTTTTAAATCATCCTAAGGTCCACGAAGTGCCACATCTAAGGGAAATGGGCAAAATTTCAAAATAAAGGTAAATATTCGCCCACATCACATTGTAGATACATGTTGGAAATTGCATTGTAAACCAATTGATAAAGAAAAAAATAAAGAGATTATTTTGCTTATCAAGTCATGACACAGGGGATTGAAAGGCCAAATCAAACGACTACCCTTGACTAATATCGGAATATCATGGCCTTAAATCAATTGAAGATTGCAAACCAAAATGCAGGATTCTCAGGTATATTTATTTATGAAAATAGCAATATTTTAGTTGATGCATGGATAATTGACTCTGACGCCAGTAACCACATAATTTGTGATGAAAGTTTTTTTTTCTGATAATCATAAAATACACCCTTCCATATCAGTTCATCTTCCCAATGGTACCGTTACTCATGTTACTAAAATTGACACTATTCAGCTTAGCCAGCACATTACTCTCAAGAATGTCCTTTACAATCCGAATTTGAATTCAATCTCATAGCAGTTTCAAAAACTTGTGAAGACAATCATTGTCGTGTTGAATTCAATTCCGAAAATTGTTTCTTTTAGGACCATTTAACTTCCAAATGATGAGCTCGGGTAGTGTTGCACAAGAACTCTATTTTTGGATCAACTTCTTGGAGGACTTTGATTTTTCATTGTTAAATAAAAGCATTTATTGTAATGCCACTACTAGCAATAAAAATTATATTTCTTATCAACGTTTGGGTCATAGAGCACGCTTTCCTTATCCAAACTGCCAATTTGTCCTTTACCAAAACAATCTCGCTCATCATTTCCTATAAGTGCATCTCGAGCTGCTAGTACTTTTTCTCTGATTCATGTTGATATATAAGGGCCTTATCATACCCCTCATCATGATGGGTCCCAATTCTTCCCAACTATTGTTGATGATCATACTCTAACTACTTGTGTCTTTCTTATGCAATTCAAGAGTCAAACGTTCTCTAACCTATTTAACACATCTATTTAAAAAATTCGAACAAACAATGGACAGGAATTCTCCGCCACAAAATGTAACTCTTTCTTTGCCTCTCACAAGATACTTCAAGAAACTTCTTGCACCTACAACAAAATAGAGTTGTAGAGCGAAAACATCGACATCTTTTAGAAGTAACTCGAGCTGTCAAGTACCAACCATTAATTCTTGAAATTTTTTTGGGAAATTATGTGGTCACGGCTGCATATTTAATTAATCACATGCCAACAAGAATTCTTGACAGGCGATGTCCGTATGAAATACTTTTTGGTAAACCACCAAAATTAGGACACCTGAAAGTTTTTGTTGTTCATGCTATGCAACAATCATGGAACCTAAGGGCAAGATGGGCCCGCGTGCTCTCTAACGTGTTTTCATGGGATACCCTTCACTCCAAAAAAGATACAGGGCTATGGAATTATCAACGGGTCATTTTATTATGAGCTGGGATATTGTTTTCCATGAGGATATTTTTCTATTCTAGGAATCCATTTCTTCATCTTCAACGATTAAATCGGCGCCCAATAATCGACAGTTTCTATCGGAAGAAGACTTGTCTATGACTTCACTACACTTCTTGGTCCCACCAGGAAACATTTTAGCCATCCCGAAAGACTCAAGTCCAACAATCTAATCACCAGCGTCATATCAAGAAAAAGGTGATCATTTCGTTTAGAAGATTTTTTTTCCTTTCATAGAAAACATTTTCCCCGAAAAATTCATTTTTCATGAAACGAACGTTGGAAAATCCGGAAAACGTTTTCTCGAAAATTATTTTCCATGAAACGAACGGAGCCTTGATCTCTCTTATCTCACACTTCTACAAATCCTCACTTCCTCCTCCCCTTTCTTCTTCTTCTTCTTTTCTTTTTTATTCGAATTATTTTTTAATTTCCTTTTTCTTTTTAATTTGAATTATTTTTAATTTCCTTTTTCTTTTCTATTTCTTTTCTCTTTTTTTCTTTTTCTTTTCTTTTTTCCCATCTTCTTCTTTCTTGACTAATCGTCGACTGTTGCTATGCAAACCTCGAGCTCATCGATCTTAAGCTTGCGCTCTGCACTCTTGCTTATCATTTTCTTTATTTACTCTATCATGCAGTTGTGCATGCTCAAGCAAATGGCTCTACATGCTTTGCTTCTTTTTTCTTTTATTTATTAAAACACAAAAGACGCAAGGGGAGAACATGCCACTTAACTGGAAGATTCTCATTAGGGTTGTACATGCTTTGCTTCTTTTCTCTTTTGCTTCTTTTTAAAGTCCATATGAACATTTTTTAGAGTAGATGAGTGTTTTGTGACGATGAGGGAACAAAGATATGAAGCAAGTTTGCCCGGATTTAAAGGCAAGTTCATATTTGATGGATTTATAGGTTGGTAAGTGATGCATGCCTAAGTGGTAAAGTCTTAGAAAATATTTTCATTACCGAACACCAGAAAATATTATCATTTTCCTAGAAAATGACTTCTGTAAAATATTTTCCGGAAATGACTCATTTTCCGTGAAATAAACGGACCCCAAGTAAAAAAAATGTTTTCCACTTTTCAAAAGTGGAAAACATTTTCCCCTAATTCAGAAGACTTTTTTCCTTTCATGGAAAACATTTTCCCCAATGAATTCATTTTCCGTGAAACGAACGCCGAAAAATCCGAAAAATGTTTTCCTGGAAATTATTTTCCGCGAAACGAACGAAGCCTAAAATGGAAAACATTTTCCATAACTTCTTCCACCTTGCTTCTTTTCACCAACACATTTTTGTTTTATTTTTATGCTTTCTTTTTCTTTTTTTTTTTTTAAAAAATCGAGTTTTTAATTTCTTTTCTTTTCTTTCTTTCCTTTTCATCTTCTTTCTTGGGCCTTGGCCGACGACCGGCAACCGACCGCAAGCCAGCTCGAGCCTCGCCGGATCCGGCGAGCTCGCAGCTCGCTGGAGCCGGCGAACCTCTGGGGAGCTTGGGCAAGATCGACCGAGCCTCGAGCTCACCGGATCTGGCGACCGCGTCTTGGTCGGCCGCCAGGCAGCCGGCCATCGTCAAGCCTGCAATGGCGAAGGAAGGAGGAGGAAAGGAGGAGGAAGGAAAAGAAAAATAAATAAAAAAATTTTTTAAAATACAAATAATTAAAAATTCATTTTTATATAAATATAAAAAATAAAACTAATTTTTTGGTCAATTAAAAATATTAAAATTCAAATTTTTGATAATTTTTCCCAAACAATTAAATTAGCCAACGAACAGTGAAAAATATTTTCCACTTAAAGTTTAGGTTTCAGCTGAATACCGGAAAATAAAGTCATTTTCTTAGAAAATGATTTCCTAGAAAATATTTTTCGAAAACGTAATATTTTTCGTGAAACAAACGAACCCAAAGTATCCAAAGAAGATATCAGGAGTTAGCCTTTTGGATAGCACTACTTGACATAAAAGTTAATTACTTGATTATAATGGGCCATTAGATTGGGACATCACGAGGTACATTATGTGCCTTGGAAATGTACATTAAGGAGTGATTTATTCTATCACACACCGATGATAGAAGCAGGATATAGGAGCTAATCATCAAATGGATTTTTCCTTGTACTTTTCGAACGGATCTTCATTCTATGATAATTACTGCTCGACGAGTTATGCGAGACGAGGCTGATAGAAAGAGATTGAGGAGTCCCGCGAAGATAGAGGCAAGAGAAGCCAATCCGCTATTCCTTTTTTGTGCAGACTGATCACTAGCGGCGTACATTCTATACGATCAATTATTACAATGCGCTTCGATTCCATACACTTCTTCACTTTCTCTTATGTAGAAAGCCGTAATTCTGCAGGCCAAATTTCCTAAAAATGCCCACCAATTTAGGTCCAATTTCAATTCTGCCCCAATTTTTTTTTGTTATTCACAAACTTTTACTCTAGTTCCAAATTTGCCCTTGTTAACCCTCCGTCCAAAATCATCTATGATGTTTTCAAAATTATCAAAATTGAGAGGTCGGTGTTGTTCTTGAGGGTGTTGATGAAAATATAGGTTTTGATAATGAATCTCTAAGTGGTCCTGATGTTAATAATCTCAAAGCAACTAGTGGCTGTTTTTGAATAGTGGGTTAACGGGGCAAATTTGGACCTAGAGCCAAAGTTTGTGATTTCTTTCTAAATAAAATAAAATAAAAGGTTCATAAGGGAATTGAGATTGGACCTAAAAAAAAAAGACAGAGAGAAACCATAGGAAGCGATATGTTCAGATGCTCTTACTCAAAGATTATTTTCAGCTGGGAAAAAGAGTTCAGCTCCGCTCTTCTGCGGCCGAAATTATAAGTCCGACTTTGATTTAGCGGTGGTCAATCGCAACTTGTCATGCCGGAGCATCATTTGAGATAGAGGCCGTTCATTATTGTCCTTTTCTCCTCCCCGATATCAATGAGCCCTAGTTCTCTTTCATAACAAAAGACAACTTAAAGAAAATTGTCCAAAAAGTCTTAAATCTATTGCGCTTTTATCAATTCTGTCATAAATTTTTCAATTTTATCAATTCAATCATAAACATTCTCACTTCTTGCCAATTGAGTCCATCCAGTTAATTTTGATCGGAAATTAATGACGTGACCAGCCGGCATTAACATAGCGTTTTTTAATAATTTTTTAAATAATTTTTTTTCTTTTTTCTAGGTGTGGGGTTAGGACTGGCGAGGGTTATCAGCTGACCCTTGCCGCCCTTGCCAGCCGACCCTTGCCGCCCTTGCCAGCCCTAGGCAAGGGCCGCGATGCCTTCATCGGCGAAAGTGAGGGCCTACGAGCCCTCACCTAGAATCGACAAGGGCCACGACACACTCGTCGAATCTGGCAGGCGAGGGCTTGATGTCCCTTAGCCTCATGAAATATTGTATTATATTAGAAATTTATTTGGCATATCTAATTCAGATGACTCGTTACAGAGTTCTATCAGTGATTGACAAATCCCGACCAGATGAATAAAGCATGAATCGTGCTGCATGATCCCACTTATTGCGATTCGAGTTCAAGCGCTCTTAAAACAAGGAATGATCATAATTACCAGACGATGTGCAATGAGTTGCAAGCTTAAACGCAACTCATCATCCCAATGCCGCACAAGCAGGCTCCGGAGGGTCGACGAGGAATATATCGAGGAGCTGGTCGATGGTGGTGTACTCGATTTCGGGATACAAGCATGAAGCTTCAAGGTCGTCCTCGTCCAGGTCGAAGCTCATCAGATCTCCCTTGACGAATACGGAGTGCACGATGGACACCACTATGTTATCCGGACTCGGCAGGGCTGCGCATATCACAACTAAAATAGTTATTTTCCACGACACGCCATCAAAGAATTTGAAACTCAGATGGAAACCCTGATGCAGTATTTAATAAGTCCCCACTTACTCTGAGAGAGCTTGATCAGCTCATCCTCCTGCACGCATACTTTCTCGAATCTCCGACCCGTTTTCTTTTCCCACGACGAGATCAACTCGTTCTGAGAGATTATGTTCCCCGGCGGACGGTAAATCACGACACGGTTATGCGTCCTCGGGTCGTTCGCCACTTTGATAGTATATTTGGCGATGTCTTGCTCCCAATTAAGCACAGCTGAAAACACAGTTCCGTAGATTCAGTGAAGCATTGATGCTAAGGAGTTATTACTAGCTGCCTAGTATACGATTGCAGATAAGCATTGTAGGAATACCCTTTGCCTCGCCAGTCCCGTAGACAACGAGGTCAGGTCGTGGGTCGTGAGGGTGAAGCAGAAGATTGATGAAGTACGCGGCGCAGCAATTGGCGGAGACGAAAGTGTAGGGAATGGTAGATGCTTCGACGAGCCTCCTGATTTTCTTCTTCTCCTCCAGGCATGCTTCGAATGGTGGGAGTGGGGGTGATCCTGTCCTCTTCGCACCCGAACTCGGATGGTAGGAACCTCTAGGACAACAAAAACGCAAGAAGAAAACTAAGCCCGGCTCGAAATCTCTTGCTAGGAAAAGAAGGCTGTTTACCTCTATGTTGCCAGCTGCGATTATGGCATCGATTATTTTGATTTGATCGGGATAAGCGGATACCGGAAGCACGGAGATCACGATATCGACCTGTTTGAGAACGGATACCATCTTCTCGTGCTCCTCCAGTTCTCCCTGTTTTTATGCAATTTAATTTTTTACGTCACAAATCCAATATTGTTTTGCTAAGTTCGTGGTTGTCTGAAGAATAATTGCATGATGACTATTTTTAGTTTCGACAATCCTACCATTCCGCGGTTCGTGTATTGCAAAAAGCCCGATAGAAGGTTGCATACAATTGATAATCTTGTGAATATTGCGGAAGGTAACGGATCTTAGAATTCAAGACTAACACAAGAAAAATTATTAGAGAATTCAATTACAAATGATAAAGACTCCAGATATTTGGGTGATTCGGTCGAAATATTGGAAAATTGTCAAAAGTTACTAAATCCGTTACATAGCACCCGGTTCAGCTCTCAAACTTTCTACTTTGACCAATGCAATTCTAAGCTTCTTGACGATCTTCCAATGTCCTTGGCAACAAACAGAGGTAAGAAGATGAATAGTAGAGAAGGAAATGGGGAAAAAAAGGAAAAAATAACAAAGACAAAAAAGAAAATATTAAAAAAAGTTGCAAAACAACATCATTTCATTTAAGATCATTTGTATTATCCATCGGCCACGTCATATAAGACAATTGATGCTAATTGGATCATCATGTCAGTGACTTCCAACCTAAATTAAATAAGTAGGCTATATTTAAAAATCGTCAGAAGGTTTAGAATTACATTAGCCAACTATGAAAGTTTATGACTCAAATGGCAATTGTACACTAAATTTAGAAATTTCTTAACAATTTTTCCATTGGAGTGTCGATACATACTTTACAGGAGAGAAAATAAATCCACTATAAATTGGAAAATTACAAAGTTGGAGTCACTCAAATTATTCCCAACCCTACATTATATTTTCAGCAAAACCCACAAGTGTTATCTCACAATCCCTCACAAAAAAATAAAAACCTCAATCTAAAAATTCATAAAGAAAACACCCCGAAACTCCTCTTATATGTGCTTTTCGAATTAATTTATGTAACTTGCTGACTCAAACTACAGACATACTTGAATTAGGAATTCAACTCCAGCGTGGAATTTAGTTCAATAATTCCAGCTTGCTCGAATGTTAAACCATAAAACTTACCATGATTCACAATTTCTACTTTGATCGAGTTTTTTCCTAGGCTCACACTTTGAAAATGGGTGACTTATTATTCATCATATATAAAGAGAAGACAGATGATGATATACCACACTATGCATAGTGTGAGAGACCCGGACAAGTGTAACACCAAGAGATCGAAATTCGCCACGAAGGCGTAGACTGGAGGGAGGCATTTGAGGGGTGGCCGGTCGAACGAATACGAAGGTGGGGTGGCCGAATGACGCGCTAGCCCTCACTACATGTTTGCCGAAGTAACCAGTGCCTCCAAAGACGAGTATCTTGCTCTTATTATTGCAACTACTGCTCTTGATTTCCATCTCTCTCTCTCTCGGTTGATAAATGAATAGATCCAATGTGTGTGTACCGCCCTCTCTGTCCTACACAGCTTTTATAGGATCACATGCACAGCTGATCTATCTCGACTGCACCGCGTGTCTTCGCCTGGATAATATAGAATACGACTTCCCTCGTGCTCCATGCCATTAATTTATGAGCAATTTGGTCCTACATCAGAAAAAACTTAAAGTAAAAGGTACAACCAACGTCTTTGGGAAATGTTTAAAAAAAGAGGAAAGAACATATTAAATGATGCTCCTAAGGTCCTATTTTTCATCCTAGATGTGCTCATGAGGGAAACCCAAAATAAAAATAAAAATAAAAAATATATATGTCACGTGGTGCCGGAAGAGTATGCTCTATCACGTTACCCCTCCAATAAAATGAAAGTAAATAATTGCAAATGTGACAGATATATCTTCAAAAACAAAAAACTCGTGTTAATAAACAAAGGAGACCAAAGGCCGCTTGCGTAGGAGAAGTCTTCAAGGTCGGCCTATGGATAACAGTCGGCATCTAAAGACCTAAATTTATTAAAGTAAAAGAGTTAATACTCTGAAAATTCCTAATTTGATACATTTATGATAAATTTATCTTAAATTAATTTTTTGACATTCAAAAATTCTAAATTGGTACACTTTTGATAAATTTACCTCTACTAGTATATCCTCTATTAGTTTCCGTTAAATTTTACTGTCAAATTATAAAATTGGATAAAACTTTGCAATTGACCGATTTACCAATTTGAGATTTTATTCTCCATTTGTCACAATTGTACCACTTTTATGGTTTTTTGTGGTGTTAGTCTAATTTAATGGAGGGTATATTTGTAACAAATATACAAGTTTTGGGTTTTTAGTTGTAAAAAAAAAAAAAAAAAATTTATCACAAATATACTAGTTATGATTTTTTTATGGTCATTTGGGATAAATTTATCATAAATGTACCAGTTTTGAGTTTTTTGTGGTCAAAAAATTGGTTTGGGGTAATTTCGTCATAGGTATACTAGTTTGGAGTTTATTAGGGTATTAACCTAAAGTAAAATGAAACGCGTGAAGGCCTATTCCTAGCAACTTTTGCTTCTTCTTCGTTTTTTCTTTGAAACTACGTAGACAAAGAAAAACGTTTTGGATTTCAAAGAATTACAAAATAAAATAAAAAGTATGTAATGTTCAATATGTTGAAATCTATATTACATACTCATATATTTTGGAAGGTTTTAGGCGTTTTACATTCAACAAGAGTCAAATGAGAAAACCATAGGGTTGTAAAAATTAAAACATAAAAAACGGAAGTCACTCCAAACCGGTCGAATAAAGAAATATTTTTTGGTCATATTAACAAGCGTTCCTCCACTCAATAAGGAAATGTTAATTTTCAGAATATTGATTACACACGTATATATTTTGAGTAATATTTGTATATTGAAATATTTAATAATCATTTACTTGTACGTATCATTGGCTTCAACAAGCACACTAGCTCCAATTACCAAAATTTAGAGTCGAGAGGGATTAGATGAAAGAAGTTAATAGATCAATTATAAGATCAAAATGAATTAATAAAAATGCTCAAGTTCGAGAATCGATAGAGAAATCCATTTTTTTAGTCCTTTTAGGTGAACTTTGTTAGTTCTACGAATTAGATTATTTTTTGTAATCAAAATTCAAATTTAGCATGCTTGTTCGGGAAATAAGAGAAAAGAAGGAGGGCCAAATATTTTGAGTAGGAATTTTGGAATTTTGTAAGAAGAGAGAAGGTATTTTAAATTTAGGGCATTTTCTTCTTTCAATAGCCATTTTAATGTAGCATGCTTTTTAAATAAAGAAAGTGACACAAATTGTCACCGAATTTTGATCCAATGTATAATGTGGTCCATGAACTATTATTTTATTCAATATGGTATCTAAACTATAGCCTAATATTTAATGTGATCCATAAACTTTTAATTTATTCAATGCGGTTCATGGATTTTTTGTACATATTCAATATAATCTATAAACTATATGAATATGTTCAATATAATCTTTGAATTGACAATATTGACTATTTTCATATAGTTGGGAATTAAATTGAACAAATTAAAAATCTATATACCACATTGTATATTAAACCAAAATTCAAGAATCATTTATATCATTATCCCGATCCGAAATTCGCTTGTAGCAATTGCTGTTCTCGTTGCCTTCAATTTATTATTCCCCATAAACTTCATAATCTTTTTTTCTTTTTTATTATTATTTTCAAACTTCTTATTGGAAAATTGCCGTAGGAATTAAGGACCACAATGCCCTTGAGGGCAACAATACTTGCTAGAAAAAGACGCATCACATGTCCCTCCCATCAACGATGGCTTCGTGTCAGGGCAAAGGGCTTGGCGTGCGTGATTAGGCGATCGAGTCGATTTGGGTCGGACGAAGCGGTCCCCTCGAGGATCTCCACGTGAAACAAGTGTTCTCTGGTCATTGGACTGAGCCCAAAACCCATTTTACAAGTAATTGATTTCTAGCTGAAGCAAATTGTAATGATTGGAGCGAGCTGACGTAACTCAGTCAGCAAATGCTCGATCAGTAACATCACGAATGGCTCTGACTGCTGCAACTCCTTTCCGCTGTGAACATTCTACGTAAAGCACGGCTGAAATCAACGTACATTCTCAAGTACATGCATGTTACCATGCTCTGGAGCACTCCGGCAGATCATGTTACTCCCAGAAAATGTTGATCGATGGGATCCAAAAGGCATGAAATGGCTAACTCGAGAAGGAATTTACCGGCTATTTCAACAATCCCATGAACCAAACACTGGAACATTATAAACCACGAATGGAAAAATCATACTCAAAAGAAATTAAAAAAAAAAAAAAAAAAAGAGAAAGAAGAAACTTTCAGAATAGCAATGCCGCTAAGCCAAAATTAAAGCAGAGGAGAAGAAGTGAGGACAAGAAACCAACATTGTGTTAAGAAGAGAAAGAAGAAACTTTCAGAAGAGCGATGCCGCTAAGCCAAAATTAAAGCAAAGGAGAAGAAGTGAGGACAAGAAACCAACATTGTGTTTCACCGCTAGAAAGCCAAATTGGTTCGAGACTAGGTGAGATGTGAAACTCTTGAGGACATGGGATTCAAGAACGACTATAAAAATTGAGAAATAATTGCGTGGCAATCTTTGATCTATGTGAGAATAATATTATATTCTTGACCATAAAAAATCAATTAATAAATAATCATAAATTATTGCGATACCTACTCTTTTAAAAATTTGTGACTCATAATAAATCGTTATTTTCATGAGAAAAGTACAAAAAGTCTTAAACATATTGCATTTGATATCAATTCAGTCCTAATACTTTTTACATTTGTACCAATTCAATCCATCCGGTCAGTTTTCGGTCAATTTTGGCTAGCCGGCGTGGACGTCGATCGGTGGCTAGACACTGACGTGGCAATTTTTAATTTTTATTAATTTTTCTCTTTTTTTCTTTTCTTTTTGCCTTTCTTTTCTCCCTTCTTCCTCCTTGGACTGTTCCGGCGGGTGGCTGGCGAGCCTCCAATGAGGCTCGCCGGCCACCGGGCGAGGGCCGCAAAGCCCTTGCCTACCGCCGCCGAGGGTCGTGGCCCTCACCCGACCTCTCCCAAGGCCACCGGCGAGGCGGCTTCGCCGGATCTAGGCAAGGCCGCCTCGCCCTAGCCTTGCCACGGGCAAAGGTGGCCTCGCTCGTGGCTGGTGAGGCCATGGCCGCCATCACCGGGCGGCCATCGCCGGGGCGGAAGCAAGGGCTTCCAAGCCGGAGGCTCACTTCACCAACCACCGCGAGGGTCGCGACCCTCGCTAGCGGCCCTAAGAGAGGCCAGGCGAGGGCCGCGACCCTCACCAACGGCAGGCAAGGGCTTCGCGGCCACTACCGATGAGGCAAGAAGGAAGAAGGGATAAAAGAAAAGGAAAAATAAAAATTTTAAAAAAAAATATTTAAAAATTACCACGTCAGCGTCCAACCACCGATCGAAGTCCATGTCAGCGCCGACCGGCCAAAATTGGCTGGATGAATTGAATTTGTATCAATGTAAAAATGTTTAAAATTTGTCTAATTAAAAAGTTTAGGACTGAATTGGTACCAATATAACAAATTTATTACTATTTTGGTACTTTTCTTTTATTTTCATAATAAATTAAAGATTGTTATGTTAATAAAGTTCATAAAAATTTGAGCACGAGAGAACGAAGAAACGGAGTGGGAAGAAATTAAATGAAGTCGGGTCAAAACGGCTAGGGCTTTGGTGCCCCGCTTCGCTGTGCGCAAAATTCCGGCCATAAGTTTCCCAAAGTTTCAACACAAGCACACACGCCACGAACCGGGAGAACTGGCCAACTCACCCACACTAGACATAGAGAGAACGATGAGATAGGTCACGGAAAAGGGGGAGGCGATCGAATTGCTGGGGTACCTGAGGTCCGGCGACGACAACATGTGCTGCGTTGGTGCGGGGTCGCTGCCTTTGGGGAGTTTGACCACGGTGGCAAGTGACGAAAAATGGATTCATGAAAAACAAACAAATACTCAAACGATCGAATACCAAAAACAAGCACGGAAGCTGGCCCGAAGATACATGTAATACCAATCGAAAGCCATATCACAAAGACGAACATACTTTATTTGTCACGGATTAAGTACTTGTTGCAATCTTAGAGGAATTAATAGGAGTCTTCGAGTTCCATTTGTCAATGGAGTTTATTATCTTCAAAAAGGAAAATGTACATTCTATCTTTGTAAAAATTAACGTTCCCTTCTCATTTTCTTTTTATATATAATAGTTATTTTCACTACTACTCTTTCTCTCTTATGGGCTCTTTCTTATGAGCCGGCTTTGGCCTAACATGGGCGGACCAGCCTGGCTTGGCCCAACCAATAAAAAAACCATCAGCAAGCAAAACTATGAGTTTCTAAGAAGTGTCCTTTTTTTTTTTTTTTTTTGTTCGATCCTATTCTAATTCGTGCTTTCATACTTTTGTCATACTTCATTGCAGGGTATGATATTCGAACCTCCCACCTCGCCATTCTCACGTAGAAATGGTGATTATTGGGAGTAAACCTCAGTGGTTGAGCGGGTCTTTGTTGAAGAGGCATTCATTTAAGTATTCGAGGTGATAGCGAGAAGAAGCAAAACTTGTCATGAGATCAACTAAAAGCTTAGAGTTTGCATGGTAACATTCTACTTTTTCTGTTCTTTTGCTCTTTTATTCTCTGGAATAGAAAAAGAACAAAAATCCATTCGATAATGTTAGTTAATTTTTCTATTTCTTAAAATAGAAAAGTGGCCAAGGCGTGACATCCGGATTTTTGCTCAAGTCCCGAATGCTTGACGGCAATTCACGAACCCCAGCTGGTGTGTGACC
The DNA here is from genome assembly GCA_014182395.1 of Eucalyptus sp. ANBG9806169. Lineage (NCBI taxonomy): Eukaryota > Viridiplantae > Streptophyta > Magnoliopsida > Myrtales > Myrtaceae > Eucalyptus > Eucalyptus sp. ANBG9806169. Next base: position 25,954,566 of record CM024583.1, read on the forward strand.
CTGATGAGAAGCCAATTGGTCAGCAGCTCATACCGAATCCTTCCTCTTGGCACGACGACCGTAAGCGGCAGAGGAGAAGAAGACCAGCGCACGCAGAGAAACGGTGAAGACTGAGTTGGAAAAAGGAGAGAGAAAACGAAGCTATTCGTCCATTCTTGCCTTCACCGCCAGTCTTCATCTGTCTCTCCGGTTTTCTTCTTTCCGCTCCTTTGCCACACACAGAACTGAACAGCAGTAACCGCTGCACTTCAGCCCTTTCCTCCATCTCAGTCCGTCTCTGTCTTTCTCTCAAATTCACCCCAGCCTGCACCAGGAAGCAGCCGCAACCTCACTCACTCCCTCTTCAACGCAGCTGCTCACGTCGCCGCCGTCAGCCACGCCATCGCCCCACCGAGCCACAACCACAGCCCTCTAGGATCCGAGACAATTGGATATCCTCCGTTCTATCCTATATCAATCAATTATTGTGTGGCGAGGAGAGTTTCCTTAGAATGTCTCGAATTTTCGTGATTCTAGAGACATTCGCACCTTGTCACGAGTTTCAAAAGAAAAATATAGAGCTAAAATGTTTGAAACTTTAGTCATTGGGTTCGTACATGTGTCATGGAAATATTATGCATTGAATCTTTGTACATACTCGGAATGGAGATACCGAAACTTGAGCCAAAATCGGGGAGGATTTTCCAAGTCAGGTTTGGTTTCGGTACGACTAGGTTTTACTAATTTTGTTCTGACTTGTGTAATGTGAATTCTATAGGATGTCTTTCACAAATTGCCCCTTATTGACTGTTCCACGATATACTTTAAATTCAGATTTTTTGGACTTCGTATGATAAAAATACATTTGAAAAACAGTCGAGTATGTAATCTGTTTTTACTGCCACTGAATCGATCTCTCCCCGATTACCATTTTCCACAGAGTTTTTGGGTCAAGAATTTTAATGAGCGTCCCTCGTAAAAGTTGTAGAGTATATCCTAAACTACCATATGTCAAATTTCCAGAATTTCTCGAAATCATTTAGTTGGTGAAACAGTGTCATTTCGGGTTCTGTTATCTACCAGAATGCCCCACTATTTCAGTCCAGTTTTCAAAAAAATTATATAGCGTCGTATAAACTAAATTAGACTTTGATTCCTCCGCGGAAAATGTTCCTTTGAATCTTGCCTATCTTATGTTAAAATTTCACAATTTTTGAAACCCATACCTAAACAATAATTACAATTTCCATGGGCATGTGGAACGTCTGGGCAAGTTTGGGGGACTTTGGGATGGAATCCTTCTTGCAATTTGTCTCATATAGGTGCGAGTGAGTTTATATTAGTCTAGGGATGTATAAGCGACTAAAGATTTGTTAGATTCACTCTTGAGTTTCCTTGATAATAATAATGTCAATGGCCTTTTTTATTGAATTATGGAATTGTCGCATCATAGTATGGATGTGTGATTAGGAATGCCATCAATTCTTCGGATGACGATGTCCTAGGTAGTAGTAGAAATGCCAGGAGAGGTAACGAAATTCCTTCTAAATATTCTCACGATGCTGAATGGATGTAAGATGCCCGGGGATGACAAGGTTCCCGGAGGATGGTAGCGGCATGAATTTATTTTAATATAGCCTAAATACTATCGAATTTTTTTTGAGTTACTAATTACTTGTTTGGAAAAGCTATTGTTGTTAAGGATCTGCTATGTTTTTTTTGCCACGAAGGCGTTGACTGGAAGGAGGCGTTTGAGGGGTGGCCGAACGACGCACTAGCCCTCACGACATGTTTGCCAAGTAACCATTACCTCAGAAAACGAGATCTTGCTGTTATTGCAACTAATGCTTGTGATCTTCATCTCTCTGTGTCGATAAATGAATAGATCCAATATGTGTACACCGCTCTCTTTGCTCCTCCCACGCTGCTTATATAGGATCACGTGCATAGCTGATCTATCTTGACGACACCGCCTGTCTTCGCCTGGAGAATATAATATACGACTTCCCTCCTGCTCGATGCGATGAATTTATAAGCAATTCCGTCCTACATTAGAAGAAACCTAGAGGGTACAATCAATGTCTTCGGTAATTGTTAAAAAAAAGAAGAAGACAAATGTTTAATGATGCTCCTAAAGTCCTATTGCTCATCCTAGATATGCTTTCACAACTTACCATTACTCGGGGAAGCAAAAATAAAAAATGTGTCGCGTGGCTTGTGGTGAAGGAAGAATATGCTCTTATCTGCAAATGTGAAAGACATTTATAGTTCTTCATAAACAGAAGCTCGAGTTAATAATCAAAGGAGACCAATGGTCGCTTGCGTAGAAGTCTCCGGGATCGGCCAGCCAATTAACACTCCCCAAAACAACTGATTTTATTCTTTTATTTCCCGAAAATATACTTGTCAAATTTTTTATTCCCTAGAATAAGAATCCATTTTTTTGTTCCCGATAATAGATTGGAATAGAATGAAAAAAAAAAAATAGTTTTTTGTTCCCGGAAACAAATTCAAGATCAAGTCCAACTTTTTCTTTTTTTTCTATTTTTCCTTCTTTTCCCCTTCTTTCTTCTTCTTCCTCCACCGACCATTGCCGGCTACTGCCGCTGCCCCCGGCAATCGCCGTCAACCGGCTAGGCAAGGTCTAGTGAGCTCGCCGAAGCCTCACCAGGCCAAGGCGAGGTTCAACAAACTCACCTGGCCACAAGGGCAATCTGGCAAGGCAAGCCTTGCCCAACCACCAATGAGGCTTGGCCTCACCTAAATCTAGCAAGGCCAAGGCTCGCAATGGCCGACGACCAGCCACAAAGAAGAAGGAAAAATAAAAGAAAAATAAGAAAAATTTAATAAAAGTATTAAAAAATTTAAAGAAACGGAAAAATTTAAGAATCTTATCAAACGTATTTCTATTTCGAGAATAGAAATTTTGGACAATTACCAAGCGCCTTCAAAAATTTAGAAATTATTCCCGATAACAAAATAAATAAAAAATCATTTCCAAGCAAAAAGTATTCTCGGGAACAAAATGGTTACCAAACGCGCCCTAATAGTCAACATCGAGAGACTTAATCCATTAGAAAAAATGAGACATGCGAAGGGCCTGTTCCTAGCAACTTCCGCTTCTTATTCTTACTTTTTTTGGTAAATATTCTTATTTATTTTTTCTTCAAAAATACATAGACAAAGAAAAACATTTTTGATATCAAAGAATTATAAATAAAAGAAGAGAGTATGTAATGCAAATTATATATATTACGTACTTATATATTTTGAAAGGTTTCTGGCGTTTTACATTCAACAAGAATCAAATGCGAAAACCATAGGATTGCAAAAATTAAAACATAAAAAATGGAAGTCACTGCAAATGATCAAATAAAGAAGTATTTTTTTGGTCATATTAACAAGCGTTCCTCCACTCGATAAGGAAATGTTAATTTTCAGAGTATTGATTACACACGTATTTATTATAATAAATATTTATATATTGAAAAATATAATAATCCTTTACTTTTTTCTTTTTTTTTTGGTTAGTTCTACGCTAATCCTAGTCTAACACTCACTCTCGGACTTTTGCCCTGCCTCCTTGCGGGCGTGGGAGTCGAAACCCACTCCGAAATGAAATCTTCCCCACCCCAATCCCCCCGAGAAGGTGGGGATTTGAACCCCCAACCTCCCCCTTCCAAGATGGAAGGGTGGCCACTGGGGCGAACCCCCAGTGGTTATAATCCTTTACTTGATTACACGTATCATTGGCTTCGACGAGCACGCCAGCTCCAATTACCAGAATTTAAAGTCGGGAGGGATTAGATGAAAGAAGTTAAGGGATCAGTTAAAAGATCCAAATGAATTAATAGAAATGCTCAAGTTCAAGAATCGAAAGAGAAATCCATTTTTTTTAGTCCTTTTAGGTGAACTTTTTTAGTTCTACAAATTAGATTATTTTTTGTATTCAAATTTTCAATTTAGCATGCTTGTTTGGGAAATAAGAGAAAAGAAGGAGGACCAGAAATTCTGTGTAGGAATTTTGGAAATTTTGAAAGAAGAGAGAAGGTATTTTGAATTTAGGGAAATAGCCATTTCAATGTAGCATGCTTTTAAATAAGGATAATGACAAAAATTGTCCCTGAATTTTGGGCCTACTGTGCAATGAGATTTTTAAACTTTTAATTTGTTTAATATAATTCATAAACTTTAACCTGGTATTCAGTGTAGTCTCTTGTTCAACATATCCTTGAATTTTTTTATGCATGATCAATGTAGTCTTTTAATCATATGAATACGTTCAATATAGTCCTTCTATTAATTCAAGATTAATGACAATATTAAACATTTTCATGTAGTCTTTTAATCAGTGTGGTCTCTTGTTCAACATATCCTTGAATTTTTTTATGCATGATCAATGTAGTCTTTTAATCATATAAATATGTGCAATATAGTCCTTCTATTAATTCAAGATCAATGGCAATATTAAACATTTTTATATACTCTAAGAACTAAATCGAATATGTATTAAAAGTTTAAGGATGACATTGCAAAATAGGTCAAAGTTCATGGACAATTTGTGTTATTATCCTGAACGAAATCTACTTGTAACAATTTTTTTTCTCATTGACTTCAATTTATTGTTGGAATTTCTATGCCCCATCTTTATAATCTTTCCCTTTTTTTATTATTTTTCCAAATTTCTTATTTAAAAATTGCCATTGGAATTAAGGACCACAATGCCGCTCCAGGCGACGATACTAACTAGAAACGATGATCACAACTCCCATCGACAACAGCTTCGTGTGGCGGCACAAGGCTTGGCACGCCTGATTAGGCGATCGAGTCGATCTGGGTCGGCCGAAACAGCCCCGTGCTCTTGAGCACTTCGCCAGACCACGTTACTCCAAAGCGATGGAGGGCTCAAGGCTGTAATCTCCATCGTCATTTTCTTCTTCAGGGACTGAACTAAGAACAGGCAAGAACTATCTCAGAAGTCCAGTCATATCCTGCCGGAACAATTACAATAGTTCTGCGAAAGCAAACCTTCAAACGTAGCAGCAATAACACTCAAATTGGATGAAGCCCCAAGAAAACGTTCTCAAGCTTTTTCGACATTCGCATGAACCAAACACTAGAACCTCACGAACCATCAATGGAAAATCATCACTCAAGAGAAATTAACCATTAAGAAGAAGAAAGTTTCAGAACACCGGTGCTGCTAAGCCGAAACTTAGGCAGAGGAGAAGAAGCGACGATGTGTTTCACGGCTAGAAAGCCAGTGGTTTCGCGCGCAGACTGGTTTGAGACTCGGCGAGGCATGAAACTCTTGAGGACATGGGATTTAAGAGCTACTGCAAAATTTGAGCAGGAAAGAACGAAGAAACGAAGTGGGGAGAAATTAAATGAAGTCGGGTGTCAAAACCTTACATGTAAACGGCTGGGGCTTTGGTGCCCCGCCTCACAGTGGCAAAATTTCAGAGAGAACTGGCCAACTAACCCACGCTAGACAGAGAGAGAACAACGAGATAGGGCACGAGAAAGAGAGAGACGATTATGTTGCCGGGCTACCAGAGGTCCGGCGAAGTTGACAAGTGCTGCGATGGTGTGGCGTCACTGCTTTTCGGGAGTTCGACCACGGTGGCAAGAAAAGCTATGAGCGACTGAGCGGGTCCTTGTTGAGGAGGCGTTTGTTTGAACATTCAAGGTGAAAGCGAGAAGAAGCAAAGTTATGACCTGAAAGCTTAGGCTATATTTGTTAATGTTTCCATTCCTCTCTTTTTCTGTTTCTTTATTCTTCGGGATAGAAAATAATAGAAATTCATTTTTAATTTCCTAAAATAGAAAAGTGGTTAGGGAATAGATATGAAAGAAATAAAAAATAGAAAAAATAAACCCACACTCTCCAAAAGTTTTGTGTCGTGTCGGACACTCGATATGTGTCCGATACTCCAACACTCTTCGACACTGTCAATATGTGTCGAAAATCCGACACCTAGTCAATTTTTCCGACACTCTCCAACATTAGAGTCGAAATTCCAACATGTGAGTTTCAAACGTGATTCCAATATACGAGGTTAATTTTAAAAAAAATTAATAAATGAGATGTCAAAATGCATATATGTGAAAAAAAAAATGATAAAAATAATAAATTGAAAAAAAAATTAAAAACTAGTCTCATCTTCTCTTCTAACTCATTAACTACAAAAAAATTTCTCCTCTTCCGTGACATGCGAGTTCAAAATGTGAATTACTTGTTTTTTTTTTCCAAATTTTATGGATTATTAAAATAGAGTTACATTTATCCAATTAAAATAATAAATGATATTAATAAATGATTAATTAATATTTTTAGTATAAATTCGTTTTAGGCTTTTTTATTATTTATTTATTTCTGAATATGAATCAAATTAATTTGATTCAAAAATTATAATTTATTATATATAAAAATATCATTTAATATATTAAAATGATAATTCTTTATTTGTTTAGAAACGAGATTCAAAAATGATAATTTATTATATATAAAAATATATATAATATATTACGTGTCTTCACGTGTCGGAATTCTTTATTTTTTAACGACTGTCAATTTCTCGTATCGTGAATTCTTTATTTGTTTAGAACGACGTGTCAATTTCTCGTATTGTGCCTGTTGCGTGCATTTCAATGCAGCATGCCTTTAAAATGTTTTAATTGTAAGTGAAACTTCATTTTAATATACATGTGATTAGCCTCATTTTTACTTTATCTTTTTGAGGTGTCACGCTCTTTGGGGACATTCGCACTTAGCAAGGACAAATATATGTAGCCAAAGGCCCACCGGCGGGTAAAGTGTTTGGCCATTATGCAAGTGCATCTCAAGTGCATCTCAAGTGCATCACACAACTTCATATTAAACACGTGATTACGATGATATCGGAAAATCCAATATCTAATCAACTTTCCCAACACTCTCCGACACTAAAGTCGAAATTCCGACATGTGAGTTTCTAACATGTGATTTTGACACGCGAGGTTAATTTTAAAAAATATTAATAAATGAGGAGTCAAAATGTATATATTTGAAAAATAAAAATAATAAATGGAAAATAAAAATAAAAAAACTAGTCTCCTCTTCTCTTCTGACTCTCAGTTCCTATGATACATAATTCACCCCGAGTTTTTTTTCTCTTCTCTTCTGACACGTTTAACACGCGAGTCTAGAATGTGAATTGTTTCTTTTTTTTCTAAGTTTTATAGATTATTAGAATTGAGTTAAATTTGTCAAGTTAAAATAATAAATGATATTAATAAATGGTGAATTAATGTTTTTAGTGTAAATTCATTCTAGATTTTTTTATTATTTATTTATTTGTGAATATGAATCAAATTAATTTGATTGGAATAATAATAAAAATGATAATTTATTATATATAAAAATAAATATTTAATATACTACGTGTCCCCACGTATCGGAATTCTTTATTTTTTTAAACTACGTGTCGGCAGATCGCGTCATATGTCAATGTATGTTAGTGTCGGTGCATTTCAATGCAACATGCCTTTAGAATGTTTTAATTTTAAGTGAAACGTCATGTTAATATACATGTGATTAGTCTTATTTTTACTTTATCTTTTTGAGGTGTCACGCTCTTTGGGGACATCCACACTTAGCAAGGACAAATATGTGTAGCCAAAGGCCCACCGGCGGGTAAAGTGTTCGGCCATTATGCAAGTGCATCTCAAGTGCATCACACAACTTCATATGAAACACGTGATTACGATGATACGACAGCAACCAAATTTATGAAAAGTTTCATGCGAATCACGTGGCTATAAACAGTAAAAAAAAACACTTATGATGTAACTTTGTATGGTTTGAACGCATCCATCATTTTGATGAATACTAGCATATCAAAGTTATTTGATAAATCGCCGATCTTAAGTAATTGGATTTCATATTTTAATGAATACTATCCTACCAAAGCAACATCAAATCCACCAAAAAGCAAAAGAATTGCATCCAAAGGGAGTTAGCACAACTAGTAGCACATTACCAGATGCTCCTTAACCAGTATATACACATCGTTAAGTCAGCTTTATTCACAGAACTAAGCCCTCAGACAGCAGTTTCCATCCTTAAAAAAAAAAAAAAACACTTGCATGCCCGCTGCTTCCTCCGCAGCGAGACGGCTTCTATCTACAACAACCCCGTCTCGAGGCGATACGATCACTCGGGCGTTCCTGCTAATTGCTTGATTGCACTGTACAGCTTCCGCCGCGGCCCGACGGCGCGCACGCCCATTTCTTTGAGGTCCTGGAGAGTGAGAAGCGGCAAGGCTTCCTCGTCCACCTCGTGCATTTCGAACATGTCGGCATACTTGCCGAGCCCCAATTCCTCCAACCATTCCGTCACGCTACTCGAGCCGTCGCGTCCGACTCCAGCATCGTACGCTCCGTGCTCGTGACCGGCGTTGGGGGAGACATTCCCATCCTCGGTTCCTTCTTTACTTGCCATTGATGTTTCGCGACCCGACAAATCGTTGAATTGATCGGGAGCAGAATTCTCCGCGAATCCAACCGAAATCTTTCCATCTGATTCATCAGCAATCTCGGGACTATATGTAAAACCCCAACCACTCGCGAAGACCCTGTTACTCCCCGCCGCGCTCCGGCACCGGCGCTTCATCACCCGACACTTGCGAGTGACGGCACCGAAATTCAGCTCGAATTTGGTCATCCCCATTTCCCCCGAACTCTCTGCTTCGGAAGCCGGGTTCTCATTTTCTCCTCGCCGCAGCAGAGGATCGACTGAAATCCCCGGCGACACGGCACGGTCCAAACCCAAAGACTCCGGCGGGGCCTCCTTGGAAACGGACCTCTTTCCAGGATCAACGACGCGGTTCCTTCTCTTGCGAATCGAATTCGCCTCGTGTCTATGAGAGAACACGCATGCAAAGGCAGCAGGGAAATCTCCCACCTCGCCTAATCTAACGTTCGGCCGTCTCTCTCTTTTCGAATCCATGCGCAAAATCAGCATGCTCCAACGAGGACCCGCGATGATTCGGCACCTTAACAACTACCTTCAATCGAAACCAACAAGTCGCAACTCAAAACCACGACGAAATATAGAACAAACCCAGAATCAGGAGCAACCAAAAGAACCCACACGAACTGGACCGAACACGTTCAAGATCGTGACTAACTACCGCAGGCAGAACCCATCTAACCAAACAAATTCGCAAACAGTTCACATGCAGCAACCGCAAGAACAGAGCCACTTAAGGAAAAGCCGGGCGGACTGACCTCGGAGACGGCAAACGACTGCACATCAAATCTCGAACGTTTCGCGTGCTTTCCCAAAATTGGGTTCCTCCGAAGACGACTCCTCCTCCCCACAGGACTACCCCCCACCACAAGGAACACCGCTGACTTCCTCCTGCTGGGTCTTCCTTCCGCTTTAATAATATAAGGACAGCAGATGGGCCAGGTGGATTTTTTTCGGATTTTGCAATTCGTCTGTGGGCAGCAAATTCCTTCTCGCTGTCGGGATAGAGACGAGGACACAGAGACGACGGGGTCGTATCTTGGAAAGCAAAAGGTTGGGAAGCAAGCGAGGTAGGTCCTCTTTAAATTATTCCGGCTGTCGGATCGAGATTGAGAAGCTGAGGATTGGAATCGTCGGATGCTGTCCAGCACATAGAGACGCGAAAAGGACGAGAGGGGGGAAGACCAAAACGTGGCGCCTTGGGAAGTGCGGAGACGAAGGAGTACCAATGTATCTGAAGTGCTTCTGGGACACGTAAGGGTCAATTCCTGTCATGAGGACAAGATGGGTTGGGGTTCTTTAATCACTTCAATGCCCTTTTTTTTTTGGGATAATTAATTATTTGAAAAATGATACGAATGTTCCTGAATTTTGACTACATATGAAATTTAGTCCTAAAATTTTTAATTTATTTAATGTGATTCATAAACTTTGACTCATTATATAATATAATCCATAAACTTTCAATATATTTATACATATTTAATTTAGTCTATAGATTATTTCTCCGGATCGAATTGAATCTAGAGATATAATAATTTAGAGCGTAGATTAAACATTTATTAAAATTTCAATAATCATATTGCACATTAGACAAAATTGAAGAACCACATAAAATAAATTAAAATTTTAGATATCACGTTACATACCTACCATTTGGTTGCTTTGGGGCTTAACGCTTTGGAAGAACGCAAATACGTTTGAGATAAAGGAGTTTTCCGAAATGCTATACTTGTTTGGTAAACTATAACAAAAGTGCTTTAGGAAAATGCAAGACTGTTTGGTAAACATATATTTGAAAAGCCCTTTAGTGTAACCAAATTAAGTTTTTTAGTTTTAGTATTTTTAAAATTGTAAAAAAAAAAAACAATGATTATATAACCTTTTACATTTTCATGTTGAGAGTAATATAAAAGATATATTAGTAAATTTATTTAAAAATTATATTAAAAGAATTTGATTATAGATTAGATGCAAAGCTCAACTTTTTGGCCTAGGATTATTTTAGGTTTGTTTTCAACTTTGAATTATTATTTTTTAATTATTGTAGTATTAATCATCTTCGTTAACTAATGATCATTCTAGTGTATTTATAAAAAGTTGGCTATTGATTGTCAAAAGATAAAAATGACAAAAAAAAAAAAAAAAAAGGTGAACCCAACATTTGCAAAGGATTTTTATTATTTTTTAAAAAAATAAAAATAAAATACGATGAAACTCCGTTGCCGATCAACAGCGGTTGGGGTGTGGGGAAGATGATCGGTTTAAAAAAAATTCAACGGATGAATAATAAAGGTGGACTTGCATTTCGAAATGCAAGCATTTGGCCAAGGATGCCTCGGAATGCTAAACCAAACAGGTAAAAATTTCCCCAATGGGCTTTCGGGGCTAAAAGCCCCTTTGGGAATCTTTGAACCAAACGGGGCCACTAAGCGAAAGTTCGGGGTCATTTGTGTAAATATCTATTAATTATTTCGTAAAAATAAAAGATTAAAAAGAATATTTTTATCGTTTAAAATGATCGGTTAATAAAAATGTTTTTATTATTAATTATAGTTTATGTCAATTATAGTTTAGATGATGTGAATTTTTTTTATTTATTCATTTTTGTTATTGATACAAGCTATTATTTTTTTAAAATTATTTATTTTTGCAAAACAAACGAACGTGTTGTATTCAAATTTGATCTTTTGAGGTATAATATATGGGCACTAGGTTAGGCAAAAAGTAAGAATAAAGCAATAAATCGAAAAAGGAAGTTAAAATCATTGAAAATTCATTCAATAAGCCAGGTGGCCGTTCACTATTCACACAGATATATATAATTAAGAAAAAGATGCACTCAGCGGGCCTTTATGGGCTCAAGCAGCCCAATACAAAGACAAGCCCTGTCGGGGTGGGCTTGCACCGGCGGTGATTCACTCGACGAAGCCCAAAACGGTGGAAAGCGTTAGAACCAGAAAATGAATTAGCAAGAGCTTCCGACGTCGGTAGGATTATCATAAGAGGGTACTCCTCTAAATTCGTGGGAATATGAGCTAATTAAAATAATCAAAGAAAAATATTCATAGTATTAAGATAAAGCTACTTAGATTCTCTTAATTCAGAAAAATAACGTCAATTCTTACCAGACGTAAGCAAATTCCAATTTTTAAAAGGACAGATTAAAATATTGAGGGAGCTGGCGTTATCTACATGGACCGAAAATTATGGATAAGCATAATCATTTTTCTAGTTATGGAAAAAATAAACTACCAGCTTTGAATAGAATAGACCATGTTGATTTTGTTTTAAGTATTGAAAAAAAAAAAGTTCTCGCCACTTTGATTCTATCCCGTTAGGGACGCGATTAGGAAGTTCCATCCCGGCAAGGTCTTTCCCTAGGAAGTCAAAGTTTCCTGCGTTTGGTTTTGATTAAATCAAAACATCTTTGGTCGAGAAATACATCGAAATTGAATCCCCACTCAGTCTAATTGATGATTTCTCTCACGTCCGTTCATTTCATAGAAAATATTTTTTAAAAAACGTTTTCCAGACTTTTCGGTATTCGTTTCACAAAAAAATTAATTGACTTGAGAAAAATGGTGGGAAAAAAGTCTTCTTAAATGGTGAGAAAATATTTTTCACTTTTCGAATAAAAGAAAACATTTTTCTTGTTCACTCTTTCTTAACTCACGCTCTTACTAGTCCTTCTTTCTCTTTTTTTTTCTAATTTTTTATAATTGTTCATTTTCTTTTTCCTTGGCCAATGACCGGCCATGCAACAGCCGACGACTAGCCAAAGGCGACCTCGAGCTAGCCGATGAAGCTCGCTTGCCAATCTAGCGAGGCCCGAGGTCGGCAAGCTCGGAGCTTGCGGACCTCGAGCCTCGCCGATCTAGCAATCAGGAGGTCAACTATCAAGCTCAAGCTCACTGGCAAGGAGGGGCAAAAAATAAAAAATAAAAAGTATAAAGAAAAAAAAAAAAAAATCGATTTTTTAGAAAAAAAAAAAATTATTAAAATTATTAAAATGAGTGCACGGAGGAAAATCGAATTGAATTTTCCAAACTAAATGGCAGAAAATATTTTTTAGTTCCCTTTCAAGTTTCAGCCGAAAACCGAAAAAAATATGATTATTTGTTTGGAAAATAGTTTTTTTGAATATATTTTCTATAAACAACACATTTTTCGTGAAATGGACAAAGCCTCAAACTACTCCAAATTCCATCTATTCAAAGAAATAAACAAAATTGATCCTCTAAACCATAAATGAATCTAATCTCATTGTCACTTTCATAAAAAAAAAAAAAAAAAAAAAAGGATAAATGCAACAAAAAATCCTAAACTATGTTCACCGAGACACGTTTATTTAAAAAAAATTACGTGACACAAAAAAATCTCAAACTTGTAATTGTGAAAATTTTGCTTACATGGATGTTGAAAGCAAATGGTATTGACTAAAAAATCATCTAACAGCTTTGGGGTTTTCACACAAGTACAGATTTTGGATTTTTTGATGTCACAGAAAAAAATTAGAGAAGGGTGCGTTTGGGAAGACTTTTGGGGAAAGTCTTTAGGAAAAACGCAAAGACATTTGAGTTAAAGGTGTTTCCAAAATGCAAACCTGTGTTTGGTAAATTGTAATTTAAGTCGCTGTGAAATACCTTTGCAAAAAATAGTGTTTGGGAGACAAAGGGCTTTTGTGAAAAAAAAAATTATCAAAAGAAAAATAAAAAAATGAAAACCGGCAAGGGCAGAGGCAGCCGGCGGCCGGCGGTGACCCCCGGCGACCTCCGGCGACCCCGGATCTGGGGCGGCGAGGTCGCGCGCGTCGCCCGACGCCGTCGCGACCTCCGGCTACCCCGGATCTGGGCCGGTGAGGTCGTGTGCGTCGCGCGACGCCATCGCGACCTCCGCGCGACCCCGGATCTGGGCCGGCGAGGTCGCGCGCGTCGCGCGACGCCATCGCGACCTCCGCGCGACCCCGGATCTGGGCCGGCGAGGTCGCGCGCGTCGCGCAACGCCATCGCGACCTCCGGCGACCCCAGATCTGGGCCGGCGAGGTCGCGCGACACCGTCGCGAGGCTACGCAACCCTCGCCTGAGGTCGGGGGACCTCGGCAAGGGTCGGGCCTGGGTCGCACGACCTCGGCAAGGGTCGCGCCTGGGTCGCGCGACCTCGCCAAGGGCCGCGCTTGGGTCGCGCGACCTCGCCGGCGGTCGCGCGACCTCGCCGGTGGTCGCGCGACTCGAGCGGCTGCCGTCGGGGCCACCCTCGACGGAGAAGGAACACTGACCCGAGCAGTTGCCGCCGGGGCCACTCTCGACGGAGAAGATGAACAGTGATCCTCACAAGGGCAAAAAACGGAAAAATCAAAAGTTCGTAAGGACAATTTCGGAAAAAAAAATATGAATAGTACTCCGAGCGGGCATGCCGAAAAAGCCGAAAGCCCAAGGCAGGTCCTCCCCTGCCTTGGGCTTTCAGCCTTCACAAGGCTGGCCTTCTCCAAAGGGGACTTCAAATATTTTTGCCAAACACCCCTGAAATGTGTTACAATTATGTAGTTTAGGTTTTTTTATGACAAAGAAAAGTTGAGAGTATATATCATTAAGCGTATAATTCGGCATTTTTATTGCCAAAAAAAAAACTTCCAGAAGGCATAATTTTTGTTCCTTTTCCTTTAATCAATGTTATCGTTCGAAGAAGTCCCTCGAAGATTGGCTAATTACGCGGACACCCGACAATTTCGCTAATCGAGCGTGTCGTCCTTACCGTGATCTTGGGCCTTCTGATCGGGAGACCAACGTCTCAGGGTCTTCTGATTACGTTTCATTACAATATACGAGGGCTCAAGATCTCTTGTCGATTTTGTAAAATCTATGATTTCTTCTAAATATTCATTTTTAATCTGCTAAAAATAATTTCGCTTCCAATGATCTTTTCTGCTCGGAACAGGTGGCAAATTGATTCTGCCAGGGTTGACCGATCACGCATCCAAGATTCGATCATGCATCTGTACGTATTCTTGTTATCAAAGGATGCCCTTTTTATTTTTATTTTTTTTTCCTTTTTTTCTCGATAATATTCGTTTGATAGGTCGTCCAAGCTCTCATCCACGTTGCCGGGATATTTATTTTTTGGATTTCTAAATTCTCTAATTATATCAATTGAGAGATTGGAGCTGATTTTCGCTAGATATATTTAGAGGGAAAACAAATTAGTGTAGTTGAACAATGGGCGATCGGCACAGGTAGGCCCTTTGGCTATTCATCGCAAAGGGCCTCAAGGGCCTCGTGCCTACCATTGTCCTGTCATTACTACAATTCCAAGTCGAAGTCGAGAAAGTACGTTCGTGAGTGACGGCATCATTCGAATTTGTCACCACGCGAAAGGTGGCATGATCTCAGTGGCATTAGATGAGCGAGCTTGGTGACGTGTCGTTGAATGACAGGTGCATGTCGAATTATGTTTATTTTCGAGTTTAATAATGGCATGAATGGTCTATGAATTTTGATTAAATGCGTTGATTTTTAATATGCTTAATGTGATATTTGAACTTTAATTCCGGTTTCTAAACTTTTAATTTATTCAATACGGTCCTTGAACTTTTAGCATTTGTTCAATTTAATTCATGAACAATATGAAAATATTCAATATACGGTTCAATTAATTAGGGATTAGGAACAGCATTGAACATTTTCATATAACGAATAACTAAATTGAACATATATGAAAAATTTAAAAATCACACCGAACAAATTAAAAATCTAAGAATCATATTATACTTTGGGTTAAAAGTTCATGAACTATATTAAATAAACTAAAAGTCTGAGGATTATGTTACACATTGAATTAGAATTCAATGATTATTTGTGCTATTTTATTTTTTTTAGTTATTGAAGTGAAGAATGTCAAGTATTTTGAAATGTTGAAATATACAAGAGAGTTGGCATTTATGTGGTAATTCAATTGTTTCTATAGAAAGATACGAAATTGATGATACTTTTCTCCTCCTTTTTTAAGTTTTTATGATTTTTTTTTCAGTCTTATTATATTTTTATTCATATTTTTTTTCAGTTTTTATGAATTTAGTCAGTCTCCATCCCAACCTGAATTATATGTTTTTATGAATTTAGTTAGCTACTTAAAATTCCCCATTCAATTCAAACCACCCCCCAAAAAAGAAAAAACCACTAAACGTGGAAAACGAAGCGCAATCATGCGTCGTCAAATCAAATAATTTAGACAGAAAACGAAGTGCCACCCAAATCACTTTTTAGTGACCAATGAAGGAGTTTCCACCACTAAAATACATTTTCAATGGTTTAACTTTTTGCTATGAATTTAAATTGGACAGTTATGACGTATTGAACTTAGTCTTTGCCTTGTTTCTCTTATTTGGGTTGATTGGGTTCTCACTCTTTATTGGCAAAAAAGAAAAATATATATAGCATACGGCAAGAAGAGCGAAGAATCATAACCATCCCCCAAAGACGTTTTAAATATTTTGTAATGTCGAAAATTTTAAAAACAATAAAAAAAATTGGGCAATTTTCGAAATTTGGGTTGATTGTGACAATCTTTATTAGCAAAAAAGAAAATTGTGTACATGATTATATGCAGGACCAGCAAAGCTCCTCTTAATATACCATACACATCCATAATCTTTAAATGACTTGTCCAATTGCAATTCGCTTTCGAATTTGCTAGAACAAAAATGGCAAGACGTCCAATTCGAACTCGCACGGCAAGAAGATCCTCATTGCTTCTATGATTTCGTATGCTAATCATGCGAAATTTAATACGACGATATGACAGCTTCCGAAGCAGAATCATTGTGTACATGATTATATGCAGGACCACAGCTCCTCTTAATATACCATACACATCCATCTTTAAATGACTTGTCCAATTGCAATGTCGAAATTTTAGAACAAAAATAAAAACACGGCAAAAAATTGCTTCTATGATTTCGGCAATCATGCGAAATTTAATACAACAATATGACAGCTTCCGAAGCATAATCATTGTGTACATGATTATATGCAGGACCACAACTCCTCTTAATATACCATACACATCCATAATCTTCTACGTGACTTGTCCAATTGCAATTCGCTTTCGAATTTGCTAGAACAAAAATGGCAAGACGTCCATTCGAACTCGCACGGCAAGAAGATCCTCATTGCTTCTATGATTTCGTATGCTAACAAAGACGGGGAATGTCCCTTATTGCCGCCCATTTGATTATGAAAAGAGAAAACAGAAAGACATAAACGTAGTTTGGCTTTAGATTAGTTAGGCAAAATTATACATATAATCCCTGAATTTTTACCAAAAATATAATTTCATCCATGAACTTTTAATTTGTTTGGTGTAACTCATAAACTTTAACCAAATGTGTAATGTTATCTGACCTTTTGATTTATTCAGTGTAGTTCTTAATTTAGCCTACAAAATATAGGAAAATAATCAATATTATCCTTGAACTTAAATTAATAAAATGATAATATCGTATACTTTCATATAATTCAAAGACTAGATAGAATATCTACTGAAATTTCAATAACCATATTAGATAAATTAAAAGTTCATGAACGACATTACACATTGGGCCAAGTTTCATGGACTATCTGTGTGATTATCTGAATTAGTTTTTCGGTCAAATAATTATTTTATTAGGGTCCGTTCGTTTCGTGGAAAATGTTTTCCGGGAAAATGTTTTTTGATTTTCCGGTGTTCGTTTCACGGAAAATGAATTCCTAAGGAAAATGTTTTGTGGAAGGAAAAAAGTCTTCTATTTGGGAAAATGTTTTCCACTTTTGAAAAGTGGAAAACATTTTCCTCACTGATCTCTCTTATCTCACTCATCTACAAATCCTCACTTCCTCCTCCCATTTCTTCTTCTTTTTTTCTTTTTTATTCGAATTATTTTTAAATTGTATTTTTCTTTTTTTATTCAAATTAGTTTTAATTTTCTTTTTTTCTTCTTTTCTTTTTCTATTTTTTTTTCTTTTGTTTCTCATCTTCTTCTTTCTTGACTAGTCGTCGGCCATCACCAAGTGAATCGCCGTGGATCGCTCGTCGATCTGGCGAACCTCGAGCTTGACGCAGCTTGTGCTCGCCAATCTAGTGAGCGGAAAATATTTTCCTTACCGAACATCGGAAAATATTTTCCGAAACATTTTCAAGTTTTAGCCGAACACTAGAAAATATTGTCATTTTCCCGGAAAATGACTTATGGGAAAATATTTTCCGGAAATGGCCTATTTTCCGCAAAACGAACGGACCCTTAGTTAAGAAGACAATACTTCCTCCGTTCGTTTCGTGGAAAATATTTTCCGAGGAAAATGTTTTCTAGATTTTCCGGTGTTCACGGAAAATGAATTCCTAAGAGAAAATGTTTTCCATGGAAGGGAAAAAGTCTTCTAAATTTGGGGAAAATGTTTTCCACTTTTGAAAAGTGGAAAACATTTTCCTCACTTGATCTCTCTTATCTCACATATCTACAAATCCTCACTTCCTCCACCCATTTCTTTCTTCTTCTTTTCTTTTTTATTCGAATTATTTTTAAATTGCATTTTTTCTTTTTTATTCAAATTATTTTTAATTTTCTATTTTTTTCTTTCTTTTTTCCCATCTTTTTCTTTCTTTAGTTCTCGCCATCACCAAGTGAACCGCCGTGGATCGCCATGGGCAAACCTCGAGCTTGACGCTTGCACTATTAGTTAAGCAAAAAAAGACAATACTTCTCTCTAAGTGTAAGGGCTACTAATCGCTTATCATAAGGTCTCAAACTCGCATTTGGCAAGAGCATTGGCAAGAATTCAATGAGGCTTATCATGTCTCGAACTCGCATGGCAAGATTCAATGAGGTTTGCTCACGAGTCGAAAGTCACGACCTTATTCGAACTCGTGATCGCATGAGAAACAGTGTGACCCCATCACTAATCGACTATCACACTCGGGGACGTACATCGAGATTTGCTCATCTTTAGATCATTCAAATGAAGAATGTGCAACGATTTTTCGAAACGCTAATATTTACACAAAATTGATCATTTTACCATTTTAAAGGAGATTAACGCGGTTCAACGGACACATTAACATCTTTTGATAAATAAAATAGTTGAAGATAGGCATCAATAGGCATGAAATCAATGAATTTTTTTTTTTTTTTTTGGCAATTCTAAAGCTTTATTTAGCGAGTCACATGGGACCACGCTGCTCTGAAATTCCACCATCAAAGCATACCCAATGTAGAAAACGAAGCAGGATCACGCGTCGTCAAACCAAGATGATTTAGAAAGGAAACGAAGTGCCGGCCGAGCCACTTTCGGTGACAAATGAGAATTTCCACCACTTACCATTTTCAACGTTTTATAATTTGCACACGAATTCAAATTGAACAATCGTGGCGTATTGAACATATTCTGTGCCATAGTCAGTTAAGATCCATTCCGAAAAGCGATCCAAGTATATCGCGATGTCTCCAACTTCTGAATCAGGATCGTCCCGTATTTGATCACGTAGGACCGTCACATGTCTTGATATTATAAGCAAATCCGCGGTCTCTCACGTAACGTGCCCGATAAAAGCTTGATGTCGAAACCCACCTTCGAATTCGCTCGAACGAGAGTGGCGAGACGTCGAATTCGAACTGCACCGACGGAAGAGGATCGTGGCATCTTAGCCTAGGATAGTACCTGCTACCTCGTCATCAAACAGACTTGTTACCATCAAAATAGATTCGGGGCCACCCAATAATTCATCTGAGAGATTATAATCTGCCTGTCTTTCTCTCTATGATGGGATTGAACCGATTTGCACGAACCGCTCTCGCAGCCTTTTCGGTTTAAAATCTCGGGGACACTGATTTTGATTGCGATGGCAAATGGTGAAATCAGATCTTTCTCCAATAATTTCATCCCTTTCTTTGATTGAATTGTTTGGGTTAATAAGGCGGGGAGGTCGGTCCAAACACTGCTCGTGATGAAAGAAAGAAAGAAAGAAAGATTACGTGATTGAGCTTTGCGCACAATGAAAATGGTAGGGTAAATCAAATCTCGTGATCAAGACGCTATAAACGTAGCAAGAAGGGGATATTATCATACTACTAATATCGAGATGCTTGAATTGTGAAAGGAAACGGTAATGAATGAGAATGAAAAAGAAAACGAGAATAGAAATCGTTTCTCGGAGGAATTAGAAGAAATATAGGTTATAAACCTCTTGTTTGTAACGAAATGCATCGCTTCTCGATCATGCGAGATCCACGTGAATTTCACTGTAACGGGACAATATGCACACGACCACAAACATCACTATCTGTACATTTAGAGATGCACAATGGTCGTTGAATCCCTATTGTCTCGAGCAATAATTTACTTGAGCTGAATTCTTTATGTATTTGCCTAGCGAAATATAAGATATATTTGAGATCACGTTGATCGAGATAGCTCTTTGGCACTCACTTGAAAGGACATGAGATTGCCTGAGTGAACGAGTCTTTTTTCGATGTTCACACATCTTTTTGGGTGTATTTTCCAAGTGAAAAAAAAAAATTTCTGCCGAAATCAATTGAACGATTTCTATTTTCGATGTAAAAACGCGTTTGATAACGACTCAAAATTTCATTTTGAAGCAATGTTTGATAAAAAAAAATTTCTATTTTATGAATCATGTTGTCCCCATCCTTTTACTTCACTCTTCTTGGTGCTTGTGATGGTAATTTAATTTGATAAAAGTTGGTAAATCACTTTAATTTAGGGAGAAGTGCCAAAAAGTCCTAAACCTTTTTGTCTTTGTGCGGATTTAGTCCTAAACCTTTTTTGGTACCGATTTAGTCCTAAACCTTTCTATTTGGTGCCGATTTAGTCCTTAGGCAAATTTAGCTCGGAAAATGCCTACGTGGATACAAAGCCCGCCAACTGTCCCGTGGACGTGGATGGACCGGCGCAAACATGGACCTTGAAAACAAAACGACGCCCGTTTTATTAAAAAAAAAAAAATTAAAAATTTAAAAAAAAAAACTATAACCTAGTTTAAAACCTCCTTGTTTTATTGAGAAAATAAAATTTGGCGTGCCCAAACCCGACACCGCATTTATTTTCTATTTTCTTTTAACCACCTTTTTGGAAATAATCTCTTTTTTTTTTTTTCTCTAAAGCTTTGGATTTATTTCGTACGGGAGCACGTACGAATTTATTTCCGAAAGCTTTAGAAAAAAAAAGTTGCGCAAGATTATTTCCAAAAAGGGTGGTTAGGCAAGAAAATAGAAAATAAATGGGGTGTTGGGTTTGAACGCAAAATTTTATTTTCTCAATAAAACAAGGATGTTTTAAACTAGGTGCGTGCAAAGTTTGATCGATTAATTTTGAGTACGGGAGCACGTACGAATTTACTTCCGAAAGCTTTAGAGAAAAAAAAAAAAAGTTGCGCGAGATTATTTCCAAAAAGGGTGATTAGGCAAGAAAATAGAAAATAAATGTGGTGTCGGGTTTGGACGCCAAATTTTATTTTCTCAATAAAACAAGGAGTTTTTAAACTAGGTTCTAGGTTTTTTTTTTTTTTTTTTTTTTAATTTTTTAATTTTTTTTTTTAATTTTTTTAATTTTTAATTTTTATTAAAATAAAACGGCGTCGTGAGGAGAAGGAATGGGGGAAAGCACGATAGTGAGGAGAGGAGAGGCTCGTACGTTGGAAGGAGAGGTGGAGAAATTAATTTCTGTTTCTCCTTCAAGAAATAGAGAAGCTAGAAATTAAACTACCATTTCTCCTAAAAACAATTTCAAGCAAACTGTTTGAAATGAGAAATCGGTTTGTGTTATCAAACGGGTTTTCCATTTCATTCTAAGAAGATCGGAAACCTGGAAAGCAGAAATTTTATCACGAGCACTTATTTTTTTGAAAATGGTCACTCAATATAAAATTATTTACAATCAAAGAAAACATGCATGTCAAAAAAGAAAAATGAATTTCTTAAATTAAAAATACAAAAAATATATATATTAAAAATAATGACTTTTTAAAATGTAATTTAATTTTTTTCGAAACAAACACACCACGTTACATTTTTGCAAACCAACGGCTCCTCGAACTGGGATGAAACATCCTCCCTCCGATTTAAATTTGGTAGGCCGAAGAGATCCCTGGAAAATGAATATTTTCTTGAATGCAATTTTACGAGGATAATTCTCGTGTCGAGATGTGGAGTGGAGAAAGTTCGAGGAGGAATATGATATAATATGTAATATAATAGAATATATATATATATATATATATATATATATATATATATATATATATATATTATTTAAGTCCTAGAAAGTCCCGAACCATAAGCTCCCCACATATAATGGCCATTTATACGCCTCAACCACCCACCATCACTTGCCCACTACGGCGCGTGCAATTCCAACTTGGACCACCACTCATGATTCCCCCCTCCGACTATGAAACGCCCTAGGCTGCATTGAAGATTGAAGATTGCTGATTGCGACCCCAGTTGAATGGTGGACTTAGGGTGGTCCATTCGTTTTTGCAAAAAAAAAAAAAAAAAAAAAAAAAAATATCATAATCTGAAAAAAATAATTTTTTAATTGACTAATTATTTCAAACGATATAAATTATCGTTCTTTAAAAAATATTTTTTTAAATCATTGTTTTTTGCGAAATAAACGAATCTAGATATTAATTTTTTAAGTCCCAGGAGATTTTGCCCTCCCTCGAAACTGAGTTCCCAACTCATCCCATGTCCCTTTAGGTGAGTGAAAAATGCCTCAAATCGCTATATCAAATGGTAATTTTTTGAAGGAAAAAGGAAAATGGTTCACATAAGGACCAAATTTGTTTGAAGTCGAAGGAGGTGTGAAACCGTATACAATAAACTATTTATTCATTTTATTCAAATTTAATATTTGTACGTGGAGTGACCTATTCCTTTTCGAATGCATAAATTTGTGAATTGTTACGAGAGTATAACATGTTAATTCACTTTATTTAAATTTCACTTGATGTTTCACATGGTGTGGAGACCATCTCGATCATGACTTGGTGCACTCGAAACTTTTTCAAGCATTCGTTGATCAGGAATCGTTTCTTGATCTAATGTCACAGTTACCGTTGGACCATTATCATGACCGCGAATATTCTGTTCCTCCTGCTTGATTTTTCTATTTGTAGTTTGATCATTTTCGACTTGATCGCCAGCTTCGATGTTTCGCACGAAGTGGAGACTATTCCAATCATCATTCGGTGCACTAGAAACTTGTTCGAGCATTCACAACTCACCCGTGACGACATCGTTGCTATCCCTTTGGCATGATCCCTCTGTCAATTCTCGACCTTCATTACTTGCTATCCGATCAAACCCAATGTAATTACCCATTGCTTCTTTGATACATATGATCGTTTTTAGTAAAATATTTTTTAAATTATTCGTTGTTTGTGGTACCAACGAATTATTTGGTTCTCGAAAAAGTGGGATCATGTTTGATTTCAATCAATGGAATCACTTTGAACTCATTAGAATTGCTATATCAAATCATTTTCAGGAGTTAGGTTCGGTTCAAGAGTGCTTTTTCAAAGTGGAAAAAGAAGGTTCACACACTGAACAAATATATTTGAAAGCATGGGTTGATTGATCTAGCATTCCTTAACTCGTGCAGCACTCACAAAAATCTTAAAGAAAAACTCTAGAAAGAGAAGTTCTAGATTGTATTTCACTTGTAAAAGAGATACAAATGAATGGAAAGAAGCCCTTATATATATATATACAAGTACGAGTTAACCATAACCATAGAACTCCTCTTGATCTAATATTGGTGATTACATCTTCCAAACTACCAACTACTCACATTTACTACATATATACAATAACCATATTGGGCACCCCAGGGTGTTTTAGATCATTCGAGAAAACCCCAGGTCGAGGGTTGCTTGTCCACGGATCGATCACAATTTTCGTTTAGAAGAACTTCTGGATCATGTCGACTCATCGGGCCGTGACGTATAGGTGAAGTGGCCTTTTTTTTTTCCATTTTCATTTCAAATTTGAATTAGGATTGATTTTTATTTCGCACGAATCTGTGAATTGGTGTGAGAATAGGCTCTGGTCTTTTACGAAATTCCTAAAAATCTGTTGAGTTCGCATCAGAACCGGCTAAAATTCTTTCCAAGTTGAATCATACCATTGGGGTACCATCTAAGCTAAAACGCATCGAAAAACGTCAAGCATCTCTAACTTCTTAGTTTAATAAAGAGGAGAAGATTACTCTTATTCCGGTAGACATGCTTCCATCAGACGGTCCAGGACCTCAGGGCTATACTCCGTCCCAGCATTTCGAGACAAAAATGGTTTTCTCGTATCTCAGGATGTGTCGCGGATCACGATATTCTGCTTTTATTATGGTCGGTATTGAGCATTCGGTCCACCAGAAAAAGCGCCCGCAAAATACTTTATAATTTGAATATTTTTATAAGCAAATTCGACGACACCGCGATGCGAATGAGAAATCACCTAAATTATTTGTACCTGACGCGATTGGGATGTGATCGAGGGTCGGATTTCTATGCGCGATTATGAAATAGTTGGCTGCTAGTGATTTTGGTTCTGATGTCACCTTAATTTGATATGGGCGTACTATCTGAACTGCTGCATCGAGAACGGAATAAAAGAAGAATAAGATACTTGCACGCTAAGCTCCAAATATTAGGAAAACAAAAATGCTTGTACTATCTAAAGTACTTTAGTCGCGCATGTACAGGTAATAAAAAAGGCCGGCGCATACAGGTCAACATAAGGACTAATCATATAAATGTTGCCTCCCTTTTCTTGGCGAAAAAATACGAATTATCCTGCACGTAATTTATCGAATAAGTGTTGCTCATAATTACATTTATAAATTTGATCTATCAACCCGTAAAAATGCTAGTTCTATCCTTAAAAGCCTGTGAAAGACTTCCCTACAACCGTAATTGAAATAACTGCAGCGTTAGATTTTATTCTAAATCATTTCCAATATCCTTCTACGTCCGAGTCAAACCATTCGTCGTTTCGGCGATAAGAAATTAAACCGTTTACCGTCGATATAAAATTGCTGACACAAATTAGATCCTCTTTAAATCAAAAGTACAAGCAAAAAGGATTAAATATCTATTCCCATGCCGCCGTGTCTTCTTCATATATCCTACACAATCATATTTCCATCAATAAATTCTGTCAGTAGAGTTTCACCAATGACCCCCACATATCTTTTGTAAATTAGATTAAAAGAGACGACATTCATTGTATTCGAGATTTGCCAAATACAATTTTGGGAAAACCATCCATGTGAAAAGATTCGACTCAATTAAAAAAGAAAAATAAAATAAAAAAACTTCTGAAATGCAATATTCCAATGTACCGTTTCATCTTATCCCACGGCGTTTTCGCATTCGATGGCGATGGGGCGCGGTAACATCGTTAGTTACGACACAACGTCTCGTGGAGTAGAACTTGGTTCTCATACTCTTTCCCGTTATTTTGTTCCGTCCTTCCTCGTCCGCTCGTGAATTTCGGTTTTTTTTTTTTTTTTTTTTTGTTGTTGTCCTTGCGACGTTTTTGTCTTCCCTCGGCTCGCGCGAATCCGATTGGTTCGCCTACGGTACGCATCTCGGCCGGCGGACCGTGTACTTCCAAACGTCGAAAAGCGCAGAGGTCCTCTCTACGCCCTTGGAGTGGGACCCACTCGCTCGAGCAGGATCGCGACGCGTGGCCCGACAAAGGGCGGCTGCAGCAGAAAGTGGGCGCGCGCGCGCGCTCTCCTGCTCCTCGTAGCGCTCGACCGTTCTGACAACTTCCCCCTCCCTCCGTTAGCTCAGCGGTCACGGCCGCAACCGACACCCTGACGGAGACTAACGGCGACTGGCCAGTTGTCCCTTCCCCCACTCCTCCTTTTTCCTTTTTTAATTTTTTTGTCTCGTCTCTCGTCTCGTCTCGTCTCGCCAATCCGACGATATGGTCGACCCCTCGAGATCGAGCTGTCTCGCTTTGTCTTGTGGCTTCACATTCGCCTGCCATCTTTACGTTCTCCACTTGCGCTGGCCTTGGCCTGCAGCCGTACAAAGTTTACCTCACCTCATTTTATTTATTTATTTATTATTATTTTTTCTTTGCCCAATAAATATGCCGGAATATCATTTTATCTCTGTTTTTATATATTGGCCTAATTCTTTCTCACAATAATAACATATTATAAACATTATCATCACCTTAAGAGAATTTTACTCTATAGAAAGTAATCTCGTACATCTTCGATTATAATTTCCTCCCTATAGGATGTTCCAAGATGGTACGGCATCAAAATTTATCTCGGTAAGATGTTAAAAGTTTTTCAATTTAAATTGTTAAATGCCCATTCACTTTGAGTAATTCAGGTAGCCTTTCGTGTTCTTTATATGAGGAGGGTAAAAAAAAATCAGGTACCTCATATTTAGTGTTTTTTTTTTTCTCCTTTTCATAGAAATATCGATTAACTAATGAAAGCAAAATAAGTCTAAAATACTTAGACGGGGTTAAGGTCCTCTGCTTGAAGTAGCTTCCCTAAGCATAATTTCGTCATGTGTATCACAATCAAAATACAACATAATTTAATCGAGTTGAGCTTTCATATCAAAATTTACCGACCTAATCAAGCTGTCGCAAATTTATCATGTGATCAATATTATCATTTAAGAGTAACGATAATTTGTTTGGACCAATTTCTAATGAATGCGGAAGTACTTGTTTGGAGTTATTCCACGTGAATTAGGTAAATCGAGTTCTCTAGAGGCGATCTGTTGCGGTGAAAACTCCAGTGAGTCAAAAGTCGAGATTCCCCGATTTAGTGGGGACCCGATTTTCACAGCGTGAGTGACCTTAACGCAATTCCCTTCCCTCCCTTTTAAATTTCCCTCCAATTTCCATAATCCGGTAAAACCAATCTCAAAGTACCGCGATATATTGTCGGCGCGCCTCTAACTACTCCGAGTCCCCCGACATCTAACGGCGGGGTACACCCCCTCAAACGGGAACTCCTGCACCTCAACCGCTGCGATCCCTCCACGTCTCTCCCCCCGACGTCCCGATCGCCGCCACGTCGGCCGCGGTTAACTATCCCCGGGGGGGCGGGGGCCCCCCACCCCGAACCCCCGTTTAGATTTTGCTGGCATTTATTGGCCACGCCCCGCACCCACACGTTAAAGGCCCTAACCGCACCACCGGCGGAAAACTAACCACGGTCAAAAGGACCGCCAACCATGGTTCGCGAGCACTCGAGGAATTGTACGGCTCCCTTTCTCTCTCTCTTCCCTTCCCTCCCTCCCCCTCCGCTCTCTCTCTCCTCTTTTTCTCTGCGTTCACGCGTTTCAGTTCACACAGAACAATCCTCCTCCCACTCCCTCGCAATATATAACCCCCCCCACGCCTTCACGTGCTCGTATTCGCACACCTCCGCGCACCCGCCGGCGATCCTCTCCGGCGAAACGCGGCGGCGGCGACGGCGGCGGAGCTCTCCGGTGGGGACTCGATCTGTCGGTGCCGGCCGCGGCGGAGGCGCGAGCGAGAGGGAGAGAGATCGTGCGATTCGTTGCGGTTTCGAGGGCGCGGGGGGCGGGGAACAGGCTTCGCCAATTCGGCAAATTGCGATTTTCGGGCAATGTGAATTGGAGCCCTTGCCTTTCCTGCGAAATACCGTGGGAGGAATCGCTGGATTTGGTGCGAGGGCCGAGGCTTCTTTTTTGTTTTTTGGGTAATCCGTTCGTTTTTTTTTTTTCGGTACAATCGGAGCGGATTTTGTTTTTGGAAGCTCGTCGCGTTGGAAGTTTTGGATCTCGGAGGATCGCGAGGAGATCGGGTGGCGAGTTTACCGAATCGAGCAAGTCATTTAGTGGGATGCATTTTCGCGCTTAGCGGATCAGCGATTGGGCGGGGCTCTGTTGCCGTTCTCGGATCCTGCATTGAGGTATATTGAGCAGCGCCGAGGCGGAGGGCGTTCCTGGTCGGCTGCCGGCTGCCGGCTGCTCGGAGATCGGCGATTCGCGCGTGCGAGACGGGGGGGAGGTTGGATGGTGATCCCGATATGTGCAGAGTGGACGGGAGTGACGTCAAGAGCAATCTGAGGGAGCCGAAGAGGAGAGGGAGGTGGGAGATGGGGTTGAAGGTGTTCGGGGAGGGCCGGGTGGAGAAGCTGAGGAACACCGTGTTGCCGCACTCTTCGCGGTCGCGGATGAAGGTGTGGATGATCCGCGCCACCACTACGGTGCTGCTGTGGACGTGCGTGGTGCAATTGACGGCCTTGGGAGAGACGTGGGGGCCGAGAGTGTTGCTGGGTTTGCCTTCTTGCCTGTCTCAAGAATCTGCGGTCTTGGACGACAAGGCTTCTGCTGTTCCTGCCAGGCCACTGCCGCCCAAGCGTGAGTTTTTCTCTGCCTTGTCCCGCCCCTGCGGTTCCTCTGAAACAGTCGATTTCTTTCCATACTGCGCAGCTTTCATATCTTTTTTGGTCTTCAAATTGCGCTCGAGGCAATTTGTTCTTGAGTTGAACGATTTGATCAATGGATCGGCGCTTTCAAAAAAGCCTCTTTTGGCATCTCCTGCACAATTCATTTGAAAAATTATGATGCAGTCCTCGCTCCCTCTAGTCATGCGGTTGATTGGATGTCTGGAATTCCTTTCCTTCAGATATAATTTAATGTTAGTCTGTAGATTGCTTAACCTGCTACGACTCTCATATTTTATCTTGGAAGATAGTGAGAACTGTGCAGAAGTTTTCTCTCTTGGATCTTATTGCAATCTCATGTTATTTATTCATTTATTGCACATCGTAACTCTTGTTTTGATAATTCTGGTCAGCTGGAATTCGATTGGCTTATTATAAATAACTGGGTTTCTTCTTCAGTTTCCTCACGACTTTTCCATTACTGAATTTTCGATTCTCTGTCATTATCAACCCCTCGGATTCACGCAAAGCAGTTCTTTCTTTTTTTCCTTGGACAATCATTGAGTAAATGGTGGTACCGAATGGGATTTTGATTGATTTTTTTTTTTTGGCTATCAGGGGTTTACAAGAATAATGGTTACTTGATGATATCATGCAACGGAGGACTTAATCAAATGAGAGCGGCAGTAAGTTGACTTTGACCAATGCATCTGTTTGGAGGAGAGATGGGGGCTCCCCATCTCTTATTTTGGTGGTGAACTGGGGACGTTATGGTCTGCTAACTCAGTTTCTCTAATGATATGGCTTTCAGATTTGTGACATGGTCGCCATTGCGAGGCATTTAAATGTTACACTTATAGTGCCTGAGCTGGATAAGACATCCTTTTGGGCTGATCCCAGGTATGGCTAATGAGATTTATTTTCTTGTGGCGATACTTTGCAATCTCTATAGCTGTACCTATTTCCATTAATCCTGAATTTGTGTTGGCAGTGACTTCCATGACATATTTGATGTCGATCATTTTATTACTTCTTTGAGAGATGAGGTTCGGATTTTGAAAGAGTTGCCTCCCAGGCTCAAGATGAGAGTGGATCGAGGATTGACCTTTCAAATGCCACCAATTAGTTGGTCAGATATTTCCTACTATCAGCACCAGGTTAGTATAGTATTGTTTAAATCACTGTTGTGGGTTGGAAATGCAAATGCTTACAATCGGTTTTCTCATTAGCTTTTCAGAGAGATTATTTAGAATGTTAATCGCGTTCATGCATGTATAATTCTCTCCTTCGCATCCCTTGACAACTTTCTTCATGGTTGGTGCATGCAGATTCTTCCATTGATACAGAAATACAAAGTTGTAAAGTTGAACAGAACTGATGCTCGACTTGCTAACAACGGCCAGCCATTAGACCTTCAGAAGCTACGATGCAGAGTGAACTTCAGTGCCCTCAGATTCACCTCTCAGATTGAAGAGTTGGGGAGGAGGGTTATCCAACTTCTCAGGAAAAATGGTCCTTTCCTAGTACTGCATCTCAGATATGAGATGGACATGTTGGCATTTTCAGGCTGTACGCAAGGTTGCAGTGATGCCGAAACAGACGAATTGACGAGGATGAGGTGTGATGTTGCGTTGTCTCTGAGATTTCATTACTCAAAGTTCCTTGTGTGGAATATTTGAGTCCATTCTATTTGTTTGACCTTCCTCAAATTTATTTTCTTTGGCAGATATGCTTATCCCTGGTGGAAAGAAAAAAGAATAGATTCTGTCCAGAAAAGGAAAGATGGTTTATGTCCATTAACTCCTGAAGAAACTGCTCTCACTCTGAGGGCCATGGGAATTGACCAAAATATTCAAATCTATATCGCAGCGGGTGAAATATATGGTGGCGAAAGAAGAATGGCAAGTCTCGCCAAGGCTTACCCTAGATTGGTCAGTAATCTGACCAGAAGATCATTTTGGGCCTCGGAAGTCGGTTATAGTTTGCTTTTATTTTCTAATATGTTGTTGATTGGCATCTTGAAACAGGTCAGAAAAGAGACATTGCTGGAATCCTCAGATTTAAGATTTTTTCAAAATCATTCTTCTCAAATGGCCGCCCTAGATTATCTTGTTTCATTGGAGAGTGATATTTTTGTTCCTACCTATGACGGAAACATGGCTAAGGTGGTAGAAGGACATCGCAGGTAGTGTTTTGTTCTGAAACTATATCTTTGATCTCTATTCAGAGTTGGATTTTGGCATTTTCCTGCTGAGAATTCTTGTCTTGGTGTGCACTACAACCAAATGCCACGCTCTTTTTGTCCTAAAGAGGTGTTTTAAGGACCGGTTCTTCTGCTTAGTAAACCAACTTTGTGCTTGAAAACAGTCAAATGCCTCTCCAAGAGATTGCTTCACTGTGTTTGTGGAAAGACAATGATGCCTTTCATTAGACTTTCTTACTATCCGTTGTTTATATTTGGAAGATTGAGTAATGACAAAGAAGCTTCAATGCCGTCACTTCAATCTTAAAAGTCGTTTTTCTGCGCAACCAATTTTCTTTGCGGTTATATAATATGTCATACATTTCTTTATGGTTGTATTTTATACATCAAAGTATGTCAGCTGGTTGATGTGTGGAGTTTCTGTTTCAGATATCTTGGGTTCAAAAAAACAATTCTGTTGGACAGAAGGCTTTTGGTGGGGTGGATAGACCAGTACAACGCTGGAGCACTGAGCTGGGATGAGTTCTCATCTATAGTTAAGGATGCTCATGCAAATCGAATGGGGAATCCACTGAAGCGGTTGGTCATCCCAGACAGGCCAAAGGAAGAGGATTATTTCTATTCCAACCCTTATGAATGTTTGCAGCCATCAGACGATCCCTTGAGCAGTGTATGAGCTGTTAGCATTCGCGATGCTGCCTACTCCTTATCATGCTGCCTACTCCTTATCGTGCTTCTGCGATGCTGTCGATTCTTGGACATATCTTGGATGGTGCCACGGTATTTGTGAAACGTGCGACTCTGAGGAGATATTGTAAAGATCTAGATAGGGTCTGGAGTTCGAAAGAAGCCTGAGATGTTTTGTGGAAGCAGCTGGAGGACGATTCCATCCTTTATAAGCAAAATAATTGAGATGTATAGAAGCAAGCCCTATGATTACGGGGTGAAATCAACGTCCGCTCGGTCCCTTGTACAAGGAAGCTGCAAAATTATACATTTGTTGGGAGTGAAAAAAAAAATTCGTGAAAGGTAAAATCACACGTCCTCTCCTTTCGCTCTGTACGTCTTCTTTAGTTCTTTTGTCCCAGCGTAGGGATCCTCTACATAATACTTTCAAAAGTTGATTTATTCATACTTCATTGTAGCTTCGCTGTCTCTTTTGCCCACCCAAAATGATGTGAACTATAATGTAGTGAGGAGGAGGAGTGATGGTTGGATTGTGCACGCGTGCTTAGAAGCTAAATAATTGTCAACAAGTAGAGTATAAGTTCCACGAAAGTGGGCCATCGCAGTGTTATAATATTAATAGCCCTATGGCATCTCCTCATTTTCTACACGACAAAAACCTGGGCCGATGCCGAAAGCTAATTTCATTGGTTGATTGGGCCTTTAGAGTAGAAGTTACGTGGTGACAAGGACGTTGTAACCGACCAAGTCCAGTCAACAAAGTAAGGATTGCTTAGGCAGAGCTTTTTCGATTTGGTGGGTGTTGCGAGGATGCTTTCGCCCGATGCTATTCGGGGAATGAGAATCAGCCTGACCAGTTGGACTCGGTCGCTTAATCATTTCCTTGGAATGCTTACGTGTACTCCATACACTTCTTGAGCCTTTCATGTGAGCTTTGCCAGTATAATGATGCTCGCCCTTTTGTCTGAATATGAATGATGTCGGAATTGGGGTTCGATTATTGCATTCGGCACTTGGGCGGATTAGCTGGGGCGAAAGAGCCAGACAAGCGAAAGCTTGACGCTTAATCTGATTTGAGTGCGAGCTCAAGGACAATGACAGGGTCGGTCGGTTAGGACCAGCAAAGCCCGTGGGGGGGTCCAGCGGACTTAATTTAACAGAAAGACGCGAGTGACGAACGACACTAACCATACGGCAGCCACTTGTCTTCTGTCTTTTGAAGTTAATATGTCGTGTTCTTTTTCGGGGGTCGCGAGAATTTAACCACGTAAGTCTTGTCTCCATCGGTTGGCCCGTTGGCATGTAGTGTCTTGAATGCGCTTGGCCGTGTTCAGTGTCCGAATTTAACTGGAAGTCAACGAGCTCTTTGATGGCTTCGTAACTTCTTTCTCCCGTGAACGATGAGCTCTTGATCCAACGTCGCACCCATCGAGAAAAAAGAAGAAGAGATAATTTATAATAAATGCCTCGAATACTGCTTAACTAATCAAATGAGAAAATTATAATAGCATAGTCGACACTTTTTTACAATTGAACACTTTCCCTCGTTAAACATTTTTAACGGAAGTCCCGTGGATGCACGTTAGAAGGTGCTTGAAAGAATGTCAAAGAGAGAATATTGCATGGTAAGACAATTAATAATCTAGAAAGGCCTAAATACATCGATTTCGCAAGTGGTCAACCATGTGATTTCGTGCATGGGATGAGTGATTCCGGAAATGGATAATTTTGGGGTGAGTGTATGGCCGGTTGTGATAATTGATAATGGAATGATGGGCAAAGAACCAAGATATGGGATGTTCAACACCAAAGCATAAATGCATTAACCATTAGTCAAGGATAAAGAACATATATAGATGGTTGCTCACCACCAAGGCGTAAAAGATTGCTCCACCAGCCAAAGATAAAGAACTGTTTTGATTCACCACTAATGATGTTGGATAAATATTCACTCATATAGAGGAATTTTCATGTATTCGTCGACTCTCTAAAAGAATGGTACACATAATCGGTTTCCCTTAAAAATAAATCCATCTTTGACGAAATAATTGCCTAGAACTCCATCTTTGCAAGTGTTGATAATGGATGAAAACTCAGAGTTTTCATAATATAGTTCTTTCCTCGATCGAAACTTAAGGATCCTAGAGTCCAAAATAGCAAGTCGAGTATCTACTTGATGAGGCGTCTGCTCCAATATTAGTGTGGCTAGGTTTATTTTTCGTGACAAAAGAAAAGGATGGAAGAAAGTCTATGCATGCTTCAATTTTAGTTTGTGTTGACCACATATAAACTTGAGAGCTTTGTGATCCGGATGAAAAACAAACTGTTTTGGCTTTAAGTAATGACTCCAATGACCATGAGCTTTTACAATGGCTTAAAACTCCTTGTCCTAAGTCGAATACTTCCTTTTCAAACATGTCAACTTCTCATTGAAATATGCCAAAGGCTATTGGACTTGGACAAGAACACGCCAATGCCAACTCCATTTGCGTCGCATTCAATTTCAAATACTTTATGGAAATCAGCTGGGGCAAAAACAAGGGACTCGCAATCACTTCAAAGGTGTTTTGAGTAGTTTGTATCCATTCGAAAAATCCCTTTTTAGTGCATTTAGTGATGGGAACATGATGGTACTGAAATCATTCACAAATCATCAATAAAAATAACAAGTCAATGAAAACTCCTTATATCATAAATAGACTTTGGAATTGGTCAAGTCTTCATCACTTCCACCTTAGATTGATTGATGGAAATCCTCAATTTTGACACAACATACCCAAGTAATACGATGCTCCAAGAGAAGAGTTGGACACTTTTCCAACTTAGCATAGAGTTTTTGCTTCCTTAGGACTTCAAATAGGGAAAAGTACCGCAAAATCCTAAACCTAGGTCATTTATATGAATTTAGTGGTAAAACTTTCAATTTGATTAATTGAGTCTTGAACATTTTATATTAGATCAATTCAGTTTATGTGGCCAATTTAGACCAAAAAACTACTGAAATGAATACCGGTGGATAGTTAGTGCTGATGTGGATATTTTTAAATAATTTTTAATTTTTTTAAATTCTTTTCCTTTTTTCCCCCTTGGACCATAGGTGAGGGCCGAAGAGCATTTAGGCCCTCGCTAGATCCGACGAGGGCATGAACTTGTGGCCTGGGTGAGGGTTGTTCTCATGGCTTTTGGCGCCAGATCCACCTAGGCCCACCCTGCCCTAGGCCATAGGGTCGTGCCCTTGCTCATGGCCGGTGACCAGCCACAGTTCAAAGGAAATAATTTTTTTAAAAAGAAAAAGTAAAAAAAAAATATTTTTTAATTGGCAAAAATGAAAAAAATTATTTAAAAATGTCAATGTTAATGCCAATTGTATCATGTAGGACGATCAACATCCACATCAGCAACTTCTAATCTAAATTGGCCAAATGGACTTAATTGATACCAATATAAAAAAGCTCAAGACTAAATTAGTCTAATTATAAGGTTTAGAACTGAATTGATATAAAAAGGTTTAAGAGTTTTTTGGTACTTTCCTACTTCAAAGACTTGTCTCAAGTGAGGAACGTGGTCTTTCTCACTCTTGCTGTGCTCAAGAATTCCTTCAAAGTATGACAACAAACCGACCGATATAAGGATGAAGGTCTAAGCCTCATAAAGGTGCTCGAAGCATTAGAAAGTCCAAATGGATAACTCACTATCTATAGAGATCTCCTTTAGTTTTAAAAGTCATTTTCCACTCATCTCTTTATTGCAACTTGATAAAATATAATAGAAACCATATAACTCATCAAGCATGTTATCAAATCCAAATATGGGGTAGCTATGTATAGTGGTGACGTTGTTAATATGAAAAGCGCATGGTGGAGGATTAGTTGGCCATTTCAATGTTAGCTGGCCGAAGATGACTAGAAATTTGCATGCTATTATATCAAGGCGCACAACTTGTCAAAGAGTAAAGAGTTAATTCCATTGATGATTGTATACTTCACTTCCCTTCCAATGCAGCATTAGGAAGATGAGAGTATTGATTTTATTATGGCTTTTTCTAGGACTCGAAGGGGAAAATATACTATTACGGTGGTTGTTGATTAATTTTCTAAAATGACTCATTTCATTCCACGTCACAAGAGAGATGATACATCTCATGTGGCTAACATATATTTTGTGGAGTACCAAAGACTGAATATGAGTTATCGAGCTATTTCTAGAAGACTCTATGGATATGAAAGACGCTTGGTACCCGACTCCTATTCAACAAAACTAGTCACGTCCATTCCCAATCTTAATCCTTGGTTGGTGGCACGTTTTGTATGCTTTGGTTCTAATCGTATTCTATCTTGCATTTACATTTATCCATCTCCATTCACTTTGATTTGTTATTGATTCCTTTGATATCACTCCAACCATCACCCGCCCGCCTCCTCAATTGCATCGCTATAAATATCAAATAAATTTTGAAAATCCCATATGGACCCATACATGCCATAAGGGAACTTGTCGAAATTTTTTATTCAATTTGCTTGCTTGCCTTGGAGAGGTTTACACCCAATGAGGCACCGATATGTCATAAAGACGATGTCTTCAAATATGTATTGTGCAGAAAAAGAAGGAAACAAAAAAATATGAATAATGACACAAACGCTTCATGAACTTTGACTTAATATGCAATTTGATCCGTTAACTTTAATTTGTTCAATGTGGTCCTTAAACTTTAGCTCAATATATAATGTGATATTTGAACTTTTAATTCGTTTAATGTAGTCTTTGAACTTTTTGTACATGTTCGATATAATCCCTCAATTGCATGAAAATATTTAATATAGTCCCTAGATTTGAACTAGTAAAAATGACTATATTGTATATTTTCATATAATTTAGAGATTATATTTGATAAGTACAAAAAATTCAGGGACTATATTAAACTTATAAGAAGTTTAAGGATTACATTGTATATTACGCTAAAATTTAGGGATCACATTAAACAAATTAAAGATTCAATAATCACATTGCACATTAAGCAAAAGATCGGAAATCGTTTGTGTCATTTTTCTCCAAAAAAAAGAAAAAGAAGAACAAGTATGGAGTAAAAGTGCTACGTAATCAGAAAGATGTAATTACGATTATGTCCTTCTTTGTCTTCTTTTCTTCCATTTTTACCTCTTGGCTGTTCGACTTCGACAGGGTCATTTACGTCCACCAAAATATGGGCCCCTCCAAAAAAAAAAAGAAAAAAGAAACAGTTTCCCGCGAAATCCAAAACCCCTCAATTTTCCCGCCACATTTCCCCCCAAAAATTTTCAGACCTAAGCCCCTCGCGTTTCGCCGAAACCCTCAGAACTCGCGCCGGAGAAACGAAACGCGCAAGAAATCGATCGACGAACTTCACGAATCCGCCATGAAAATCCGATCGCTGAAGCTCAGGGAAGCTCACAAGCCCGCCGCCGGCGACGACGGCCGCCCGTCCTTCTGCTCCGTGCTGTGGGACCAGCAGGCTCACCACCTCGTCACCGCCTCCTCCTCGGACCCAGCGATCTCGATCCACGATGCCCTGCTTCCTTCGAGCCCGCCGAGGGTCCTCCGCCACCACCGGGACGGCGTCACGGCCCTCGCGATTAGCCCCAACTCCACTTGCCTCGCGTCCGGATCGATCGATCACTCCGTCAAGCTGTACAAGTTTCCAGGTGAAAAAGCATTGGCTCGCCTTTTCTTTTGATCTCCTCTCCTTTGTCTCTTCTTTTCAAGAGAGCGTTGATTAGCGATCAAAGTTCTGATCTTTAAAATGATGTGGAGCTTTTTGCCGGATTTTTGGGTCTTTTGTTTTTCTTGCTAGCTTGTAAATGTGGGTATGCTGCGTCTATTTTATTGGCCTTAGGATTAAATTGGGTTGATTTGTCGTTGCAGTGCATTGGCAGGTGGGTATATCTCTGGGATGATTGGATATTATATGTGCTTCAATTTGATGTTTGGGAAACCAGGATTGTTCATTGGAACATCATTCCTTTATACAGTTAAAGTGTTTACGGTGTTGGTAGCACGCATGGTTTGTAAGCAAGACTTTGCAACAGGGGACGATGTAAAGTTTTGTGCCATTGGAAGTTCAAGAATTTTTACAATAACGGTTTGCTTAATGCCAAGTCAACCAATATGCGGAGTATTAATATATCATTCCATCCTTTCCTAACTCCCAAAACCCATGCTAGTCTGAAGCAAATTAGGTCACATTGAAAACCACAAAACAGGAGCTTCAAGATTAAAAATTATGATGCCTTCACCTGGAATTTGCAATCGTCTGCAAACACTACAAAAGCAGATAGATAAAGAAAAAGGAAGGAGGAATTTATGACTCTAATCCCCTAATGTAACTAC
The DNA here is from genome assembly GCA_014182395.1 of Eucalyptus sp. ANBG9806169. NCBI lineage: Eukaryota > Viridiplantae > Streptophyta > Magnoliopsida > Myrtales > Myrtaceae > Eucalyptus > Eucalyptus sp. ANBG9806169. The sequence continues at coordinate 25,991,752 of CM024583.1, forward strand.
AATTTTCAATGAAGAGTAGCCAGGTGATGCCTGAGTCCTGAAAAGTTCACAACAGTTAGATGGCCATGGGATCTGCCTATAATGCTTCAAACGCTAAATAGAAACCATTATGAAGTTTGAGTTTAATATTATATGCAAAAAGGCCTATTGTCAGCTCATGGACATTTCTGCATAAAACTCTTCACTACATCAGGTCATTGTTCATACTGGAAAGCATTTCTTTTCAACTAAGGAATAGTTCAAGCATCGATCAGCCACTTTGGAACATTTTACCATGTATTCTTATGCCACAACTTAACCCTCAGTTTTCTTCCTACATCTACCTTCTGAACCTTATCATTGTAATTATATATTTCAGGTGGGGATTTTCAAACCAATGTCACTAGGTTTACACTACCAATTCGTGCCCTTGCATTCAACAAGTCAGGAAGCATGTTGGCCGCAGCTGGTGATGATGAGGGAATCAAACTAATTAACACGATTGATGGTTCTATAGCCAGGGTTCTGAAAGGACATAAAGGGTCTGTCACTGGTTTGGCTTTTGATCCCAATGGTGAATACTTGGCATCTATGGACTCAATGGGGACAGTCATATACTGGGAACTTCATTCTGGAGCCACTTTGCATACGCTTAAAGGTGTTGCTCCAAACTGTGGTTCAGATTTTTCTGTCATCAATGTGCTTAGCTGGAGTCCAGATGGAGAAACTTTAGCTGTCCCTGGTTTGAAGAATGATGTGGTAATGTATGACAGAGACACTGCAGAAAAACTGTTTTCTTTGAGAGGTGATCATTTGCAATCTGTATGTTATTTGTCATGGTCACCTAATGGTAAATACATGGCAACATCTGGGTTGGACAGGCAGGTTTTAATTTGGGATGTCGATAAGAAGCAGGACATTGACAGGCAGAAATTTGATGAGAGGATATGTTGCATGTCATGGAAGCCAATTGGCAATGCCTTGGCTGTCATTGATACCACGGGCAAGTATGGGGTGTGGGAATCTGTTATTCCTTCATCAATGAAATCGCCAATTGAAGGAATTCCAAATTCACGATCAAACAACAGTAATGGGTTGCTTTTGTTTGATGAGGAGGATGAGGAGGACGAAGAACGTAGTGCTGCTGGCAGTATAAGTGATCCTGTGAAGATAGTTTTGGTGAATCTGGACCACCTTGCAGGAAGAGGTTAAGAAAGAAGTCCACATATGATGAACAGTGGGAGGAAGACGGCAATGACGAATTAAGCTCCCCACCAAAGCCCAAATTTCGAAAAGGACATCACGAAAAAAAGAAGGCATCAGACAATGGTCACGAGGGTCTAGGAGGCATAACATTATCTGCTAGATCGAAAATACAGGATGCTTTCCAGCCTGGCAGCACTCCTGTGCAGCCAGGGAAAAGGCGGTTCTTATGCTATAATATGATTGGAAGTATAACTACAATGGAGCAAGAGGGCTACTCCCACATAGAGGTGATGCTCTCCTTACTCAATGTGCACTCTTATTTCTCCCCATGGTGGATGTTAATTATAAATACATCTCGGATATTTTGAGTTGCACTGACATTTTACCCTGTTTTGGCTGCAGATAGATTTTCATGACACTGGAAAAGGTCCACGAGTTCCATCAATGACAGATCACTTTGGTTTCACTATGGCATCAATAAATGAGAATGGAAGTGTCTTTGCGAATCCCTGCAAGGGCGAGAAAAACTTGAGCACCCTCATGTATCGCCCATTCCATAGCTGGGCAAGTAACAGTGAGGTCGGAAAATTTTCACTCTTATGCTTTAGTTCATGATATTGAAACCTCTTGATTCGTCTAATCAAAGTAATACTGCCATCTGCACTTTGTACTTGTCCCATATGCTTACATACTCATAGCAATATTTCAGTGGTCTATGCGATTTGAGGGAGAAGAAGTGAAGGCAGTGGCTCTTGGTACTGGTTGGGTGGCTGCAATTACAAGTCTCAATTTGCTCCGCATATTCACCGAGGGTGGCTTGCAGGTTTGTCACACAGAAATAGTGATGAAATTTCTGCATTCTGCCTTGGGAACAGTCAGCCTATGATTCATAGTAGCTTTCTCTCATTACTATCCATGCTTATCTTCAAATCTTAAATCAACTTATGCTTTCAAACACGAACATAGAAGCATTTTTCTTCCATTTTCTGTTTTATCATAATGAGTGGGGCTACTCAATAATGAAGAAATATTGAAATAGGAAGTCACATATCTAGTTACTAGGGAAGTGATAGCATTGGTGAATAGATGTATTAAGTAACAGAGAGTGGTGCAGAAGGTGCAGTAAGAGCAGTTCTTTCCCTCCATTTTCCTATGTGCATTTAACGGTAGTGAGCCAATCCATTAAAGATCTGCACTCATTTCTGATTCTCTTCCCTGTATTGTAGAAACATGTGGTGTCACTTGATGGGCCCATTGTCACTGCATCAGGCTTCAAGGATGAGCTTGCAGTTGTCACTCATTCTTCTGACTGTCTTCCTTCCGGTGATCAGGTACTGAAGTCTCCTGTTTGTGCCTCAATAAATTCACCATTTCTTTGTTTATTCAACTCAATGGTGCTTGATCACTGATTATTAACAACCGAGTTTTAAACTGTTTCAATGCTCAGTGAGTTGTGGAAAGCAGCTTGAAATCAAAACTGACTTTTCACCCCATTACACTCAGCATTTCTTTAAAATTGGGCAGGTGATGGAGTTTACAATATTCAACATCTCCAAAAGTACAAAGGCAATGCAAGGACGATTGCCGCTGACTCCTGGATCACAGTTATTGTGGTTTGGCTTCAGTGAAGAAGGCCTGCTGAGTTCCTATGACTCAAAGGTATAGTTAAATATCTTTAGCCATGTTTTTGTCGTTTTTCCTGCTTCTGCAAACTGGAAAAAAAGAAGATAGTGAAGTTTACATAAAGTTGAGTGCTTTTTAAAGATTAGTGAAAGAGCATAGAAACTTGGTTTAAAATATAACAGATAACGTGACCTTCTTCCCCCCTTTTTCTTGTTTCTCTGTTGGATATTTGTCTGCTTCTAAAAATTTGATCTTCATTTGAAACTCAAATATGTTGCAGGGTCTTCTGAGAATATTTACAAGGCAATATGGTGGCAGCTGGGTGCCGCTTTTCAGGTTTTGACCGTCTTTCTTAAAGATATGGATGATCCTCTCTGTTGGTTTTTAGATATGAGTTTGAAATGCAAATGATCTTTTATGTAGTGCCAGCAAAGTCAAAAGGTCAGATGAAAGCTACTGGGTAGTTGGATTGAACATGACCAATTTATTTTGCATCATTTGCAAAAGTCCAGAATTGTTCCCACAGGTAGGATACATGGTGTGTGGTTATTGTTTTGATTATTTGCAACTTTTTTCTCAGACGATTGCCTCTTTTCCAATACAGGTTGCACCAAAACCAGTTCTGTCCCTTCTAAACTTTTCGATTCCTCTTGCATCCTCTGATATTGGAGCAGAAACACTTGAAAATGAGTTTATCTTGAACCACGCGCATCTCTCACAGGTTTGTCAAATCTTTGAATTACTTATGTTGATGTCCCCAAATTTAATTGTCAAGAAAGTGGTAATGGGCAAAGTGATGCTATGTAACAAATTGACAATATTTCAATGCTTGTCACACTTTAGAGTTACATGTGTGGATAGTTTGATCTTACTGATAGCCAAGCAAAATGGGTCTTGCTGTGCTGTTTACTCGCTGCAGATTCACCACAAAATGGAAGCAGTGGCTCAAGCTGGTATGGATGTAACCTCACTTGAGGATGATGCTTTCAACGTAGAAGCAGCTCAAGATAAATGCATTTTAAGGCTCATTGCATCCTGCTGCAATAGTAAGCATATTTTTTAACTTTTCTAGCTCCAGCCGAGCAATGTAGCTAGAAGTGATTCATCATAGCATTTAACATCATGTAGAATGCTGATCTTGGGAAGAGAAATGACTGCCATATCTTTTAGCTATTGCTTTTGTCAATGTTTGTGATATAGAGTAAGACATGCTTATGGTGCTTATCCAGGTGACAAGCTTGCAAGGGCAACTGAACTTGTGAAACTTTTATCACTCGAGAAATCTGTGAGAGGTGCAATCAAGCTGGTCACTGCTCTGAAGCTTCCAAATCTGGCAGAGCGTTTCAACAGCATATTGGAAGTAAGTCTCGGTTCTTGGATAGTTGTAAGCAATTAGATCCTGATTATGGAACTTCATGCAAGATAATATGTTTTTATAGGAGAGGTTGCTCGCTGAGAAAGGACCTAAAGATGCGTCGGCTTTGAACATAAAAGACAGTGCCTCTACTAGTATTACGGCAGCTGCCATGGCTGAAAAGAGAACTGAAGCAATTATGACATCAGCCACGGCAAAGTTATCTGCTCCTTTGTTTATAAAGAAAGTGAAATCACAGGAAGGAACCAAGGTCGGCAGTAGCGACAAAATCGATGAGGACGTAAATCCATCTATTCCGAATGTAGGGGCAACAAAGTTCAAGGATCAGAAAAATGCCCTGGAGACTCATGTGCAGGAGTTGCAATCTGAACGTCATAGCTCCGGCTTTCCAAAGTCCATAGATAACTCGGAGAAGATCAAGAATGCGGGGCAAGCGCATCGTCAACCGCCTCAACGCCCATCTAACCCGTTTTTGAAGTCAGCTGTCAAGTGACAAGTCTCCTTCCGAGAACAGTAGGATTTAAACTGACTTAACAGATGACAGAAGGCGCACCATTTCTAAAATTTCGCCTCTGCTGCAGATGCTTCCATTAGAAATGGCCGTACTCATTTCGTCAGGACAAACGGCAATTCGCTGCAGATCACCGAGGCCTGGGAGCAGGGAAGATCTGGGTCGACCGCATGCTTATCAGAATTCTTTTTGTATGTACCAATCATATCCATCTGCTGCTTCTAGTAAAGCAAGCAAACGAGGAAATTGGGGTGTGAAGATTAGTTTCTTGAAGTGTAAGATCATCAAGTAATCGGCACTCTTTCGCCAAATCGTCTTCTTTGCAAGGGCCTCAATCGATATCGACACATTATTTTTGTAATTAAATCACTCGTCTCAATCGATATTGATGGGTAGAGAAAAATGCGATTGATTAGGTAACAAAGTCACTTGATTAATATTCAGTCTTTTCCCTTTTTTTCAACCCCAGCTGGTACGGATACGTAGGCCGTATCAAAACTAAGTATTTTAGGATTTATGTGTTTGGAAACGAGAAGAAAGAGAAAAACAAATAAATAGATTAATAAATTAATAAACGAATTAAAAAAAAAAATGTAACGAATTTTGCAAACAAGCCAACTTGCGTCGGAAGCGCCATCTCCATGAGTCAATGTCACCCGAAAAGAATCAAAAACACGAAGGAGGAAGAATCGGAGAGATCTGAAGAGGGAAGAGAGCCGAACGAATCTCCGTAGAAATGGCGGCGGACGCCTCCATCTCCTTCTCCCTCCACCACCTCCACCACCCCCACGGCGGAGCACCGACCCCTCCCCAACCCTAGATTCCGACGACGATTTCCCCATCTGGCCCCCCCGCCCCCGCCCCCGCCCCCGCCCCCGCCGCCGCCGCCACCAATATCACGACGCTCCGTTCGATGTGTACGCCTCCGATCCCTTCCCTCTCCACCGGTCCGATCCGATCGCCGCCGTCCGATCCCATCCCTCCGCCGGCGACGACGTTCGATTCGACGCCGATTCTCCGGATCTCTTCCACGGCCCCGAGAACCAGGCCAATTTCGTCATGGACCTGTTTCATCAGCGCGTGGAGCAGTCCCATGTGATGGACGGCGACGGCTCCGATTTAGTGTCAGGTTCGTTGAATGAGTCCAATTTTGCTGTTATAGATGGTAGTGGCGATTTGAGCGTCCACAATTTGGAGGTAGGTTTAGGTTTAGGATTGGGGTTTGAATTAGAGAGGAACGATAACGGGTCTTTCGTTGTCGAGCATTGCTACGGTGAGTTTGATGATGGTGATGACGTCTTCTTTGTGGAGAGGAGGTTTTCTGGCGGAGCACAGTCCGCCGGTGGTGCGGTGGAGCCCTATGGTGATGTGAGATTGGAGTCCGATTCGGAATCGGAGAACGAAGACAGGGCCGGTTTGTGTTTTGACGATGAGTATGGGTTTGATTGTGACAACAACGAGAATGATGATCTCGCAAGCAACCCTCTCTTTTGGGATTCTCTAAACTTGGAGGACGGTGAGGAGGTTCATGATGATTTTGACTGGGAGGAAGTGGATGGTCGCACCAACGAGAGAGAGACTTCGAGCTTGTTTGTTCATGCTGATGGCAGTGTTAGGTCCAATTCAACCTCGACGCCCATAGTTGTAGCCGACGATGGTGATGGTGGTTTGAGGGTGGAAAGAGTTGGAGGTCTGGGGAACGTGGAGTGGGAGGTTTTGTTGAATGCTAATAACTTGCTTTTGGATCCAGATTTGGAAAATGAGGAACCTTTATTCACTGACCATGCTTATTTTTTTGGGCCAGACAGTGAGATTTTGGTTGGGCAAGTGATGGAGAGTGAGAGTGCTTCTAGTGGTAGGCCGCCAGCTTCTGCATCAGTGATTGAGAATCTTCCTACTATAGTTTTAGGTCAAGGGGATGTGCAGAAGAATGAGGGGCTTTGTCCTGTATGCAAAGATGAGTTTGATGTGGGGGAAAAGGCGATTGATCTGCCTTGCAGTCATAGATACCACTCCGACTGCATCCTAACGTGGCTGCGCATGAGAAATACTTGCCCTGTTTGTCGCTACGAATTACCCACTGATGAATCTGATTGTGAGGGTAGAAGGACCTTGCAGAGAGTATGACTTGATCTTTGGTCATGGACTGAGGTCAGGTATAATTCTTAAAATCTTGCCAAGTATCAGGGTTTTGTGAAATTGGACAGCATCATGTGATGGCATCCTCACCTGCTTCACTAGGATGAAATACTCAATTACACTATCTTAATTATATTGTGTTTGTAAAGGATGTTATTCCTGCAATGTGCTTGGCCTTTTTCCTTTTTATTCTATTGTAGTGAGAAGAAAAGGGGTGAGAACTACAACTTGCTAGTGTTATACCCCTACATGGTTGATCTTTCGCTCTTACACCTAACGAGAAGGGAATATTTTTGGGTTCGTGATCGTACCCTGCACGTTTCTTGTATCTACCTTCTTTAGGAATGTGTTATCTTTTTAGTACTATCGTAAATAAATAACTTGACTTTGCGTGTAGAAGTACCTCTTTCTCATTCTTTCCTCTTCATGTTTACTTTTGCGTATGAATTTTGCAGTCGTGGCATGTTATTTCTTTAATGACTGGGTTACAAATGCTGCAATCCCCCATTTTTCAGTAATTGTGGAGGATTCTATATTCTCAAATGTATTTTGCAAGAATTTATGATTGAAGGAATTGATTAGATACTGATCCCATTAGATCTTTTAGGTAGTTGGACATGAGGAATTTGTTGAGTTCTACTGTTTCTCTTTCATGTCCATAGGGAGAGATGTTTGTGTTAGAGGAAAAGTGTTACTAATTTGGACTTATCACTAATCACGTTTGCATCTTGCATTTTGTAACTTTAAATGGTAGATAGCCTCAATACTAGTGCTCCTTAGGTTTTTGTTGATTCTTTGAGGACCAGAACTAGGACAATAATGTCTACGGCCATATGGAAGAATTAGAAGATAGAGGTAAAAAGGTGTGAGTTATGACACTAATTTTGCAGGCATTATCATTTATTTAGTCGACTAATGAGCTGCCAGCATTTGTATACTCAATGGGTGTATTAACCTTCCATATGCACCTGTATACATGCATGAAATAATACATTTTTATCTGTTGCATGTGTGAATTTGAAAATTTTGTTGGATCACCACGTATTGAAGTACTTCTAGTTTTTTGTTATTTTGAGATATCGGTTATACTAACAATTTGTGGTAAAAGTCATACGTACTTGTTGCATGTGCAATCTCTCACGTTTGACTTAACTGTTGAGGGCTTAGTTGTGTGAAAATCAAAGAGGTGGGGAAGGGATCCATTGCGGAAATTGGGTGACTTTGTCCTTTCGTGTGGTGTTAGGATTGAAAGGAAAAAGGGGAGAGCTGAAAACTTTTGATTTTCCTTTCAAGAAGAGCTATGGTTTTTGCTCAGGAAATTCCAAGATATGCCACAACATGGTTCAACGTCAAACTATTAATGTATATATTGCTTAGCTGTTTCATGATTCAAGGTTAGATGCTAGCTGCTGTTCTTCGGTCGTGCTTTAAATGGGTTAATTCCCTCTGGTTATTATCTTGCGTAACAACGTAGTGGGCAAGTTTTTGAATTGTTTTTATGTTGACAATTTCTATTTCATGCCAAATTCGAGAGTCCAGCCCGTTGCGTGCAAGTTTGCATCACCGACCATCCATGATCCATGTTTCCGGAACTGGGCTTGGAGTTGGAGTGGTTGAGAGTATTACTGGCCATGAGAAAAAGAAACGTAATAACTGAGGCAGATATGATATGCTTTTGGTCAAAGTTTGAGAACTTCCCGATGGGTACACCTTGTCATTATTCTGAGTCTCTGACCATCCTAATTCAGGCTTCGTAAAGTTAAGTCGTAGGGTTCAAGTTCTTGAGTTGATCAAATTTTAGTAGTTGCTTGGCTTTTCGACATCAATAGAAGTTGTCCTTTCAATCGACAATTCGATCCAGAGATATAACTTTTGCTTTTGTTGATGGTATACGCATCTTTTGACACGGTTTCTTCTTTCTCCTTTCTTTGTTCATCGATGCTCCAAAGCTTTTCTGATTAAGGACTAAAACCATGTTATCGTCAGAAGTAAAATTAAGTTGATCACATTCTAGATACATTGAATAACTTTATGATGTGTACGTTTGTGTGTGTGTTTTTTCTCTCGCTATTTTATTCTTTAGCTCGGTGACGTTGTAATATCTTGGGTTTGAGCCTGTCGAAAGGACTTTGAATATCAACATCGCACCCATTCCTCCAGCTGAAATGCAACATACTGTTGCATGGCCAAATCTGGAAACTCTTTTAAGCGCTCAAAGGATAAGATTTGCCAACTAAAATTCCAGGAGACTTAAAAACCTCTATACGATCTTGGCAATGGTACCTAATAGTGTATTTTTTGAAGCATCCGTGCATTCTTAAAAGGCGATTTTCGGTATCAAAATATCAACCTCAGTTAACACCCGTCTTTTGATTCTTCGAAATACAGCACCGGTAATTATCGTGTTGGTCCATTCTTGGTCATTAGCATTGCCCCATAATAAGCAATTGTTTAAACAGCCATATATGTGCACATATGGACGATATCCATAATCAGTAACACAGAGGATCAGTTGAGAACTGCCTGCTTCATGGTTCATCCCATTTTCATCATACATTAATTTCCCCGAGTGCCGCGATGCCAATTGGAACAAGACGCATGTCGTTTTATTTTTCTCGTGGAAATATTCCATCGATTCTTTTGAGTCGTATGGTCATTGTTGAGCATCTTCGTGTTTGCCAAATCGGGATGGGTCATAACTCCGGATCTCTTTTCACCGAATTTCACGCATTCACTTTTTCAAATGCGTAGAGCATATGGACCATGAGATGATAACGTCTTTTTCGAAGCTTCGAGTTGCTTGTAAAACTTATGAGACAGGTAGAGCCAGTCCCGATTATGGAGAGCGTCCTCTGGCTATTAATTTCTTGCCAGTTGCCTTGTTATTTTCATTACTAAGTTACATCTGCCTTTGATCTCATTACATTGTCTATACCACTTTTGTCAAAGATGCATAAATGAAGGTAGATCCGTACCCTGAAATCAGCAGTGATATTGTAATTCATAGGCATTTTATGCATTAAGCATAGTTGGTTTGGTGTGCATTATGCATTTTTGGACTGTGGACATAAAGGCTCCAACCTACTGCTTGATTAAAAGACCAGGAATCTTTTTCTTAGTTGATTATCTGAGATTGCACCATCCTTGCTCTCTCTCTCTCTCTCTCTCTCTCTCTCTCTCTCGTTGGGTATGCTAACACAGCAAAGCGTCTGGGCGCTATTGATCACCAGAGCAATGCGAGCTCTGTTTTGAAGCCTGGAATATGAGTGTGGTAACATATAATGTAAGGTTTCCTTTTTCATAGAGTGATGTGGTAGATTGGACCAATTCTGAGTTTGCGAAACGATATGTCGCCTTTTACAAGCCCCTTGGTAGGTTTCTGGATGCGATTTATTTTGCCTGATAATAAAATGGACTGGTAATAGATTATTACACACCTCAATTGCTTTAAGTAAGTTCCATATGGGTTGCTCATTGATACTTGTCTCGATAGTATTTGTCGAGCACCTTCGACAATCCATAAATACGCCCCAAATTCAACTGGACGCAACCAACTAGTACCTCAAGTGAGATCAAGTCTCCATGAAACCATAATGGTCTCGACTATTTTGGCTGCCTAGTTGGCTTTCATGAGATGGTGCATGAAACTGTGCCTAGGATTACTTAGCGCCCCTCTTCTGGTACTCGTGGTTAAGGGCTTGATGAAGACGACTCCACCAGAGGCACCGACAATTTATCTAAATTTATATTCACATTTACTTGGTAACGAATACAAAAAACTTGCATGATCGCGTCGAGGAAAACTTGCCATGAGCAAATTGTCTCTCCCATGACCTTTCGTTGCCATCGGAGAACGTAAAATGCCGTCCAATATACTCAAATCTCTTTTGTTGCTTACATGCTGCTCACGTTAATTCTAAAAATTCTACTCTCTTGCATTTTGCCTTGAGGAACTTGCCTATAAAAACCCTCTTGCCTTCCCAATCCTCCTTCCTCTCTTGTCCTCTCTCTCTCTCTCTCTGTCTGTCTCTCTCTCTCTCTGTGAGTGTGGGAGTTGATCTTATCAGTGAAGAAGACGTTTTCAATCCAAACAATGGAGCTGGAGTTAACTCAGTCGAGTGAAGTGAAAAAATCCAGCCTCGCTCAGCCAAACACCACTCAAACTCTCCACCATTTCCCTTCCCAACAAAAACTACCGCCTTTCCCCTCCATCACCCACCCAAACCCTGGTTTCAGCACCCTCCATGCAAACCCTAAAATCTATCCTCCTGATTTCAACAGACCGTCCATCCCCTTTGCCGGGTTCTTCCCCAATTCCCACTTCACCGACGAGCTCTCTTTAAACTCATCTCCCTGCAACAACTCCGCCGCCTTTGATGATGCCAGCAAAGATCAAATTCACCCTCATCACTTTGACCATGTCGGCAATGCCATCCATGAGAGGAGGCTGAGAAGGATGATATCAAACCGGGAGTCTGCGCGGAGGTCACGGCTGAGGAAGAAGAAGCAGATCGAAGAGCTCCAAATACAAGTGAACCAGCTCCGAGGTGCCAACAACAATCTCTCTGAGAAACTCATTGGCCTTCTGGAGAGCAATCACCAGATCCTCCAAGAGAATGTTCAGCTCAAAGAGAAGGTCTCTTCGCTCCAGGTCATTGTGAGTGACCTATTGGCCCCCTTCAGGAATGTGGAAGAAGTTGCTTGCATTCTCAAGTCTGAAGCATCGAACCGATCGGTGCAGTGACACATGGACAGGTTGTATAGAACTTAGTAAAGAGTTATAGAGGGAGCGCTAACAAGAAGGATGGCTCTTCAGTCCCAAATAGTACCTTCTGTTTGGCTATTATTGTATGCACGGCTTGCAAGATGTGCTGCACTTCCTCGAATGAACAAATTGAGATATTAAGTTTAGGGTTCGTTTGTATGTTTTCTTCTCTTCAGTGTCTGCTCTCATCGATCAGGGTTTGATTTCTCTCTCTCTCTCTGCGATCATATTTACACCAATTAGCACAAGCTAATCTTCCTTATAATTGTTCGATTCAAGCATCGCCATCTCATCGTGTCCTTCCAAACTCATGTAACTTAGATAGTTTGTGGCTCATCAATCTTTGATATTCTTATTCAAGTCTTCTCAATGTGAAACCAAAAGTAATTTCCACAAGAAACTACCGATAAGAGTTTTTTCTTAATTTTGTCTGTATGTAGGGGAAGTTCGAAGATATGGTATAATCACCCTATTTCCACAGAAAATCTGGGATATGCTCTTTTCCACAAGGAATCCTAGATTGTGTATAATTAGCCAAAAAAAAAAAAAAAAAAAAAAAAACTTTTCCCTCGTAAAAACGCTAACTACATTGACACGGTAAATATTAAGTTCTGAGTTTACCGGATCAAACAGCTAACTCGATCAATCAACGCAAGAGCTTTAAGTTGAACCAAGACAAAAGTTTCTTCCTGGTGCATTGATGGAGTTTAGCATTTATGGAACAGAGAAGAATTTCCGGATGCATTTACTAATAGAGTTGGCACTCAACCTAGAAAGATACGCTAGTGATATGTCCAGGTTCATACACCCTTTTGGGAAGAGATCTCAAGTAATTTTAAACCCTCATGAGAAATTTTATTGCATAAGTTTCTAAATTTTCTCTGTGTCCAGCCCAAACGTTTCGGCCCAAATTCACTTCAGTCTACAGAGTCCACAACTCTAACTCTAGCCACGAAGCTGTTTGAGCGAAAATATATCTACAGAAAACCATGCACACGGAAAAAAAAATTGTATCTCCTCAAGGGCTAGAAATTGACATGCGGTACTCATTAACACGTAGGGTATTGACTTGATCTATCGTGAAATGAATTCTCAGGGCCATTCATTTCAGGTTTTTCTTCCAAAATGAAGGGTTTATCATAAAATATACAAGAAGGCATCCTTCTAATTCCTCCAGAAACTCGGATTCTGAATAATCGGTCAGTAGACTGTATAGCATTTCATTCTTTCGCCTACTGAGTATTATCAAAGACTGGATGTAGGTGGTGAGGAAAAGTCCGCCTCATTAGCTGTAACATTCTCTTGCATCAGTTTCTCCTTGAATTGTGAAATGAATCAATCAGCCCACGTACGAGAACGTGAACATCTGGGTCAGCCGTTCTTCTTCAGTGGATGCTTCCCATTTGAGATGGCCATAGCTGTTTCAGCTGCTGAAGCCGAGCCGCTGCAGCTCTGGTCCTCAAAACTGTTAACAGTGTCCGCATATGATCGGGTACAAGGCCACCTAAACAGAAGTAATCCGTTTTAGCCTATGATACAGGACGATAATTGCAAAAATTGACTATTTTATGGAAATTAGTGGACCTGCTTGACTTTATAACCTCACCATCTATTGTCATTTCCTCATCAAATATGTCACCTGCAATTTGAGACTTGATTAAGGGCAAAACTCATTGATCCTCACAACCAGCATAAAGGACACAACACTTGCCCATTCTGCTAATTTTTCTATAGGGCGCCATATGTAAAGAATACATAAGTAACATATCAATATACAGAAACTAGTGCAATCCTGATCCTGAATGTCAGTCACGCCATTGCAAGAGATAATTATAAAAAAACTATTTCTGAACACCAAATCTTGGTTCTTGATTAAGCATAGCATCATTTAGAGACATAATCATTGTAACCTTAATGCTTCTTCTAATATTCAGCCTTTCATTCCCTATGTAGCATGAAGGCAAATAAGCTCAACTAGAAAACAACTAACCTCCGTATAGAGTCTTTTTTGAGAAGTACTTGGCCATCAGTCGCTGAGTATAGTCTGCTTCATATTTTCTGTACTTTTCAATGTCCCCGGCATCATTGGAGTACCTGTCCAATATTGAGACCATCATCAATTACCTTGCCACTCACAATTGTGAATGTCATGTGTCATTTCCACGATTGTGCAACTATGACTGTTTACTTCTCAATATCTGCGGCATTTTCAAGTACTGTAATTTACCACAGCAAGTGAAAACCAAGAGGGAACTCAGCATCAACTAGAAAGAGAGAGGACCATCCAATAGTCTCATATACAACATAAACAGCTGACATGCAAAACCACAGTGGCACAGCGGACTCAGTATTTCACCGACATCTTTACCAGAGATGTCATAAGAGAGACGACTGATCGTGACTCAGGGTCATCTAGGGTCCAGCATGCTCCAAAGAGTAGTCCAACTTGCAACTCAAAATTCAGCACAGCTAAAAAAAATGATGCTATCACAGAGATGAGCTTGCCATAATAGTAATGGACAGGATTCTTCCCCATGGATGTAAATTCAATGGAAGGCAAACAACATTATAGTCATCAGAAAAGCACTCTGTGGTTAACAAGTAATCTCAATCATTCAATATTAGCGAAAGAGCACTCCAAAACAGGGTGCCCATGAATCCGTCGAAGGCTGTTTCTTACCAGTCACAAAATCCAATACTCAGTAGTTTGACTGAAGCCATACCAGTTCAATTCACAGTACTTCCCCGTAAAAATTCCCCAAGACTCTCACACGAAAGATTCAAACTTCTAAAAATTAGAACTTTCCAACAAAGAAACATCGTCCATCCGCGATTCTCAACACCTAGCGAATTTAAGCTCGGCCCTTTCAGTATCCAGCTCACCGCTAAGTTCTAAGTTGTGATAAAGCCCTAACGCAGCGATTGGACGGAGATTCGGGGGGAGAGGACTCACTGGGAGAGCTCGCTGGGATCAGGCTTTCTGTCCTCCGCATCTTCCGCGCCGTCGCCGTCGCCGACATCGGCATCGACCTTGACCTTCAGGTGACGACCGTATCAAAGCACTGGTCGAGGAGTCGGGTGAGCGTGAGCGTGCGCGTGTGCGCGTGGGAGAGAGGGAGCGGGAGAGAGAACCTGGGGATTGGGCGGGGCGGATGGAGGATCGGAAGGTGACGGCGAACTCATCGGAATCGGAGTCGGAGTCGGAACGGCTCGCTCAGTCCGCCATTGAAGTGGAAGAACTGCTGCTGCTGCTGATGTTCCCTGACGCCGGCGGAGTGACCGGGATTGGGGTGACTTGATAAGAGTAAGTAAATTTAGTCGGACCGTAATTAGGGATTTGTTAAAAAACCGGGAATTACTTGGAATTATTGGGTATTGGTCTGATTCCCGGTTCCAAATGTGGAACCATCCACACGGACCGCACTGATAATAAATATATGTATTTAATTTTTAAGAAAAAAATTTGACCAAAAAATGTTAAGACCCATGAAAATTTTAAAATTCCCGATTTTGATTGAATGCTCATCTTATCTCACTTTTACCTTGTCTAAGTCGTTTTTTCTATCTTTTACTTACGGCCTTAACTCTTAACCTCAAAGCTCATCGATCCATGACCTCGAATATCAACTTTTAATATAAGTCCAATCGTTTTATTGATATTGCAGTTAACAATAGGGTAGTTCTTTGTTTTTAGCTTTATTTTGGCTCGCTGAAAAACATGCTCTATGTGGTAAAGCTCGCTGGGTTTGGTTTTTAGTGGGTGGTTCCAGTTCTAGGATTCATTCGGACTATGTTCACTCCTAATTACAATAGGTATTATATTTAAGCCATGTTTATTTTGTTAAAAAAATGAACAATTTAGTTTTCTTTTTATCTTTGCATATACCACTTAAAAAATAATGAATGAATAAATATTTATTGTTCTAAAAAATGCTTATACATAAATTAGTATTAATAATGAAAGTATTTTTAATTAGTTAACTATTTCAAAGAATCATAAGCAACAAAAATATTTTTCAAATAATTTATTTTCTACGAAACATTAATGTCACTGACATAAGTCAATAGCTTTAAACTTGGTACAAATGGGTATCATCAATGATGTTGTCTCAACGTATAATTAACTCACGGTTGGAATTGGGATGCGACATAAAATTGATCTTTCTAAGGAATTAGGCCGACGCAGGGAGTGGTTCTTGTGTGTTTTCTACGCTCAGATGAATCGAACTATGTAATGTATACACGATCGCATCAACCATCGAGTTGGCTGTGCTTTTGGAAATTTCAGTCAAGTTTTTCTACTCAAGTCACTTGAATCCATGAGAGCTTTTGAGCATTCATATTAGCGGACAGAAAGAACAGACTCAGGAGCAAGCGCAAAACATATCGAGGCTGATGACGAGATTCCTCGGAAATCGACTCCTTTCCCGACACATCTGCTCGAGCGCGCGAAAAGGTTCTTGGCAACAGATGTGATTTCTGTGGTCGTGATGGTTTTCTTTCGCCTTGGATCATGAAAGATTAGTGACAGAGATATTCCTCCTTTAGCAAAGGTAATGCACGAGTAGTGACATGCAGCATTTCCTATTGGCTTGCTACCAAAAGAATGCTTCAACTCCTGAAGAATATGATGCAGCAAGAAGCAACAGTCCCTTGTCCAGAGCCGTTTGCAGGCCCAGCAGATTGAAGCACTGCCGAACAAAACCACGCGAGAATGGATGACTGCAGTCTAAGCTTCTGCTTTCATAGGCAACTGAGATGACTTTTCCGGGTCTCCTGGTCCGATGCGTTGAATTCCCCCCATCCCTGTGCTTGTTTCGTTGGGCGAGTAGTCATATTGGCTCTGACTTGTCTGTTCATCAGCAACTTCATCGGCCATAAGTTTCCTGTAACACTTCACATTCTCGAACAGATTGGGGTCTTCTTCGGAGCAACTGCTTTTTACACGGCCTTCGTGGCTTCGTTTTTTGGCTGCCCCTTAAGCACCTTTGCTTGGGCTGTCTATGCTTCATCCTTGCTAGCCATAGTAATATGCAATAGGCTCTGATCCTCTTGCTATGCCATGACAGTTGATCATGTCCTGTTCACTAAGTTTCCCCATGATATTTCTCAAAGATATCAGTACGTCTACTCCCGACATGGATTATGGGCATCGATAAAGGGCATAATCACAAGCTGTAATGGCACGAGGGAAAGTAAAAATGCTAGGAATTACAAGTGCAACCAACGGGGAATCTTTGAGAACGCCTGGGTTTTAATTCTTGCTTCAATCATATACACCAGTTAAATTGAGACAGACGGAAATTGTAATGCAACTCTCCAATCATATGCAGTATTTCAAAAGAAAATGGAACCTAAGAAAACTATATCCACATATTGTCAGGCAGGCAGTCAATACCACAGTAACCCACAACATTGCTAAACTTTTCGTATGCCTAGGCATTACTAATAGAAAATACAAGTTATTCGCGCCGAATTGTATTAGATTTTTTAAATCTTTCTTCCTTTTGTGACCTTTTCGTCTGTATAAATATCAAACGATTAACGCGTTCGTTGATGCTTGCCGCATACTTTGGTCAGCTACAGGTACAACCACTCCACTATAATCACCTTCATCACCTCACTTTTTGTTCGGCTATATATGCTTGCATCTTCTATAATAATGGAAATCACCCTGCTCATATCCTTTTGCAATATCCACCCACCCTTTACCAAACATGTTTGATCAAAATCATCTTCCAAGTAAGCTACCTCCTTAGCTGCTAAATTTACATTGCAGCTAGTCAATGCATATCCAGTGGCACTTAATATCATCGGTCGTGATTATGATTCTTTTGTTCTCCTGATAATTTCCAGAACACACTTCGGTTCCAGCGAATTCGTACACAGGTCCACCAGTAGTTCCTGTGAATCCCATGTCCATGAAAGACGCTCAAGGTCAAGGAGAACTCCAAGGTGGTGCTCATCCTGGAGATCAAACTAAGTCCAGAGGAGATGGGTTTTGCAGGGGATTGTATAAATCTCTCTCTCTCTCCCTCTCTTTCTATGTAAATTAAAGAGATGAATAACATCAGGTGCCTTCTTTTTTGCAGTTGTGCTGGGTTGTGTTGCTACTGTTGCTTGGACATCTGCTTTTAGCTCGGAGCTGAGGAAGAGAAGATCGACTTGGTTTTTCGTCATAGGATGTGCAGAAAAGGCTTTTGTCTTCATTGTATCTGCTGTTTACTGTCTTGCTGTGACATGTAAATTTGAATCATAGAACTTTCTATTGCCTACGAATGAGAATTTATATCTTTGCTCCCTGTTAATTGAAGGATGCAGCCAGCCATATTACGCAGAGGACTAAATTTCCGACCCATGTGAGAGCGAACTTCATAGATTCGTGTGCCGTGTCCGAAAATACGAATATTTTTTGATGCCGGAAAATTTTATTAAGTGTTAGTGTGTGTCGAAAATTTACTGGTAAAGAATGAACGTTGTTGGTAACTAAACAAAATTTTTATGAAATTGTAAATTATCAATTTTTTGTACTAACTTACCAACTTTTATCTGCAAAACTTATTGACGCTTTGATTTTACTAATTTTTATATGAAATTGCCAATCTAAATCAGAGTGACTTACTAATTCTCATTTGAACTAATTATCAACTTTTTAATTATTTTTTTAGTTTACAAACTTTTCTATCGAATTATCAAATTTTATTTGCTTGGTTAGCAATATGTTAAGACCAACTCTTTTTGATATTAACAACCTATATTTAGCATGAGTAACCAATTCTTTTTCAATAAATTACGTTACAACTCCTTCCTTTTGATTTACTTACCGACTTTATTTGGCTTTCTTAAGTTGCCGACCTTTCTCATTGCTTACAAAGCTTTTACTTGTCTTAGTAATGCCTTAAATTTCCCAACTTTTCCTAAGAAATTACCAACTTTAATGATATACTAATTTTTCTCCAATTAAGTTCCGAATTCGTTTTGGTTCCGCTACTCTCATCCGACAATTTGGCTATGTCGTTAAGTTTAACAAATTTCTGTTTTTATTTGCACAAGGAACGAATTTGGCCAACATTTGGCCGAAAAACTGAATTTACATGCAAATTATATTGTCCTCCCGGACGCCGGAACTAGAAACCAGGCCAAAGCTGCCGATCGACATCACAATTGCTCACTGACCGATTGACAGGACGGAACCGGAGCAGGTTTTGCCATGTGAGTGGGGTTTTGATCACCGGCCATGATCACAACCATCTCGACCACAGGGCCGCCGCCGCCGCCACTTCCTCCGCTGCCGCCGCCACCAGGCTTGGCCATTTGGGCATCGCTGGCTGCCCTTCTATGGCGGTTGTTCCTGTTGGAAGAAAGCTCTAGCAATGCCACCGTCACGATCCAGAGAAGCAAGGCCAGGCCGCCGAAGATGAAAATGGAAGTAGAATTCCATCTGGGCAGTGCATCACTGCGCCTCGGAGCTCTATGTTCCATCTTGATTACGCAGCAGTGGATTGCAGATGGATCATCTCCGACCGCTTCTTATATCACGAGGACGGAGTCGATGAGTTTCGTGCAGTTTCGGCAGTGTCTTGGAGATGTCCTTATCTGAGGCCAAGTGCAGATGAAGGAATCTCTAAGTATTGGTGGGACATTCCATGATTCGTTCCCATTCACGATTCTGACTCCTGGCTTATTATAATGACCGATCGATTCTTCTGCTTTGTCATGTTGCACGAGAGTGGTTGCAAACTTCGTGAGTTACATGGCAGGGAAGACCGATCAAAATTCGATAGTTCATGCGGCTCCTGGACTATTTTGAAAACAAGATCATGCAATCGTTCTTCCAGGAAGCACATATCAGAAGGACAAAAATGTAAAAAAAGAAGAAGAAATTGTTAAATTATAGGAATCTTTGTGGAGAATTGTCGAGTCACGTGGACCCGTCAAAGCGACGGTCAAGTTGAGGTAGCATCGCAACAACCACAACCGTGAAAGAGGTTTCGCAAATTGTGTTGCAATTCGTAATCGATTTGGCAGAAGGATGTTATGCACCCGGCAACTTAACAGATGACTTCAGACTGATAATTTCAATGGATTCGATCCTCAACTCCAAGCTTCCGAGGACAGTTCAGGAGGATCCTGCCCGTGTCATGAATTAGCAGCTTCCGATGAAAGCAGGGTCGACCTGACCACGTGTCCTCTAGTCAAATGAAGTCTCCCGGATGCCCGTGACACTAGTCAAAGTCAATCTCTTCGCCTGCAATTAACGGTCGCTCGCACTTGCACCGGTCAAACCGAATGCCTCGACTTTCAACGCGCGTTTTCACATCATGATCCATGGTCTATAAAAAGAAGAGGAAACCCATCTCTCTGTTTCTCTGTCTCTCCGGGTGTTCCTCTCTGAGAGGTGCGAAATGGGCTCGTGGATTGATTGGAGTGAGGAGTCGTACCCATCGAACAGAGACTTTGCAGCAGTTCCCTTCTTTGCTCTCTTCTTCCCGGCTGCCCGGCTCTTTCTGGATACTTTCATTTTTGAGGTAACTCTTCAGCTGCCTTCGTCAACAGAGAAGGCGAAACTTGAACTTTCTTGATTTTGTGATTCTCTTCGGGTACCTTTTGATCTTGATGGATGCCAGTCGTTCTCTTAAATGAATATGGTGTTCTCACTGTAAGAAAATTTGTGGGTTTCTAGAAACCAACATTCTGAAAAGGCAGGTTTGATGTTTGAGTAGTCTCTCATCATGCTGGAGCATTAAATTTGTTTCGTAACTTAAAACAGTGTCGTTGGTAATGTGCAGCGTGCACTGCATTTTTTTCGACATTTTGTTAGTGACCGCGAAGAACAGCCATCGGAAAGGGATCTTCAAATTAGTTGGAGTGCTGCCTCAATTTGGTATGAAGTGTTTCCCATTATAAATGGGCAAGTTTAAACTCGGACAAGAATTGCAGTGAGTCGAGTTATAAGGAGCACATATAGTGGCAATCGGGCTGCGGACTTGAGCTTCTCTGAGGATAACATTAGCTGGTCATCGAAAACAACTTCCTGCTGCTTATATCCATCGTTAATACTTTTAGGTTATCTCATCAATTCGCGCTAATGTGTCTGGGAGAAACGAGACCAGACTTCTTGCCTGACCTGATCAACCTCTAATCCTATGTAGCTTCTAATGCTTCTTGAGTTCATGATGATCTTGTGGTTCTGGCAGAAACTCGCGAGACGGCAGATTTTTAAAGAGAGACATGCCAAGCTGGATCTTCAGGCACATCATAGGAGGAAAAAGATTAACAAATTCAAAGAGTCGGCATGGAAATGTGTATACTTTCTTTCTGCAGAGATTTTTGCTCTTTCAGTCTCCTATGATCAGCCTTGGTTCACTAGTACCAAGTACTTCTGGGTTGGCCCTGGGAATCAAGTTTGGCCAGATCAGAAGATCAAGTAAGCCTCATTATTGAGACATGTAGCAAAATATTACCAGACTTGCTTTCGTCTTAAAGTTTCTTTTTTCAACCTCTAGTTGGATTTGATATCATTTTTTTTTTAAAGGGATAAGCGTATTAAAAGTTCAAAAACTTGTCACAAAAGTGAAAAAATATAATCAAGTCTAAAAATTTGTCATGGACGTACAATCAAGTTCTAAAATTTTAAAAAATGCCATCAATAAAAGGATTTGATTGGACAAATTAGACAAGTTTTAAGACTTGTTTGCACTTTTTGAAAGTTGTACGACTCAATTATACTTTTTTGACAAGTTTTAGAATTTAATTGTACTATTTAAAAGTTTTAGAATCAATTGCACTTTTATGACAAGTTTTAGGAATTCGGTATACTTATCACCCCGCCTTTTTTTATCTACTTCATCTTTTGTGTGTTTTTTGCTAGGTTGGAGATGAAGGGATTGTACATGTATGCCTCTGGATTCTATATATACTCCCTTTTTGCCTTGGTTTTCTGGGAAACAAGGAGATCAGACTTTGTGGTCTCAATGGGACATCATGTGGCATCTATCCTCCTCCTTGTCTTATCATATATGTTCAGGTGCGCTCCTCAAGTATTTTATTTACCTATGTTGTTCTTATCGATTGAGGTAAATGTGGAAAGCATATTGGCAAGAACCTTGTGCCACAAAATGATATATATACATCCTTCCTGCTTTAGAAAAAGGAATTACAAATGCTCTTAGCTTTGTATAGGAATCTCTTGGTAATGTTTTTTTTTTGGTCGACATCTCTTGGTAAAATTTAAACAGATGGTACCAGTCTTCTCTACCTCAATCAGGTCGTCTGCATTTTGCAGGTTTGCTCGTGTTGGTTCAATGATCTTGGCACTCCATGACGCGAGTGATGTCTTCATGGAAGTAGCAAAAATGTCAAAGTACAGTGGCTATGAAAGGATTGCTAGCTGTTCTTTTTTTCTTTTCGTAGTTGCTTTTACAGGGCTTCGCATCATCTACTTTCCTTTTTGGATCCTTAGGAGTACTAGGTAAGTGCACCTGGCTATATGAAAAGCTCTTTGATATAATTTTTTTAGCTCTTTGGTATGTCCACTCTTTTGACACTCGGTTAACCAACTTGGCACATGGTTCCTTGAATTTATCAATAGCACGCTGTTAAAGTCTCGCTTGTCTTAGATACCTCCTTTGCAATTTTTATTTTTCCCCATGGTCACAAGGCCAGAACATGACACGCTAGTAGGTCTCTGCACTGTGCTTCTTGGGCTTTACACTTAGTGAAAGGGTAAAGTCAATTGAATGAGCACAGTTCATTGCAAATTTCTGTCTTCGTGAAGAAAAGCTCTTATGTCTATTGGAATTTTGAGGAGCATTAGTCAAAATTTATTGTGGATACTGTCTGGACAACAATGCCAATCGCTCGACTTAGCATTTTCTGCTAACTTAGTTCTTGATGTGCCACTCATAGACGAAAAGGGACTTCTGTAACGAAAAACAAAAAATAGTGGCAGGCATACACTGCACTTTCTACAAGGAAAGCTTGAGTTATTATATCATCTTATTTACAGTTTCAATCCATCGAATTATATAATTTCAATTACTCATCTTTAATTAAATGAGAAGTTTTCAACTATTGAGACGTGACGGGTCTTTTCAATTGCAGATTTGATGCTCTTTTCCATGTTTACTGGAATAAGATATTCTTTTTTCTGGAATAAGATGATTAGCCTATGCACTAATGCAGTGCTTATATTCACTTACAAACACGTCAAGAAGTAATCTGAATGGGTTAGATATGTGCTCAGTTTTGGCACTTCACAGTTTAGATTGGTTCTACTACTTTCCCACTTGAAGATTAAAAAGATAATTATATTTTGATGATTGCTGGAGGAGACAGAGCGTCAAGTTTCTGCCGATGAGATGGAGACTCCTTGGTCTCGATTTCTTAAACATCCAGATGTCGTTAGCTGAATTACTTTAAAAGGGGACACTTTCTATCAACTTTGTCTCTGTTGCCTTCCACTTCTGCATGCTTTCCTGAGGAATTTGATAATCTTTGTTCCGTTCCTTGAATAAATTGGGAAATGACATAATTTTTCTTGAATCTTTTTCTGGCAGTTATGAAATTCTTCCGACTTTGGACAAGGACCTGCAAGTTGGCGGACCTTTTTATTACTATGTGTTCAATACTCTTCTGTTCTGCTTGCTTGTTCTGCATTTATATTGGTGGTGGTTGCTGTGTGGGATGCTGGTGAACCAGGTTCGTGCTGGAGGCCAGTTAAGTGAAGATGTTCGATCTGGTAAGGAGCATCTGAGCAATAACGTTTTCTTCATAGGTTTCATAAGCATCACTAAAAGATGTGCATAGATACAAACACTCGAACATCAATGTTAAGACAAAAGAAAGATAAAGGTGTACATGGAAGTAAATTAGAATGTTAAATGAACCATGTGCAGAATCCTCATTCAAGTTTGGCCATAAAGTATCTCCATATCTACTGAAGACGAGCTTAAATAAAACCAGGAAGGTTACTAGCCTTTTAGTCACAAGGAAGAGGGTACAAATCTGCGCAAGTCACCCTTTACCTGCTGCATGATTGGATATCACAGAGCTCCAATTTGCTCCTTTATTTGTTAATGTAACCTGCAACATGTGTTTCAAACTTTCAGTTCTGGGCTCCGTAGTCAAAGCATATATTTGGATAACGAGAGAGAATAGGAGACTGGATAAATATGTGAATTAACTGTTCTTGCTCAGGCTTTTTGTTCCCTATAAACTGATAGTATTCAGCTTAGCTCCGAGAATATATGACTACCAAGTCAGATATTCTTACAGCGGCATAAATTTTCCAACATTCTGCTGCTAAGGTTACATAAATGCAGGATTCACTGCAGTCGTCCAGCCAACTCAATTGAATAGAATTTATAGACCAGAAAGGCACATGCTTGTCAATGTTAAGACACTTATATTAATACTCCCAAGTACCCCTGCCAAATTTTGTAGCTGTTAATAATAGTTATGGATGAGACAGAAGAAGGAATAAGCTGTAAAACCACCTTCAGAAACTGGACGTCAACCCAATCTCTACTTCCTTCATTTTGTACAAGCAAATATATAGTAAAATGGGCTTCATCATAATTTAAGATAAGTTTTGGTTCTTGGTTGTTCTTCTTCTGAATATACAATCATCAACAATGTTTTCCAGTTGACTCATGTTGTTTCTTTACTTAATCCAGATTCAGAAGGGGATGATGACCACAGAGATTGATGAAGAACCAGAGTTACATGTATTAGGTGCTTGGAACTCGTGATTTTTGGCATTCTTCTATGCTTAAATAGAACAGCTCCCTTTAGCTGGGGTGCATTGTTTGTGTTGAAATAGCTCAACCAATTCATGTCAAGATCTCACTATCTATCGGTCTCATTCCTTTCACTATTTGTTTCGTGGGTAGGACTTGCTTATAGTACGTGCCATGATAATCAGGCCCCAGGTTGGGGAGACCCTATGACCTCCATGAAATAAGTTAGTGAGGACACGATAGACACGATTGATACACGAGTTCGAGAATGAACATGTCCTTTTGCGACACTTCTTTGTCAGTACACACATTGATTCTAGGAAAAAACTTACGGACACGAGTTTCATCAAAAGTGTGGCCCTGAACTTTTGATGTTGTTGACTCCCATATCTTCCACTTCTAGTCCCTGCAATCAAGACATCCTTTATGTTAGTCAAGACACAAGCTTCAAGCAACCACTAAGATAAGACTTCGTCATGGCTACCAAGATTCAAACTCATCTAAACCTGGACGATTGCACGTGCAGGTCAATCGGACTCTATTTGATTGATCGTCACCTTCAGTATTGTCCCCTTTATTCCTCCCTATTCCTCCCCTGCTTTCCATTACACTACCTGCCAAATCGTGGCCGAGCAAATATTGCCGTGTGATTTTGTCACTGCACGTTTTCTCATGTGCTATTTTCAGCGGGCACGCCTTCATTTGTCCGACGGAGCAAGAGAGTAGAGAGATCATGGGGTCAGAAATCCTCCGGGGAGAATACATTTTTTTCCGGGTTTCGGCTTTCTTGGCAACATCTCAATAGTGGTGCGCTTCACCCATTGATTCGGATGGCTCGAGTTGCAACGGGGGTGACAAATAAGCAGACGACGAGTGTAGTACCTTTTGAGAGTTGGAGAAAAGTGAGAGCGCCCAGCCAATAGCGAGGCCGGAACAGATACTTAAAGTGAAAAGAGCAAGGCCAAAGTATCAACTCAAAAGAGCCAAAAGGCACGAAGATACTCCCTTCCTGCCCACTTTCCTCCTTGTGGTTCAGCTTAGCTCCACTACATGGGTGAATATCTTTTCTGCCAGAAAAGTGAAATAAAGTGCATTCATCTATCCAAAGTTCACGAGTGATCGCAGCCCATGACCTCATATAGGTCATTGTAAGAGATTTATTCTTTCCTTACCCATTCAAATATCATATTGTTTGTAGATATCACTTCAGGTATAGAAGCCGAATAATAAATGCATAAATGACATCTTGTGTTTCACACACGAAACTGGTTTCTTTCCATAGAGTTCACAAAATATCTATCCCTGCAGGAAGAGCTTTGAATCAAGATGAGATTATTCATGTTTTCAGCAGAATAAATAGACTAGGAATATAGAAAATTGCAATACATTGTACCCAAAAAACTAGCCTTATGCTTACTGGCTTGTAAAAGCTTCTGAAAGGTGAAAAAAAAAGTCATGGCCCTCGCAGTGCCATCATATGAGCCAACACTAGCATCATGTTCAAGATTCTCACAGAAAAACATTCTCACCCTATACCTTGCTAAGAGTCCTTCACTGCAAAATAGCCTGCGAACAAGCCAATAGCAACCAAGGTACAGATGCCTCCAGCACACCGACTGCGACGAAGGACTATCTAGTACTCTTGCCAGAAAATTTACGCCATAGCTCAACCATTTTTTACGCAGCATCCAAGGGGATTGGTGTTAGAGCTTTGTCTGCATCTCTTTCAATCTAGGAAATATTTGTTTCTCCTTTAACATCTCGTGGCGTGAAAAGTAGATTCCTTGCTACTTGTCAAAGTTACTCTCCTAACAAGTTGTCAGCACTACGTCTCACCTTCTATTAAGCTTCCTTCCTTTATTTGTTTAGTAATGCTTCATTGCTCGAGTCAGAAAATTGCCAATTCAGAAGACCAAAAGAGATGGCGGAGACCCAGTGACCTTGTTTGTTTTAGTTATGGTCACAAAAAAGAGAAGCTGATAGCAAATCGCAAAATAGCTTAATGATTAATCAAATCCAAAACTTTCACATGATTTTATTAATCCAAATAGTTCGCACGTGAGGATTACAATAACTTTCATGAGATGGTATAGACAATAATTGTTTCTCTTACTAGCTCAAGCCGATCTATATCTATTTAACGAAACTTAATACACGAAACAAAGCCATAACCATAGTCTTCCATTGAGAACATCTGATCTACTTTGAGTTCCGCAGCTGATCTCCTAGCAAACCTGCCTTTGACTCGAGGACGACTGTCAGCGTAGGTCTTCCTCAAGGCATATCTTATTTTCTTATCGAACTTCCTCGCCTTCCTTTTCTCTTTGTATCTCAAAACCTTGGCCTCCCTATTTATAGCAGGATTCTGAAAAGGCCTTAAGAGTGGAGGGTTTGAGAACATTTCCCTCGTCCCAATTGGAAGCCTGGCATATGAATTTGAGATCTCGTTCATTGTTTGTAGTCTTGATATGCTGGCAGGGAAAAATGAATGAGAAACCTGATCACAAAGTAAAAGAACAGGTGTTATGACAGATGACGATTGACTGATCACAGGACTCAATCTAGTTGAAGGTACGTCAAGGCTAGTCTTTACAAACAGTAAAGAACGAAAGGCTAAAAGCCCAAGATTCTGCTGACTTATGCAACATAATTTTAAGAATAAGCTTCCGAAAGAAGTGTTTCGAGCATTTCTTTTTCGGATATTAAGGTTTTTGTACGGTGCAAGAAGATGCATAAATGCAAACTAATCAAGAAAATTCAATAGTAAAAGGAGAAATTTTTTTGCAGGTGAAGCTCCACCAAGGTTATGGTAGCATTATAACCCTCTGGTCTCCAGTGTTCATTCATGTGCGGACGTGATGCCTTTCGTCTTGGTTTTCTCAAGGGGCAAATTATAATTTTTGCCAAAAAAAAGGTCAAATTGAATTAACAGAATTTACCTAACAAGGCTGGACATAGTAGCCATACTACAAGATAAGGATTTAGCTAATGCGAAATAACGAAAAAGAAAGATGTATAAAGAAAACTTTCTGCTTGCTGCTTCTAAAGTCTAGACTCATACATAAAAGGGTTTTTTTGGGGGAGGAGATACTACCTGGATATATGGTACAGAAGTTACTCCAAAGGAGGAAAATATGAATTCCAGATTCATTATCAAGAAAACCATGTTGAAACAATTACACTAAACAATCAGAAAGGCTTGTGAACTGGCAACTTTGTGAATATCCACAAATTCCACCCGCGGTTTGCATTATATATTTAAAATGACCAAACATGTCTTACAGTATGGTTGCTCGAAGGGTTGCTAATGAAAGAATCTTTTGCTATTCCATTCTTCTTGTCCCAGCAGACATTCTGTTGGGCTGTGGAATCCATCAACTGAACCGGCACGACGCCATCACTGGTGCTTTGCCCCTTGTCAATTCTAGTTTCCAGTGGATTGCACTCGTCTAGGGCTTGATGCTCAGTGCATGAACCATACTCTATAAGATCCAAATACTCATCAGCCTCCCCACCATAGAGTAACTCATCACTAGTTTGGTTGCCTTTTATACTAGGTGGATCAAGCAACAACCAGGAATCGATTTCATCTTCTTCTATGCACTCATGAGCCTTCTGTCCTTTGGTCTTGGCATTTTGATCCAGGGTGGAGCTGGGAGGTCCGTAAAGGGAGCTGGACGATGGAGTCACTGAGACTCTTGTGTGCCGGCAAGCTAACATATTGGCTGAGTGTATCTCAATGTCACAGTTGGCACACAAAACAGCCGCATCAGCCTCACAGGCGAAGCTAGCTGGGGCGTTTTCACAAGAATTGCAAATCCAAAAGCGCTCATGTTGAGCATCACTAATATTGCCTTCATGAGCTATCTGATCACACCCAGCACAGAGAAAAGCCGAGTGGCTCTGGCAGAAGAAAACACAGGAGGCCGCCTTGCACACGTTGCAGAGTCGCGGGTAACTGTGTGTACTAGGACTCACATTCATCAGTTCTTTGTGCAAAAAGGTACTTGCCATAAAGAGTGAAGTGTGAAGTGAGGATGGAAGTGGGTACTGAAAGGTTGGGGGAGCATGTGATCTTATGGTCCGCTGAGATTCTATCTTGACACGCTTTCTGGTCTTTTTGGAATGTTTCAGTACGAGAAAGTAAAGGATCTACTTTTTCTCGCCAATCTGTGCTGAACCTTAGAGCATAGTGATGACCTGCCATTAAATTGCTTGATTGAAGTCAGTGTTCACTGATTTAAAAGTGAAAAGGGAAGTTGACGCATAGCTGCTTATATCTTCATGAGGAAAAGAAGCCGCGCATAAAACTGAAAAGGACAAACTGACATGAACTAATGATGTAAACATTCACACTAATCGAAAGTGCAGGAACTGAGTGAGACACAAAATGAAGTGCCATAACATGATAGTCGCATCTTGAATCCGTGTGAGATAAGGTGCTGCGTCGTGGCCGCTGAGTTTTGGCCCACGTTAATTCGAGTGAGATCATAAACATTATGCTTGTAGCTATAAAGGCCCTTCACCTTTGTCAACTGGGTTGAGGCATACTTCGTAGATTCTTCTCTTTTCCTTTCTGGGGTTGGTCCCCTCATCTCCTCATTCGGCAAGCATCAGCGATTCTGGGCCATACATTACTGCTCATACAACACATTGTTTTCCAACTTGGCAACTCTAAATTCATTCTCGAACACGTGGTTTCAGCTGCAGTTTATAACCTGATGAAACCAAAAGCAACAATTCGATCTCGATTAACTGAACTTACCGACTTTGCTTTGCCTGGGGTTCTAATCATATGAAGCAACTCTTGCTAAAGAAGCATGAGAATATTTATGGTTAATGTTGTGTCCTGTAGACCTTTTGGGTGCACTTCTCTTTAAGGGTGAGTAGGGTTCTAGGATAAAGCTTGGAATCGGAGAACTGGACTAGTAAAAACCTATATGATCTTAGGTTATAAGTTATGCAGGGTAAGTTTCGAATCTTAAAAATTGAAAAACTTGTTTGGCAAGTAGGTTGTAGGTTATAGGCAGATGGAACCTAGAACTTGGAATAAGTATCAAGTTTGTGTTCTTCATATTTTGATACGATCATGTGTTATTCTACATCGTCCAATGTTGAATGTATAATCTAGAACCACAAATTTTATTTTTAACTAAAACCATTAGTTTGAGCTTTCATTTTATGATTGAGATTTTTATTTTGTTAATATTTCATACTTTTCGTATGTCTAAATACAAGTTGTGCTTAGCAAATGGTGATCATTATAGGTGATGATTCATTGTAATCGTTCGATTAATAATACATGCCAAACTTGAGTAGATCTTGAAATCGACCCTACAACCCGTGATATGATACGTTCCAAGTTCTAGAATATGTAGAGTAAGTTTCAAATTTCAAGAAATGAAAAATCTGTTCCAACGAGTAGATTCTCAGTTCCAAGTGAAATATGTATGGAACCTGAAACTTGGGATCACTCACCCCTACTTTTGGAACCTGAAACTTGGGATCACTCACCCCTACTTTTCTTCTCCAGCTATAACTTTGGTTCATAAGATATCGCTACACTATTGCTGCTAAGGCGCTAGTCAGGAATTTCAGAGCCGTTTTGCCAAGAAAAAAGTACCTGAAAATCATTCCCATTTAGATTACTCAATTATGTGCATTAAAAGTTCCATCCGAAAGTATCAAATTATAACGATCAGGTAATGATCTCATTCCAAAAACTTCCCCAAGTTGAGCACCAGGCTTCCTCGCAAAAATGAGGACAAAGAGAGATTTCCAAATACTAGGAAGTAATGCAGAGAGTCAGCACCATCAGAAGTACATGACACTAAGGCAGTTCAAACTGAAACCTTCATTTGAATTCCAGAAAACCTACATTCGAAGAGTCTTCCATCCTCATCGCCAGTCTAAACGCAAAAATGGTTGTCATAATGACCTATATAGCACTACCATTACAGGTAGTAGAAATATAAGCAATTGACCACGCCCTGTTTACATCCATTTTACCACTGTGTGGCTGTGTTACAACACCACTGTTTACATCCAACCAAAGAGTATGAACTCAAAAAAAAAAACGGCAATGGAGTTGGTACCGCATTTCTTCTTGATGTTCAGAACAAGGAGGAAGTCAGCTCGGAAATATCATCAACAACTTGATCATACTCTGCTTTCAGTTTGTCCTGTTTCTCGGCACTTAAGTCGCCCTTTGTTGGTTTTGTTAGCACCAGAACACAGCATGTAGGCCTCTTGGTGGCACCTGCATTCGCTAGATCCTGAAGAACACAGATAAATGGGCAATTTCCGTTAAAGGATGAAGAACATGGACATAGGGAAGAGAGAGAGAGAAATTCCGCTTTCACTCCAGCACAACATGGACTAAAACAGAAGGCAATCGGCTTACTTCTTTCGATGGAACATAGATGTAGGGAATGTCGGACTCTTCGCACAGAATAGGGACATGAGTGATGACATCGATAGGAGATATGTTCCCAGCAATAACGCATACTCTGCACAGAGAGAAATTCACGAAAAATCAACCCTTTTTGAATATCTGGGCTCAACAACAACCCAAACATTCCCCAGCCAACACTGTGCAGAACAAAAGACATGGCTCCAAGCAACTACAGAGATTTCATTCGACCTTGCATCAACTGGCATTTGTGCTCAAATTAGAAAAAAAGGATAAATTCGTACCCTTTGTGACCGCGCCGGATGCTTTTAACAACCTCCTTCACGCCTCTTTTCAAGCATTTGTCTTCAGCAGCTGCCAATCAAGAAGAACCACAAGGACATGCCAATAGTCAGCCCAAAGAAACTTCAATTGAACCACAAACACGCAGCACACCCATTTAAGCCCACCCGGCCCCCTCGCGCACGCCATTCGCAGTGAATATCCGGCTCATCGACAAAGAGAACCGGCATTTCGATACACCCAGTTCCAGCTAAAGTTTCATCGAATAGGTTTCATAAAGAGCCGAGACCGTCAGTCACTGTATATCCGACGAATCACGTACCCAAAACTCATCATCAACTCCCCAACCAACGGAAAAGAGAAAGGGAGCAAGAACGCATGTTAACACGAGACAACGAGTAAGGGTTTGACGGGGCATTACCTCTGCGGACGAGCTTGAGGGCGCGCTTGCCGAGCTTCTTGCCGGCGAGGGGCTTAGCGATGGGGGCGAGCGCCTGCATCTTCTTCTTCTCCTTCTGCGATCTCTCGGCTTCACTGTCGCTTCCCTCTCTCTCTCTCTCTCTCTCTGGGCAACACCTCGCGCAGCCTCGGACAAATGGTCGGCCGGTACTCCAGGGGTTGCTCTCTTCCTTCCTGTTGAGTTCGGGCACAACTAGGGTTTTAGCCTGGACTAAGGTTTTATCTTCCCTTTTTGGTCAGGAATGGAAAATTAATCAGAATCTTCTTGGGCTAACCTCGCAAAGCCTCTCTATAGGTGTCTCAAAATTAGTAATGGAGTTAGTTATGATTCTATATTCTATATTTTTTTGGTTAGTTTAATAGCATGATGTTGTTTTGAATTCAATAATTAACAAATATTTTGTGAAATGGGAATCTTTATTTTAGCATACATAGTATTAAATCTTGGGTAATTTGCACAAATGGTCACTGATGTGGTCCTTAAATTTTGAATTTATCCAATATAATTTCTAAACTTAAGCCCAACATGCAATATCATTCATGAACTTATAATTTATTTAATGTAATTCTTGAACTTTGAAAATGTTCAATACTATTCAGAACTTCAAATTAATTGAAGATAATATTGAACATTTTATACAATCCATGGACTAAATTTAAAAAATCTAAAAATCATATCGCACAAATTCAAAGTTTAAAAATAAGATTGCATGTCAAATAAAGGTTAAGGAATATAAAATTCAAGAATTATATTATATATTGGGCAAATTTTATGTGCTTATCATTCAAATGGATGAATGTCCCTTTTTTCAGCAATAAGTTAGCACTCATTTTTTTTGGCCGGAAAAAGTTAATGTGTTTTCAGTATTTGTATTCCCTTCTGGATTTAGAGTCACTGCTGAAGGGTTTCGACGCTTGCACCGAATGTCGAAATCAACTCTAGATCCGGCATGCATTAATTCTTTCTCCTCGCCAAAAACAAGCATCATATTTATTCCAAATCAGCCCTAAAAGCCTATAACAATATGATCATATCTGTTTCTTCCTTCAACATTGGTCCGGCCCACAGCGGGTCGGGCCAATCTGTGCCTGGGCCGCCCATAGCTGTTCGGCTAGATAATACACGAACATCATCCCAGGACCTATCCTGCTGGTTTCCGCACGAGATAACCAATCAATCCAAAGCGGCCTACTTGCTATGGCAATTTATCGTCAAGAGTCAAGCAACCTCGTTTATACACAAAACCCTGTTGGATATTCTGCAATCATAAGAACTTATCAACTGCAAAGATCATCAAAATTCACATTTTCTTCAAATCAGTCAGAAAGTGTTGAAGATCTTCCAGCTTTGCACTGCAGAGGCCTGCAAAGGTAGCAATTACCGCAATTATAATGACAACATTTCAGTTATAAAACATTATTATGCCAACTATAACCAATGAGTCCTATATATCTTTAGAAGTGTAGAATTAACAAAAGAGTCATTACCAGTACTACAATTAGTAGAGAAATTGTACTTTTGATGGTCTAATCTCATTTTCTTAGAGTTCTCTGTCTCTTCCATCCTTCCGGTCTTCAACTTTGCTATTTTAGACCGCAGTTCATCTGCAGTTCTGATCATCTCTACAAAACAATTATTCAGCAGACTATTGTCAGAAAAAACTTGATTAAATTCATTATTCATGGAGACCCATGTCTATGAACTTGAATACTATCTCCTCTGTTCAGTTATTCGAATCATTGTCAAAGTGAAACTTTTGCCAATAGTATAACAAGACAAGAACTACAAAAACACAATCAACTGACACAGTCACAGGAGGAACGACTGAACGGAACTACAGTTAGAAACGAGCTTCATTTTCCCTTATAAAATTAGTTGTTTGTGGCTCCTAGACAGCAAATGAGCAAGCACTGCAATGTCGGACTAGTTTCTCACTAACTAATGGAAAAAAAATTGTTTCCAGCATCCACGAAGATGCCTACCCCCCTTTCAGGTGATGATGATTTTCAAATAGCACAGGTAAAAAGTGAAATAAGTAATAGCACATCAAAAGATGTTGATTGGCTTCCATATGAACATATAATAAAGCACAGACCTAAAAACAGTTGAAATGGACGCACAAAAGTCTAGCGCTGCCATGCCTAAAAATGTCAACAGCTGCTATGTGAATGGAGCAGTTTAATTGTCAATGTGTTAAAAGAAAGACATGAAAATTAAACCCGTGCTCACACCAGATATCAAACCGCAGTATAAAGATGAAGACAAGTGTTACTTAAAATCAAATGGATCAGGAAAATTACCTTGAAATGTGTCGTGCAGAGAGCTTTGACTAGTGGATTCCAGTGCCTCAGTAACAACCTTAGAAAACTGATCAGTTGAGACAGTCTGCCTTTCGAGTACTTGTAGTTCTTGATTCAGCTCAGCAGACTCCTTTATAACCTGTGTTATTTAATTTAGTAAATAATTTCAGAAATTCAATAGAAGGCATTCAAAAAATGGGAATAATATAATTACCGAAACTAGTCTGTTTCTCAGTGAGTCCAACTGCTCTTGAAGCTCGAGATCAACAATTGGATCATGAGATGAAGGAATGTCACCAGCAGAGGTATTCTAGATAAACAACAAAGGAAATATAGATTACCACACTATGATAAGCCTGATAACAAAAAAGCATCCCATTTTCCATGAAAGGAAGGTGCAAGAATCATCAAGAGAACCTCACTTTCTTCAGAGTCCATTAAAAAAAGACTGTTCTTCCATTACCAAGTCTTTTGATGTCACAATTCCTTGCCTCATCCAATTACAAATTTTCAGCAGATAAAATCTGAAGCTGGCCATGCAGTAATGAGATTATGGCATTCAAATCCTAATCTGACAGCACAAATTGCAATCCAAAGGCAGTCTAGCAACATACCAAAGGGGCTCTATTAGCCCTTTTCTTTAATAACATGAACCCTGGGTCCTATCAAAAAATGTCGAAACGTCCAGTTATTTCACAATTAGATACTGACAAGAGAAGTAGAGTTGGGCAAATCATTGCTCCAAAAAGTCACAACTGGCAAAATCATTCTCATACAACAACTACTAGGTAACAACTTGCAAGTTTACACAGCATAAATCTCTGAAGAGAAAACGTACATCTTTGGGAAAAGAAAATCCTTCGGGAACACTGAAACAGTGGCGAAGACAATACTTCTCCCACATACCAAGATGCTTATCCAGAACTGATTGAATCATATTGTGTAAGTAGGCAACACCCTGCATAAAAAGACAGTGTTCTAGCAAATATAAGCAGTTGGGACATATCTTGAAGGACTTTCATCTTACAACAAAGAGTTGGAGTGTATGTCAATTCTACATTCACATGCAGAAAATTAACACCATGGCCCACAACGTGCAATAAAGGCAACATTAAAACTCGATAATGCTCAGACAAGAAGCGATTAACTATTTTCTCAAATGATCACATCAGAAAACGTATCTAAAACAGTCCAGCCAGTGTCCAAGATGGAGACTGAGAAGGTTCATGCCCACAAAGTAATAAAGGGATTGGAATGAGGTCTACACTGGAGATCTTTGTCCTCCCAAAAGTTGGCAAGTTCCATGGTTCCAAGAAAAAAAAAATATCATGACATAGAAAAATGAGCCATTCAACTAAACACACATTTTCTCTTTGTTTCCTCCTTTACCCCTGACTCGCCAAAGAGAACTGAGGCTTTCGACTAAATGGACAGAGGAAATGATACATCCTCAAGCTTAAATTCGCAACCGCGCAGCTTGCATCGGCGGCACACATACATTTCACACGTCTGGCTCAGCTTCAATATCTAAAATTTTGGGAGCTCCCCGGGTAGTCAGTAGGATTCTGGTAAACAGATACTTGAGTTGCTAATCTCAGCCTAAGACGTGTCTCTTTCGATTTTCGCAGCGAATCAGAAAGATGAAACCAAAAAAAAAAAGAGCTTAACGAAACCCCTCCCTCGCCACTCTTTCGCTCCTCTGAAGACAAACCAAATCAATCAAGCACCAGGTAAGGCAACCAAAAAGAGTCGCGCATCAAGGAAAATCGAGCCAAACACGAAATCAATCGAGAGAGTCGCACCTTGCCCAGATCTTGAGCCCGGTCCGAGCCCTCGGTTCTCAGAAGATCCGACGCTTGTCTGCGGAGCAAATACCACACCATTACTAAGTAAATCGCCAAATTGAAGTGCAGATTCGTCCATGTGTGTGTGAGACTGGGGCGAGAGAGAGAGCGATGATTACTGATGATAGAAGAGGAGAGCTTCGTCGAGCAAATCGTCGACGCTGTTGAGGACTTCGTTGACGAACAGCCGGGGCTTCAGGTCCAGCGATTCGAACACCCCCTCGCTCTCGCTTCCTTCCATTTCGCACGAAACCCTAGAATCTGAACCCAGAACTAGAGAGAGAGAGAGAGAGAGAGAGAGAGAGAGAACAGGATTTCGAAGGATTTTCCCGCCAAGAAGGTTGAAGAAAGGGCAGAGAGATCTAAGGCTCCATCGGGTCATGTTCTTTCCGATCATGGAAGAGAATGTAAAGCAATGTGGGCTTTCTAGTTTTGGGCATGTTGGGCCCGCCTGCCCCGCACGGCCCACGGTGGCCCAATATATTATGAAGTATATAGTATAAAAATAGATTTTGGTAGAAAAAGGAAAAATTATACAAAATCATCGGCAATGTGGCATATAATGGACTGGCTATGACAACCTTGTTATCATAAAAAGCAATTAAGAATTACATCATCGTTTCTAATTTTTCAAATCAAGTTTTAAACCATTGAATCAATATGATCAACTCGTACTTCTCTACTGAAAAATACAATCAAATCGGAAACCTATATTAAATGCTGCAACACGAAGATGATGTTGCTGTACAATTTTCAATATCATTATGCCACGTGAACTTTCTTGCATATTCTCAAAAAGGATGGAGAACTAAACCTACCAATCGAAGAAATTAAAACTCAAGTGCATGTTACATGACGATTTTCGATGGTGCTTTCCCCTCATCCACAGCATAAATAACAATGTTTGGGGGATAACTATTATATCAGCATGCAATAATAGTATGGCAGTGCCAACGTGTTTAGGAATTCTCCGAATGGAAAGAGGGAAACGACAACCGTTAGCAATACAATATCAGTTGCGATATCCAGAAGCGAAACATTCTCTTCGTAGTTGTCTCTTTAACCGCCATTTCCTTTAGAAAAAAGACGTTTTTTGTTTTTTTTGTTTTGGTCAATAACTAGAAACAACGTCAAACCGTCCTTTGTTACGCGCACCGGAAGACCAACGTTCCCCAACCTTAAATCCCACGTCCCAATTCGTACATCGAAACACAGAGGCCGTACGCCCGAGAAAGGAAGAAGAAAGAGAGCTCGCGCTCGTGGATCCGACGCCGAACACGCGATGGCTCGCATCAGCAACACCATCGTCACGATATTGAACATCGTCTCCGCCATCCTAGCCATCGTCGCCATCGGCACGTCCGCAAAGTTAATGGTGCACAGCAGCACGGAATGCCAAAAGTCCCTACAAAGCCCTCTCCTGATAACGGGTGCCGTCCTGCTGGTCATTTCTTTGATCGGGCTCATCGGGTCATGCGGGCGGAGCAATTTCTTCCTGTACACGTACTTGATCTTGCTGTTCCTGTCCATCCTCGCACTCATCGCCTTCACGGTGTTCGCGTTCCTTGTGACGAACGAGAGCGCAGGGAAGGCGGTCTCGGGGCGAGGGTTCAAGGAGTACCGGCTGGGGGACTACTCGGATTGGATACAGAAGCATCTGTTGAATGGGGAGAAATGGAATGAGATCCGAAGCTGCTTGGCCGATGCCAACATTTGCAGGATGCTCAGCCAAGGCGCTCATCAGAGCGAGGCGGAATTTTTCAAGCAGAAATTGTCACCCGTTCAGGTACTTTCAATTGTGAAATTGTTCTTTTGTTTCTAAACTTTAGTGAGTATAATTTGAATGCGAGTATATGTATATGTGCAAATGAAGAAGTGCACGATTTGGCCTTTTTCCAAGGTTCAGTTGGTGCTCTTCCCAAATTGCTATGAATGAGCGTGGAGTCATGCATAATTTCTACATTTTAAGAATCTACGCAGAAGCTTGTTGATTTGTGAACTTCAGCTAACATCTTGATGTGAAACTGTGCCGACGGGATTTCACATTAATCTCGGTTTCGCTTGTTTTCAGTCTGGTTGCTGCAAGCCACCGACTTATTGCGGTTTCGAATTCAAGAATGCGACCTATTGGACGGTTCCGAAATCGGGCCCGGCAGTGCCCGACCCTGATTGTTTGACATGGAGCAACGACCAGGAAACCTTGTGCTACGACTGCAAATCATGCAAAGGAGGATTCCTAGCCAATGGCAAAATGATATGGAGACGTTTGCTGATATGCAATGTCCTTCTCCTCGTCATCTTCATAGTCGTCTACAGCGTCGGATGCTGCGCTACCAGGAACAATCGCAGGGATCGCGGATATGCCAAGTACCGAGGCTACCCTTGAATTTGTGACGCTTTGAGCTGTCCTGCCGGCCTAGATGACGATCTTCCCGACTCAACCTCAGAACTCTTTTGGTTGATTGGGTTTAGACGGTCTAGTTAACGAAGCTTTACGTAGACTTTATTCACTAATCGATATGTTTTCTTAAGCACTAGTTACTTATCTATGGCAATGTAAAGAGTGTAGAACGCCTGCATCATACGCTGCAAGTCAATTTGTCTCCCCCTTTCCAGTACCTTTACTCATAAGAGGACTGATCAACCAACGTTTGTTTATCATTGTCTGTCCCAAGCACGTTCTAATACCACGACATGGCAACAAAGAAGCTTCCGCTTTTACCGAGGTATCCACTCCTGTTAACAGCTTCGCGACCGATCTAATTGTCCCATCGTCCCATAGCAACGCCATAACATTGTACATTCGGTTATAACCATGCACAACGGGCAATGTTGATGCAATGTTGATGGCTGAAAGATGCCCTCGATGCATTTTCGAAGAAGAGAAAGGAAAATCAGGAGACCATCATCCGCGAGAAATCAGTATTGTCAATACTATTCTCTGACAAACAAAGAGAATGTACATGGATGGAAATGAAACGGAAGTCCGACATTTTCAAACATTTGAATTTGCAATACAAATTAGTCACTTGATAAACTCTGGATGCAACAAAATTCCAGTGCCACTATAGTTAAGACCATCACTTGAGAAAGGTGCAGGCAAGAAATAAGAACACATATGCCACTAGGGATGTTAAGAGTTCAAGTGTCCAGGTTGGTTGTAATAGAAATGTTGGGATCATCGGCACAAGGACAGAACCACAAACCCAGCCGGTTGCAAGTGCTCCAAGTCTGCAAGCAGCAGAAGTCAAAAAAGTAAATGACCACACTACAAGTGAGAGATAGGAGGCGCAATGGATCGCATTATCAAAGCTTTACTTACCCAATAGCAAAAGCTCTACCTAAACTTTTTGTCTTCTCATTCAAGAAATATATGCAAGCTGCCAAAGAGACTGCCACCTGCAAAGGTTAAAGTCCACTTACAAATTTGATGCATTCGAAACATGAAGCCAACTTGATATGGTATCTTTGGTAAAGTGAAAAAGCAAACAAAAACCTCATAATCTTAAATGACAGTACCAAACACATGAAATATAGGAAGAAACCCAAACAGAGAAGATGAAACTCCCTGGAAATTAGACAAATGCAACCAAAGCTTTATGAGGGAATTATGCGGTTAACCATACGCAACAATTGGAGTACTTCCTAAGTAAATGATGCTGACGTTCCCAAAATGGACAAGGCATTCCAGTTCCACTAGCTACGCTTCATTATTAGGAGCTCCTTCCTTTGCGAGATCTATTTATCTTTGTAAGCAGCATATCAAAGTTGAGAAAGAGAAGGAAAAAAAGACTGAGCTTAGGTTGCTGGTGCAACCTCTTCATAGGAAAAGAAAGGTGTAGGAGATGGATACCACAGATCTAAGGTTTGTCCCACAGCATTATTGTCTTCGAACCTATCTTACCATAATCATCATGCTAAAAATTTGACTTTCTACATGCTGCTATTCTATGGGTTAAGCTCATCCATGCACGTCTTGATTCCAAGCAGCACCCAAAGTCCCCAATTACTTATCTATTCCTCTTCTAGTCAAGCTAAATGATTATGATCAAGAAGAATGCACCAAAAATATAAGGAAGAACTTACATAATCACCCTTGCAGTAACAGAATAAGAACCAAGACAAACCTGAAATGCTGGTCCACCTTCAGCAGAGTTCATGATGCTCCACCCACCCATAAATGCAAAGAGAAATAATCGTCTAAATATAACATCAGTTGGAGGAAGTTCCACAAAATTGAGTAGATTCTGGACCCAAGGTGGTGACTCCTCAACCTTCTTCTTTAATCTGCTTTTTAAATTGATTTTAGTTTTCTTTCTTTGCTGAAAGCTTGCCATCAGTAATTTCTCAAAAGCAGCTTCTATTGACTCTTCACTACGTTCATGTCCAGAATACTGCTGCACGAGAAAATTCCGTGAACTCCAGATTTCCTCCTCAGAAGCATCACGGCTGATACCAAGGCGCTTATAAGGATCCCAAACATTGAGTCGAGGAAATGTTGGAGCACTACCTAGAATGAAGTGAAAACAAAAATCATCTTGAAATAAGCTCAAGAGATCAACATGCCCACAGCCACCACAAAACCAGAATGAAATTGTAGTTCACACAATTCCACAAGATGATATCTGGGTATCGTCACTACGTCAACTATAGAAAACTTTAAAATTTCTAATTTCCTCCAAAGAAGCACCAAGAAACACACATAAGAAACAGACAGTCAGCGCTCTGAAGTCTAAACTTGAAATATCAAATGACATCATGGCTATAATTTTGTAACAGCAACTTACATTTCATAGTTGGCCATTTTAAAAAGCACTCAAATGAATTTTTGCATACATGGTTCAGCATGCCATAAGACCTCCCAAATTGGAACATGACTCTGGAATTTTTTTTTTCCATTTTTTTGACCAACAAAATTCTATGCAAGACAAAAAGTGTTGCCAAAGAAAGGAAAGTTCTCTTGCGTCACTAAATAAAAATGCAACGACCCAGCAAAAATAAAAATACAATGACTACAATATGTAAAGCTGTTAGCATCACATGTGATCTTTGGTGAGTTTGAAGTAGGAAAGCATGGTTTTAGCCGCTCCATTCATGCCAAGTGGATGGCAATGTGCATCCACCCTATTAATATTGCATGTACCTCAATTAATAAATAAATAAATAAATAAAACTGAAAGCGTGACACAACCCTTCAATTGCCACCAGGTCAAATAGTGTTGAGCTTAAGATAGTGCCATGGTACAATTGAAAGGGAAACAAAAAAAAAAATCATGTTTTCTCTAGGAATGGGACGACTCCCTAATAGATGAAATAACTAAAATCATGTTTTTCTGGGACTAGAGAACTCCTAGTTAAACTTTTATAAGCTATTTGATGGCTCAGGCTTTTTAAGTCCAGAATAAAGCTAAAAGTTGTTCAAATGAAAAGGTTTCTGCTGAAAACATGCACCAACAGTCATGCTCATCTACCGATCTCAAAACACAGAGGATTAAATATCATCCACTTTCATGGCCAAAGAATCGCTCTTGGCCTAGTGTAGAAATTATATTCGTCTATTGCTGAAAACCTAATGCTCACCTCAAGGATCTCTTTGTTGCTAGGAAGAATCTGAATATGGAGAAGCTAAAGGAAGTACATGATTTTAAATTGCATTGTTAGTTGATCATACCATATCTCTGGGCAAAATAAATAACTTATGCTGCCATTGTTTTCAAGTTACTGTCTCGGAATACCAAGGCCACCATACTCTTAGTTCTAGTCAAAAGAGCTGGACAACTCATCTGGTTTATCCTAATTGCAGGGTGCAATGCTGTGTAACAACTGATCATCTAACTCGTTAATTGATTCAACCAGTCCGTAAGATATAGAAGAAAAAAGCTGCTGCTTTGTTTCACAGTTCCGTTTTAGGATACTCTATGAATACCGAGTTAAGCTTCGACTTTAGTCAGAAATGATGTGATGTACGCAGTTTCAAATTAAAACGGATTCTCCGTACATCTATAACCATCCATTGTACTACTCCCATGCAGCCCAAACGATGCTTTAAATCCACAGGCTCTCGTCCCCATTATTCATCTCCAATATGGTGTACTAAAACTTCCAACGGTTCCTCACCGATGGGCGGGCTGAATATACACGTCTTCCTATATCAGAGTTTACATTTTCCATCAAAGCTAAGTGCATCTCCATCATTTTATAATCCCATTACATTGATCACGGTCACGGAAACACTCATTCGCATCATGCACCGACTAAAATCGAAAGCGAACTTCCCCAGGCGTCCAGCATAACAGAAATGGTGGATAAACACAGATAAGGCGGTGCACAGATACGCATAAGCTCCGAGAAAAGAAAGAACAAAGAAAAGGCTCGACGAGCATGACGCATAGGATCGTTACCTTCAAGCGCACATCTAGGCGTCCTGACGACGGCACCCGAAGACGCCGGCTTCTTTGAATTCCCACCGCACGAACTGCACATACGCCGAGAAGATAAAAAGTTAAACCCCAAAGAGAAAAAACGAGCCGAACACAAGACAATTCAAGAGAAGCGAAATCGACAAAAGTCCAATTCCAACTTCAACAGGAATCTCCATCAACAGCAGAAGCCTCAATCAACCGAAAAAATTTCACATTCATTCGAGAGAGAGAGAGGTACAGTTTCTGGCCGAGGAAAGGAGTAGCGAAGGTGGGGTTCGACAGGGAAAGGACGCCCATCCCTTCGACGGCGACGGCGACGGCGACGGCGACGCGGGAGATTTCCGGACGATGAGAGAAACCCTAAATCGAGCAAAGTCGGAGTTCCATGAAAGCGGAGCGGAGCAGGGATTGAAGACGATGCTGGAGAGGCTCGACTCTCCGACCGCGACAGGGACACGCCTCTATCGGGTTAGCTGGAGAAGAGGTCGAGGAGAAGAACTACCGTTGGGGATTTGGCGTCCTTTATATATGACGGACCGCGACGGGTGGCATCGGCGTTTACTATGCGCACCTGGTAAATTTTTAGAGACTAGTCTTTTGTTGGGTAAATATATTGCAGTGG
This sequence comes from Eucalyptus sp. ANBG9806169, assembly GCA_014182395.1. NCBI lineage: Eukaryota > Viridiplantae > Streptophyta > Magnoliopsida > Myrtales > Myrtaceae > Eucalyptus > Eucalyptus sp. ANBG9806169. Next base: position 26,034,432 of record CM024583.1, read on the forward strand.
AATTTCTACTGCCTTCTGCGTTTTCTACCAGAACTGGCCGTAAAAAATGGTTCTCGATTGGTTTCGCTCCGTGGTCGATAAGGGTGAGCACAATCTCAGTCCAATCCAAGAACCAAATCAGATCGCCGATTCTGGGCGGTTTCTAATTCCCAAAATTTGGAACTAACGAGAAGTGGATCGATCAGATTGAGAATGATATGAACTTTGGTTTAGTCTTTCTCACGGGTTTGGATCCATCCAAAACTTCTTTTTGGTGGATTCTAGGCTTTTTCTCGAGTTGAATACATTGTCAAGGTCACGAGATGCAATTTACTCACGTTATGCTGGAGAATTGGCCTTATTGTTTGCCAAGCTTCTTCAGTTAACTAAAGGTCAAGTTCTTGCTGGCTGCATAAGTACTTGCCTTTGCCTACCGAGAAGAGGCTTTGTTTGATAGCCTCTAATTACTCATGGTTATGCGTGCCTATTTAGATTGTAGCATTACAAAAACGTGTGCATTTATTAAAATGAAAAATAATTACAGTTGGTCCCGATTTAATTTAAGAACTAGATTGAATGGTCCAGTCTGGTTCCCGAATAAACAATATCGATTCTTTATTCTATGAGCCAATAGCCTGACCCTACCCAATTTGGTTTTTTTATTATAGGTTGGAAACCAACCCACCGTAAAACTAACCATCCTTAATAGTAAATCAATGTTGAAAATGCTTTCCATGAAAATAACGGAAAATTTCAAAAATCCACTCTTAAAAGACACGCTTTTTGCAAAAATTTTCTCTTGTAGGATTTTGCTTCAAAATACGTCAGGAACGTAGTTACTTTTGACTCAATCATAACATCAGTTTCTCGAAATTTCCTTCAGACTTATCTTTATTCCAATATAGCCCATGAACTTGATCGTTTTGACCCCCATCAACCCCTGAACTCATCGCTATTGAAATTAATAGCTGGACCCCATGCCCGTCATGTGCACGGTTTGGGTCTTTCCAGAAAGCATTTTAGTCTGAAAAACATGGCAATCCCAAAAACCTGCGTTGAAATTATTTTAAAAAAAAAAAAAAAAAAAACAACTAACTTTTTTTTGTACTTCTTGCGTGGAAGGAGGGCCATGACAATTTCATTACAAGACAACTCTCCTGCATTTGCAGTGATTCTCCATTTCTAACTTTTAAATTTATGCTCGAGAAACCGTAGCAAAGTCAAGTCTTGAGAACTTTGAGAAACGGACCCACTATAAAGCAAGTTTTGCGATTTTTCCTAGAAAAAGTAAAATACATGGACGCTTTATAAAGATACAAAAGAACACTGATTTCGCACGTGGATATACATTAGCATCGAAACATGAGTCAAACACATGTTAGCTTTCCAAATGCACCGTCCAGGTTACTTCCGCTAAAAGCTAACCAGAATGGCTCATTATACTTGTCCAAACATGTATTAAAGAAAGACCTCGCGATGTGTAGACTGTAGTGGATGCATCAACAGCGGGTAATGTTACGGTTTTAAATTGACAAGTGGGCAGCTCGTCTCTCTTAACTTCCTCAGGTCGCTTGCAAATTCTCGGTAGTTGCGGTGTTTTAGGACAAAAGATGCTCTTTTACCAGTAGAGTTTCCCTACAAGTACGTCTCCATCTTGCTCCTCAAGCACTCACCGGCTGAATTTGAGACTCTCTCTCTCGCTAGGAGAAAAATGGCCGAAACGGTTCTCCTCGCCGTTGAGAAAACCGCCTCACAATTGGCTTCTGCGACCACCTGAAATCTGGGAACATGGAGTGCCGACCATGGTGTCTGCCGTCAAAGCCGGTCTTAAGGATGAGCGGGGCATCAGAAGGTTATGTAAGATGCACGATCTAATGCATGACCCTTGCCCGTTACGATAGAGGGGACAAAGATAATAAAAGGGTGGGGGTCATGATGATTCTGATGGTGAAAGTCATATCGATGGAAGCACCCCTCCTGCAGTGATTGATCGTTACTGTTTGGAAGACAAGAAGGTCTCGGGACCGCTCGCGCGAGGTTGCTCGAGTTTTGAGCATCCTGAATTCGTGAAGTGTGATCGAGGGTCGCTTGCTTTTCTTCTCAAGAAACTCACCCGTCAAGGAGGTACCTTGACCTTTATGTCTGCCGTTCGGCTCAAGGCTCTTCCAGAGTCTATGTGCGAGCTGTAAGATCTGCAGAAGCTGAATCTGAGCGAGTGCATATCGCTGGAAAAGTCGAACGACTCACGGAGGCTGGATCTTGACTTTTGCACATCCCTCCCAAGGACCAGGCCGGTGAGTCTTTGACATCTTTAATAATAGAGCGAGTAGCGACCAGTCTAGTTACGTGCCGCGAGGGGTCGGACTGTTGACGGGTCTAGAAACATCATCTCAATTCACAGGAAGCAAGGAGGGGGAGGCCCGGGCGCGGGTATAAGCTTGGTTTACCGGGCTTGGAGAACTCGAGAGGAGGTCTTGCTATACGATGTTTGCACCTTCTGAAAAAGGAGCGAGAGTCGGGGGCGGCCGGACGAGTCCAGCATTCAGTCTCCTGGGCTCTACTTCACTCTAGGCTCTGATCAGATCAGTCAATGAGCGCCCGGAAGAGGTGATGGAAAGATATGGAACACACCGGAACATCACATCCTCCGCCGTCCACGGATTCATTGGCCACAACTTCTCCATCTAAGAGCTGTCTCTCGGCCTTGGAGCAGCTTCCCCTCCGCCGGTCCTCTATTATCATCCAGGTTGGTACCGTCATAAATTCATCCGTTGAGCAACTTCTTCTATATGCGTTTATGTGTTTCATCTCTTTGCCTACTTCTGTCCACTTTTTGCCATTAGAAAGATGTCCTTAACACTTCGGCGATTCTCAAGTTATTAATTACGTCCGAACACTGTTTATTTTAAAAAATGTTAATCCAAACAAACCGAAAGCTTTAAATATATACTTTCGAAGATGAATAAAACCTCACGACAACCTTTGCTTTTCAACTAAACTTCAGTTATGCTATAAAACTTGGACAAGAGTATCAAAGTTACTAAATTGTCATACTAATATTTTCGGAAATAGTTTAGTTTAGCGAACAATGAGGAGTTCTCTTTTTCCCTCCCCTGCCCAAGGCCTCATCTCGTACCACTTTAGTTATCAACTTCTCAAATAGCTAAGTAATGTTCATTTCCTGTAATGGGAGGAATTGGATGCGCTACACATTAGCAATTTAGTGCCGTCTTCAGTAACCTTTCTAAACACTCGGTTTTCATTTCTCGAGGCAAATGAAAACTTTTAGCCTCCGTAAGTCTTATGTGGTAAACGTCCAAGGCTACCTTCTGTCACTAACTTCTCAAAGGGTTTGGCAAAATTACATGTACTCAGGTAGATAATGGTATTATCGAGTAAAGCTCGAGCTGGGTACATACATTAATATTTTTTTGACTCCACTCTACTAAAATGATAACGGGTGGAAATTAACCAAGCAATCGAAGAACAAGCAGTACTACACATACCAGAAAAAAGGTGTTGCACGGTCCAAGGGAACTTGAAAACAAGATTTAACTCGAATTACAAAGGTTGGAGGAGTGATGACTTCTCGGTCCAAGGGAAGAGAGTCCACTCTTACGTGATGTGATTCCAGGACTATTGGGTACTTCTGCTTCCCTCATTTTTATTCACCTCTCGACATTTATTGGCGTTGAGCCTTAACAATCGTCACAAGTCCACCCATCTGCTATCCCATCTATCCATTTTACCAATGAATTTTTTATTCTTCCACTAGTTTACAATACTTGCAATCGCAGTAGATACAAGCTTCTCTGTCACATAATTCAGAGGGTAAAATCTTGGTTTCGTGAAGATTGATGCCTGAACACGACATGGTCAAAAGACGGATTCCCTCTGAACTGCTGCTCGTCGCAAGGATGTCAAAAGGATAATCAAATGGCTGAACAACATAATCTCCAAATCAGCAACAAGAATAAAACTGCTAAGACAAAAAATTTATTTCACCTGCAGAAACATGCCTCCATTACCGCTAGCATATATCAAATGACCATAGATACATACCTTTCCTAGAATGATGTAGCTTGGACTGTTTTCATCCTTCATAGCTTAGGCTTTTTGTCAAGTTGCACCAACTGCTGTCGCAAAACCCTTCTCATGACCTTATTTGAAGCTGTCCTTGGAAGAGATGAGACGTGCACAACGCGAGAAACCTACATAAAACAGAACTAGTTTGTGCGTAAGTCACAACCGATGCAGCACAAGAGGTTAGGGGCATGGCTATGTAACACAGAAATCAGTACCCTGAACAAAGGGTTTAGTCTCTTCTGCACAGCGGAATTGAAAGCCATCCTTAGTTTATCCATATCAGGCTCTGGTTTATCTGAATCCTTCAGCACTGCAGCTATTATCAATTGCTCAGGTCCACCTTCAGCAGGGGGCACCCCAATTGCAGCAGTTTCAAGGACATTTTCATCAACAGCATTGCAAATTCGTTCGATCTCAATGGAGCTCACCTGTTTAAACCAGCATTCCAAGCCAGTCAGTTTTTACATTTTCTTCACTCAATGAAGTCATCGGTCAATGCAATTACAAAGGAACACCTCGTAAACTTTGCCAGCTTATACATTGATGACGAATGATCAGATATTTAGAGAAAATTATTACTGCAAACAAATGAACCTATTTTACCTTGGAAGAGATGTGTAAAGCGCTGCCTTTCATGACAATATCTCAAGTTCCTCTACATGATAAAGCCTAAGCTCAACATCCTATATTTCCCTTCCAAGATACACATTCTCAGTTGGTTTTGGAATCTATACTTGGTAAGAGTATGTCACACAAAATGCAAATTGGTGCTTAAGAAATTCATCATTAACATTTTATTAGAGTCGTCATAACATTGAATTGATCACCCCACCCCTAAAAATTTTCCCCAGAGGAGCCCATCCTCCACCCAGGGACCCAAGTCATTAATCCCCCGACTTCATGCAATTCTCTTCCTCCAGCTGGGATCTTTAAAAGAAGAAAATGATTGGCCCCTCTTTGTGTTCCTGTGGCTCAGATGATTAGAACTAACCAGGTCTGTACTAGTATCAGCCACAGCACTGGAGCAGCTATATTACCCTCAAGACAGGCCCTTGAGTTGAGGTTCATAATCCAGTGCACAAACTCTGGGCACTGGAGTGTGCCTAGCATTAGCATTTTATGTGCAATGTTCCTCAGATAGACAATCATAAAAAGCTTGAGCCTACATGGATGGTCATTAGCTGACTCAACCAAGTACTTCTCCAATTTACCCAAGTAAAAGTACCTAGCCACAGAGTAAGGTTTGACATAATTATTTAATAAAGCAAGGAATCAGCTGCCTTCTCAGATGAAATACAAATTTACTAATAATGATGAAATTTGAGACAAAAAGTATCGTTTATTACACTCATCTTCCATGCCATGACATTTCTCATTTCTCTCGTTTCCTACTTCCGCCACCTCATGTCAGATGAGATGAATATGTCATCTGGAAACAAAAGTACTTAAAAGATACACTGTCCGACTCTGTAGTCCACGCTGAGATCCCCTATTTTATCCTCATTAAAGACATCGAAAGTTTCGCAACATGCACCTTATAGAGCTTAAGTAATTGACTAAAAACTAGAAGATACCACTGTCATGCTTTTTTACTACAAAAATATTATTTACCAAAAGTCAGGTCGAAAACCTATCCCTGAGGACCTTAAACTTCCAGCATGGCATCAAGTTCAATCATATATCCATAGTCCCGTATACAAATAGCAGTTGTGGGTGTTCAATTTAGACATATTTATTGAATGATATCCAGGCAAAGTACATACCTTGATACCTCCAAGATTCATAGTATCATCTGCACGACCATGTGCATGATAGTATCCTTTAGAAGTACGCTCAAATACATCACCATGCCTCCGCAAAACCTGTGTAGAAAAGATCACCATCTTTTGAGTAATATATTGCCGTGTCATTCAAAAGGTTTGACAATATAAGAGCTCACTTTTCCTTTCCAAAGGGGCATTCTTTTAAAGTAGACATTGTAATGGTCTGCATTAAGCAGTGTACTTGAAGATCCAAACATGACCGGACCAAGTGCCAATTCCCCCATTCCTGGAGCATCCTGTGGCTGCAATTGAGCCCCAGGAAAAACCAGTTAATTCAGTTGCTATCAAAATTGTCAATATTCTAGGATTTTCAAGAGAGAGGGTGAGAGAAAATACTCAAAGGCTACATCTTTACTAAATGACTTGATAAAAGAGTGAATAAATGGCTATATTTATAGAGCACAAGAGACACCTAAAAATCCTAATTACCTTATTTATGACCACTTACTAACAACTAACTAACATTTAAAAATATACTTCTGCACTCCCCTCAAGCTGAAACATCCAACTTGTCCAATAGGTGCATCTTTCTTCCAAAGTCTATGACCAAAGTGTCATGCAAGCCCGACCTTATGCTAGATGATGAATGTGGATACATCAAACTGGATTTCAGACGACAACTGTGCAACCAAAGATGAGTCTCACAACGGATAACCTCCATAGTAGGCTCATTAAGATTGAAGAGAAAGGGAAAGAGAAAATACACAAAGGCTACGTCTTTACTAAATGAGTTGATAAAAGAGTACATAGAGCATGAGAGATACTCAAAAGCCCTAATTACCTTATTTATCATCACCTACTAACTACCGATTGATATTCATAAATATACTTCAACAAAAGTAAAGCTCTAGGGAAGTTTGTGCATGCAAGCATAAAACTGGGACAATACATTTGTTAGAATATTTAAATAATAAACCACGCCTTCATCTAACAGCTTAAACTTTTAAAACAGTCAGCAATGGTCCCATAAATTCTCACATGATATCAGAGCTGGAGGTCCCAACTTTAAATCTTTCCAAAAACCATTTGCCTCCCCAAATTAAACTTCCATGCTTAGTACTAGGCAAAAAGGCCAAACTAAGCGTGAAGGGGAGTGTGATAGAATATTTAAATAATAAAGCACGCTATTATCTAACAGCTCAAGTTTTTAAAATAGTTAGTAGTGGTCCCCACAAATTCTCACAACATTCAACAAGAGGTTGAATGGACTCCAAAATTCACCAAGCAATTTGAAAGCAAACCAGGAGATATTTTCACTCAAATTAAAATAGTTAGCATGTCATGAATCTAAAAAACCTGGTGAATTTTAAGGTGGGGATCAGCGTGTTGTGAATCTCTGAAGCCTAGCAGTTTCCCACTCAAGATATTCTTAAAAGCAAAGGGCATGGATGTTTTGCTTAAGATTGAATGTAAGGTTATGCAGTACTTACCATAGGAAGGCCATCATCCCCAAGGATGAACAAACTACAACCCATTACTGGTGTACTGAAAGCAGCCAATGACTGTGCCTGCAATAGTGAGCCTGAAACAAATCCGCCCCCAATCTCTGTACCGCCACAATATTCAATAACAGGTTTATATTTAGCTCTCCCCATCAACCATAGGTACTCGTCTGCATTAGATGCTTCCCCACTAGAGCTAAAGCAACTGTCACATATAATACAAAAGACTGCTTGCAAATTAACAGAGATGAATATGTTCACATTCAACATAAAACCAAACCCTCTGTTTGAAAAACTAACAGAACTAAAGCAGACAACCTGGAATGACTTACCGTATAGCTGACCAATCATAGCCAGATGTGGACTTTGAATTCTTCCATGTTCGCACAATACTTGGAATGACACCAAGCATTGTTACGCTAGCATCCTAGGAAAGATTCAACAACATGTTAGGAACAAATTCAATGAAGAGTAACAGCACAAAAACCAGATAATATCTAATGCTGATCACAAGATTTGCATCTCTCAGCTCATTCAGATTTCTTGTTTTACAATATTAACATTAGGATGGATATAGCTGTTATAATCCGTATAAAGCAAATATAACATGCAATGATTTTAGACTCAATATAGTGCAGTGCTAGCCTCCCTTAGGCCTCTTGCCTAGAATAGCAAAGACTTATGAGAGAAATACATCTTTGTACGCATTTTCCTGCTATGTCGATGCAGCTTGTCCACAGTTTATGCCAACAAAAAGTTTTTATCTAAGCTTACATTAGCCTTTGCAAAATGATGAGCTTCTAATATCTGATCTCGATATTAAACCAGAAAGAATATCACATGTCTTTTAGGATAAGAACTTCTTTTATCAGTAAAAGCATTTCAGTAAGAGGCACCATGGGTATGCCAACCCATTTGCAAAATGATTCAGGGGATAAGGACTCCTGTAGGTCAAGAATAGCATTCACATCAAACTCATGCTGTGTGAGCCAAATCTTCAAAGTAAAAAGCCATGAACTCCTATCTATGCTTTGCTATGATGTGACTAATGACTATGCAAATCATTTCAATAACTCGTCACTGGTCATCAGTGTCTTTTTCCATGTTTTGAATAAATATGCCCTGACAAAGAAAAATTAAATCATTTATCCCAGGAAAGGTGATTTCACTCTATCTATTGCCCAACAAAATGAAAATTTGTTAAATATTGCTTCTCTGGTACTTTTTTGAATATTTTTTTTTCTTTTACCATGAAAGAGCTGCTAAAAGTGCCTCCTTTTATCTATTTTGCTCTATCGACAACTATCTTTGTACTGCTTTGCCGGAACTGATAGATAGCCACCAACTTTTAGATCTGATATTCCCCAAGTGACAGTGCTCCTAGAAGTTTTAGTTCTTTCATTCCTGCCTATTTATCAGTGACAATCAATTAGTAGTTCAATATTTTGGCAGTAATTTGGCTAGACAATTGTAGTCATTTACCACCAATAGAAAATTACAGGCCATGGAAAAAATCACAGTATTTTGAACAACTACCTGGACAAACTTAGCAAAGCCAGAACCAAGTGGGGATCCGTTATATAGTGCCATGGCAGCGCCATTCAAAAGGGAAGCATAAACAAGCCAGGGACCCATCATCCACCCTAGGTTAGTGGGCCAGGCAACAACATCACCTTTATGAATATCCATGTGGCACCAAGCATCTGCAGCAGCCTTAAGAGGAGTTGCATGTGTCCATGGAATCGCCTTTGGCTCCCCTGTAGCATGAAATAAGGATATATAAGCCTGCAACAGCAGTTGCATTTTTGGTACTTAGGATATGCTAAAACTATTGACAGGCACATTGTAGATGGAATATAGATTCCTAGACCATCTTGAGAAATTGATCCATTCAAAGAACCAATCAACAATAAACCCCGTCCACACATATACGGAGCCATATGACCTGTAGTTCCAGAAGAAAAAAGGATGTTTGTAAAAGCCTCCACCGGTCGCTCCACAGCAGCAAATTCCTCCCTGCATTTAAATTATAAATTGAGACAGAAACAGGGAAAAGGAGGCAGCAACATTTCACTGATCATGAAGCCAGCATCAATACATGGTAAAAACAAACATGATGCATTTATAAGAAATCAAGCCATGGGTATTGAGCGTCAAATTAGTGACTAAAGCATTCCATTGGCAGTGAATGGCCACAAGAGGATCCTGGCCAGCTGATTAAGTTTTAAGGCAATGCATTCACATGCAGGAGCTACTTTTAAGGAAGATCTACCTATGAATATAAAAAGGAACAAAACTGTGCTTAACCACATCCCACATTAGATGGGGCATTCATGCGTTACCACGACCACAACAACATCCAGAAGTTAACTTGTAGTGGGCCAGAGAGAGATAGAGACCCATCTGCTGAACTTAGACGAAGGAAGCCTAATACTTCAAATAGTGCTTGAAGAAGATAAGATAGATATCCAACAAAGTTGTAAATATCTATAAAATAAAACGAAAAATTAAATAAATAAATAAAAAATCATCAATTACCACCTACATTAATGAAAATGATAAAAACCAAATAAATAAAGAGGAGATAAGGCAAATTTAACCCAACAAAAGGAAAATCACACTGAGGCACAAGATAGCATACTTGAGATGCTCAACTCTTCCTCGAAAATCAAGCCAAGAAATGTCACCATCACGCAATTCCAAAGCTGAACCTTTTGTAGGAATGACTATTGCCATTGGTGATTGGGCATCCACAACTCTACTGCAGAGATGATGCTGTATTGTCAGAAATGTTGTCAACCTCCATCAAGTGAAAAATAGAGTTTTCACATCCATGTACTGTGAACATCGAGAAGTTCACCTGTACAAAGGTATACTTTTTTCTCCGCGAATGATTACATCCTGAAAAGATGTTCTTGAAGAAATATTGTTAGAAAAGGGAACTTACGTTTTACTCAGCTACAATCAGAATAAAATAAAGGATGTGGATAAGTGATCTGAATATATACCAACACAAGTTAAAAGGAAATAGCAACGGCGTCAAAAAAAAAAATGCAGAAAAACCTTTCAAATAGTTTTATTCATAATATCCATCATCTCAGTTTGCTTGTTGAAAAAGAGAAAAGGAGCCAAGAATCCTAATAGCTTGCCTTTATATTATCACTGCTTGCTTCACTCTTTACCTTTTAAGTTCAACCATGTACTAAAAGCCGGTGAGCACATGAAAGGATGGTAGGCCATTAGATCCGTTGTGTATGCTTTGCTATGGTAGCAACAGAACAATGTCTGCTCCCAGACAACTTTCCATTTCTATGATTTCACCATCCAAAGAAAAATTCACAAAGAATTCACAAGCAGATAAAATGCAGTTTCTGTATCATTAACCCAAAATCAGTACGAGTCATCAAAAAGATGTGTGAATCATCACCAGTATTTATACCGTTTAATCATCATAAAAAAGGAAAAGCCTCCTTAGAGTTTAAATCAACGTGGTAGTGAAAGCTGCTTAAACAACAATAATATCAAGGAAGCCAACGTCTTAAATCAATTAACTCCTTCCTGCAACCTAACCATGTCTTCAACTTTGTTACTTTCCTAAACTGACTGACAAGCCTACTATTTAGTCAGTCACATTTTGTCAAACCTCAGATAGCAAGTACACAGGACACAGAGATAGCAAGAAAGCTGATATAGACACATAGCTCAGCAATGAATCATACAAAGAATCCTACATGAGGAATAGGCAAGAACCTGAGTAAAAATTGCCTTGGCTCCAGATATTTTAAGTCTTGTTGATATTTCAAGTGGAGCAAAGCTGTCAGCAATTGATACAACTACATATCCTGCTAGAACAATAGCTAGGTAAATAACCACAGAATGAACATTCATTGGCATGTCAATTGCAATTGCAGATCCTTTCTCCAAACCGAGTCTGTGGAGGGCATGTGCAACCAACCTGTGAATATTGAAAGAAGCATATTGGAGTTCATTACAAGTTTGGCATAAGTAAATTGAGATAACATACTCTCATTTCAACACAGACTTCTGTTTTCCCATCACATACAAAACAGCTCGTGTCTGTTCTTAACTATGATATACCTAAATCACAGCAGAGGATACTCATAAAAGATGGAAGAAAGTTATCTGACCAAAAATGAAACAGAATCAGGTGAAGAACAGTCTAGCATGGAAAGACATGATCAGGCTCCACGTATCCAAATAAATTTGGTTTCACGAATAAATGCCAGGCATCTGTATATGTACTAGAGAACACACACACTTTAAATCACTAAATGCTATGTTGGTAACTCGGCAAGCTATCCAAAACAGGCTTTTGTAATGACCGCTTTAACTAATATACAGAGTCTGAAAAGGTCCACATCGTAGACTCACATTCAACCAATCCAATATACATTTTATTTTTAGGTACATGCATGGTAAAAGCCATTAACTTATTTTCAACAGAGACTTTAAGATAAGTGGCATACCATACGTCTTCTCGTAGCTCCTTTACAGACGTTCTATTGACAGGCAGATCATCACATCCTTCATCACGCCATATAATCACTGTATCATTCAAAGCCCTCTTATCGTTCACAGACAGGCAATTTGCTGCTGCGTTCAAATGTGCCCCAGGAAGCCATTGACCCCCTGGATGGCTTTTGTCAGATGGATCCTCATGTAAGATACATTTGGGAGGCTCAGAAAAATTTACACTTAGTTCCTTAAGTACAGTTGCCCAATAAACCTACCAAAGAAATGGAAGGAGAAATGATGTAAGAAAGTCATAGGTACAACTTCTTATTAAGGGTGCATTTGTTTCGCAAATTCACAAAAAATAAATTATTTGAAAAATATTTTCCTATGAATTAATCGTTTGTATCGCCTACAAAGATGAATGAATAAAAAATATATTCATCATTTACGAAAAGGTTTAGACATAAATTGTTGTTGATAATGAAAACATTTTCCATCAACTGATTATCTCAAGTGATATAAGCCATTGTTTTTAGGAAAAAATTTTCCAAATCATTCATTTTCCGCAAAACAAATAGAGCCAAACATAATAACAATCTTGTACCTCAGGACTTGATACAGAAAATTCCTGAAAATCAGAGAAGCTTGAAATCGGATCCTTGTATTTCCCACCCAAAAACTCTTTCCCCCTTCTTTCAAGTAATTGGCCGACATTTGTTTCACGAGCAGTCTTCCTATCATCCAACAATAAGAAATCAAGTCGCAAGATGCCCGACAGTGTTCGTACCATCTCTTAATGCGCATAATCATAAATTGCAAAGATGGGGATCTCAAGAAGAATACTCCAGGTAAAAGAAACTCATACATCTGCGAGTTCCACGTCTCATAGAGCGACCGAAATAAGAACCATCTTGCAGATGACTAGTCCTAGACTAGACCTCCGCATACAAAACAAACAGAATTTTCAGGAACAGAAAATTGGGAGGTGGGGAACGAAAGTCAGCAAAGGATCTTTAACAAAATAAAAACTTTAAATGTACATCCCTCTGATCCAGATTTTCTTGATAGCTAGAATTTAAGTGGTACGGAGTTTGCTCTGCCGCAAGAAACTGGTAACCGAGAAGTGAACAGACGCACACGGGCCGCAACTGTTTGACGACAAATTATCTTTATTCAAGAAAAAACCAGAGCAGAACATCGAACGCATCCCGATCAACTCCATTGCATACCGAACCGAGCGACGTGAATCTTAGCGAGAGAGAACCGTTCGCCCCACGGAATTACAGATTCGATTGCCAACGACCTCGCCCGTGCGAGCGCGACACAACAGACGAGAACGAACAAGGTTCGAGAGAGAGAGAGAGAGAGGGAGAGGGAGTACGGGTCGGGTAGCCAGGCGGGCGGGTCGGGTCCAAAGTCCTTGTAGCAGCCGTAGTACATCAGCTGGTGGAGCGAGAAGGGGAGGTCGGGCTCGAGGAGGCCCGTCGAGACGGCCCGCCACGTGGCGGGCGACGAGGCGCCGTGGTCGCGGACGATCCGCGCGAGCTCCGCGCTCAGCCGCGCCGCCGCGGGGGCGGGACCCCGTGGGCCTCGATGTCGGAACCGGTGACGGAGTCCAGAGGCTTGTACGCCATTCCGACTCGCTCGGGTCCAGCGAGAGAGAGAGGGAGAAAGAGAGAAGTTAAGAGGAGAAGAGACGACAGATGATAAGGAAGTGAAGTGGACGGGGGGGTCTGCATGTCGATGCGCGCGAGCCGTTCGGTCGGTCGGTCAAACCTCTCCTACGACCGTCGCGACCGGACATCGAATCGGATCCATCCGACGAATTTAATCCCATGATTATTTACGGTTCTTTCGAGATTAAGGTGGAGATAAAGATTTTATTTTATCTATGTTGCATGCATGATGTGGTTTTTCGAGTCTCCGGACTTGGCGTTACCGAGCAATTTTGTTTTCGACTGCTGAGTACTAAGGTGAGTACCACGTGGCCGGCGGCGGTCGTGATCTCTCGCTGAATGTCGGGCCTCGACAAAAGCCAGCTGGAGTTTTGCTTATCGAGGATGGATCGTAGGACCGGGGTGCTTTGCTCGGTCGCTCGGGAATTGGGACCGTTGGGTAGTTGGAGCACTCGGAGAGCAGGGGGACCCAAGAAGTAGTTTTCATCTGTTCCGCCTAACATATTGTAGAGTGCAGGGATTTGTGCGCCAGGGGAGGGGGCCCTAATTGCTTCATCGGCCTAGGTTGGTACCGTTTCGTAGGCTTCCACGGCGGCCTGTCCCTCCGACGAGGGCGGGCTACATGGTTAGATTCCTTATTTTACGTCGAGCCCTCACTAACTCCAGTCTCGCCTAACTTCCCTTTGTGAACTTTTCTCTCCGGGAGAGGTGAGGATACCTGAGAAACTCATAAGGTTAACTTCTAGTTTCAATAAAGCTTTTTAAGAATATGCTCGGGTTCAAGATTGCTCAAATTATATGAAGAAGAAGATTGAGAGAGAGAGAGAGAGGCGAGGATATCTGAGAGACTCGTAAGGTTAACTTCTACTTCCATTAAAGTTTTTTAAGGACATACTTAGGTCCAAGACTACTCAAATTATATGAAGAAGAAGAGAGAGAGAGAGAGAGAGAGAGATGAGAGAAAAGAGATGATGAGGATTGAGGAAGAGAATGGAGTCTGTATGAAGTGAGAAGTTGTCCTTGCACACAAGGAATTGTCTAAAAATCATAAGTTTATTACACTTTAATCAATTCAGTTATAAATATTTTAATTGTGCCAATTGAATCATAATATTTTATTTTAACCCCAAAGTGCTAACGTGAATGTTGGTAGTGTCACATCATATAGATGATCATAGACAAGGATCGTTGGCCCTTGTCAACCACTAATCGATAAGAGTTAACCAAGCCAAATACAAGCGAAGGCTGTTGACCCTAGTCGATCATTGGGCAAGGTTCATAACCCTCACCTACAGCTAGTGAGGGCTTCGTGGCCCTTGCCTAGTAGCCCACGAGAGTCGCTCAACCCTCATTATGCTTGGAAGAAAAAATAGACAAAGAAAGAAAAGAAAAAACATGATGTATCATGTAAAATAACTGACATTAATGTTAATGATTTTTTTTATTAAATTTGGCCAAATTGATTGAATTAGCATTATGTGAAAAGATTGAGAATTCAATTACCAAAACAAAAAATAATAATAATAAATAAAATAAAAATTTACCATACTTGCCCTCAACTTCCATCCATTTAAGGACTAACAAAACCTTATTTTCTTGCTTAATAAATACAAAATGTACGAACACTTTAGATTCGTTCGACAACCGACGTGATTTTCCTATTTAACAATTTTGCGCGTCTTTATCCAAGAATAATTTGGAGATAAAGATTATTGGTACGTGATGACGTGGCTTCTCGAGTCTTACGAGTAGTTGGAAACTTGGAATTTCGTGAATCGAGTGCTTCGTGCTTCGTTTGGTTTGTATTGGTAGGTCAGTTGTAACACGCAGGACACGTGGAGCCCTCCGTAAGGAATAGCGTCGACCATCATAAACTAGACTTGGAATAAAATCTTTTTAAAAAGTAATTTTTTTTTTTTTTGTTAATTTTGTGTACCTGCCGAACTTTAAAAGGCCAAATTAATTTCTAAGGAATCTCCTAATAAACACGAAATTACTAAAAAAACTGAATGAATTAAACTAGTACGATACATCTCTCGCTGTATATCATATCGGGAAGAGTTTGAAATAGCAAATCTTCACGAAAGAATATACCATTATTATACGTAGGCATCTTTTCTTTAATTCTGCATGACTTTTTTTATAAGAAAAGCATATTTAAAAAAGCAATTGGGAAGGTAATAATTACATGCATCATTAGAAAAACAAACATCTTATTTTTTAAAACTTTGTTGATTGAACTGCTTAACGAATGCCTTCGATATAACTAGCTAATAAGATCAATTACCATCAATATTTCGATGTCGATGTAGGTCCAAAAAAAAACCCCTTGTTCCATAATGCCAAGGTTGGGCTATTTACAACTACCCAACCACCGAGTAAAGGCCTTATATAGGGGATAGAGTGGGTTGTTTGCAAAGGATCTTTTCCATGATTTATGATCAGACCAGACCGATCATATTGTACATAAATGAGCTCGTGAGATCCTGATAGAATAAGTAATGCGACATGAGACTTAAAATCACAAAATATAAAAATATCCAAAGTGGACAAAGATCATCATTTAAGAATTATCCTAGCAATAGTTGACCATGTATTTGATTACTTTTACTTCTAACATTTCATGTACATATAATGTAAGGATAACTCGAGAGAGAGAGGGGTCCTAGAGATGGAAAGAGAGAGAAATGGCGGTGGCAACGATGAGCAACTCTGTGGTCACATGACTTGGGCAAGCCTGTTGCCGGCATCGAGCATTATAGGCAAGGCAAATCCTTATTATTTTTTATTTTTTTGAAGGTAAGGCAAATCTTGAATGGGTCATTTTTGTTTTAGAATGTTATTGTTTACATAGCTTTTAGTTTGCCGTTTCATCAGGAGCAATGGTTACAGGCAAAGGCAAATCCTTTTTATTTTTTATTTTTTTGAAGGCCAGGCAAATCTTAAATGGGTCATTTTTGTTTTAGAATGTTATTGTTTACATATTCCTCTTCTTCTTTTCTTCTTTTTCGTTCGGCGGTTTCATCAGGAGCAGTGGTCGTTCTTCGATTCCTAAACTGAAAATTATTTCGACACTGAAAAATCAACTGTGTACCTGAAAAAAGAGCGTTCAAGTTTTTAATTTTTACCATAGTGGTTTAAGATTTTGAAATCTCAATATAATCGTGAGTGAGAATCTATAAATTAATACACGACCAAAAAAATTCGAAATTGATTATCGAATCAATCAAAAATCAAAGGACTAGTGACTGCAACTTTGCCAAACGATCATGTGAAAGTCGCTTTACAAAGAGATTTTGAGATACTAACCCAAGTTTTTTTCTTTTTTTAACATTTTAGTCAAAGCAATCATCTTTATAAATCCTGATGATGATGCAGCCGAAAGAGACACTACCCTATAAAGATCAGGTGGTGATAGGAATGGAAATTTGGAGAGACATAAATCAAAGAATTGCACCAGCTTAGATGATCTGAGGACGCTCACTCTGAACTGAGACTTCACAGGTCAGGCATTCTCTGTCAAAATGGAGGGGGACAGAAGGAGAGGAGCTTTCTTATTTAGACCCGGGAAGCAGCTTTCCACCCGAAGAGCTCATCGTGCCGAACCGTCTCACCGCGTCCGGGATAACCCGTGTTGGCGAAAGAACCTCGGCGAATGAGAAGTTATATGAATCTGTACCTAGCCGACTCTGTAACCATCCGTTTCTTCCTGAGAAGCCATCTGCCACGATCCAGCAGTTCTTGAACCCAAGACTCGTGAGCGCTCTGGCAACTATTTTCGCCGAATCAGTGTACCTGAACGCGTTTGAATATGCCGGTGTAAGACTCTCATAGAAGCAGACGCCAATTTCACTGAATAATGTGTTGCGGCGATGGCGAAAGACTAGGAAAAAACTGGGAAATGGAACTCACGAGTCCAAGATCACGACGTTGGAGCCTTTGTTGATCTTCTTGAGGTATGAAATTTTTAGAGCTGCAATTTCAGCTTCCACTTTCTTCACATTTCTGACTAGGCCCCTCAATTTGCTGGGCAATTCTTCCAAGCTGAAAAGCCAAGGCGTCATGGATCATTCTGATGCTTGCACATCCAAGTCGAATAAAGAAAAAGAACATGAAATTTGACCATCTCAGAGGACTAAGCAAATGCTAAGCAAGAACATGTGATTGACTTTTCAAGTTTTTCATCCAACGACGTGGAGACTGCATGCTCTCAGACAGAACACGACTAACGCTCAACGTTCATAGGGCGACGGACATATGTCACCTGGTATGGCTAATGGGTAGGAAACTTTTGGTACCGTTAGATAAGTTGCATAACTCATCTTGTCTCAATGCAACACAATGTGTTTTTCTCACCGTCATAACACAATCACTATACTAAGATAGCTATTTAATCTGCCTCTTGTAGCAATCTAACAGACAATATTATCAAAGTGCAACAGTGAAGAAAACAGCAGAGCACTTCACAGACAGATTGCTTACGGTATTGCGATCATTCTGTTTTTAGCACTTGAGGGAAGACGAGGAACACCAGCCTTATCCTTGTCCTTCTCTGACCGAATATCGATCAAGATATGATTCTTCGTGGAAATTAAGTCAAGAGTTTGAGCAGGAGTCAGGTTACCTGAGAGAGGAAGAAATTCGGAAAATATGACATATTTAGACTCAGTGATCCTAACAAAAAGAGGAATTACAGCAGTAGAATCCAGTCAAGTGGGCCACCAAAGACCCCCTGATGTTCGATTTACAAAAACACAATAAAGATAAAAGAAGAATTTTCCCAGTTTTCCCTCTAACGTCCTTTAACTTAATCAGCTACTTTTATTCTATAGACTGAATCACCAAATTACAACAGATAGTTACCTTGATAACCACGAAAGCTAAAAGAGAAGATGGACCAAATTGGAGGGACAATGAGATACGCGACAAATAAAGCTCCAGCTGTCCCAACAATCACGGTAGGGTCAGCAGTTGAGATAGTCTCGACAGCTGATGAAGCAATAGGCTTAGCCTCCTCAATTACCTTTGTGGTCTGTTGTGCAGCATCAGTCACTGTCTGCAGCCAAAGGTGCTTATCATGTTCAAAAGTTCAAGAACTGTCCAGTTTATTGTAAAGTACCCTCAGCTAGTGTAGTCTTAAAACATAACAACAATGAGCTGTGCACACTAGGAAGATGTTTTGGTGAACGAGCCAGATGAGCCAATTTGAACATAACAGTGGGGTGAAATACTGGGAATTTCACCGTCATTTTGTGGGGTCTAGAAAAGCACCAAAAAAACTTAATGGAATCGCCTCTAGATGCTCTCTTAGATATAGTGTTGTCCAGAAACTTGACAGCCTATACCTCAATGGAAGCACGTCCAAAGCTCTGCAAATGTTTTAATGAACTCATTGTGTATTAGAAGGAGCAGAGAGCTCCCTATGTCAATATTTAAAAACTCCACTCTAGTTCCCATCTCAGCCGTCGTTAGTCCCCAGCTGACTGTAGTTAAGACCAGCTAAGAAGTTGCCCCACAAAGCTACACACAAATAACTAGATTGATCAAGTTCATCCCTCCTAACTTCCAAGAGTTTCATTAGCAAGGTCAGTTATGTTCTTCAAGGGGACATTCCTATTTATACATGAATAGGATCTGCAATGTAGAAAGAATGCCAAAGTCGGCACAGCGCAAAATTTCAGTCTTACATTGTGACATAAGAATAATCCTCATTGCTTATATCACCACTTCAAGCACACATTACATCCTAAGGAGGTCACAAGTGGGCTGCATCCCATCGACCTCCTAAACCCAACTCATTATGTGGGGTTCTGTCATGGGTCAATGTGGCCTTGCATTGAAAACAGAAGTGCTGACCTCGCAAGTACAAAGCGGTATACTCAGACCACTGAATTACTATCTAGTATGGCATTAAGAACCCTTCTCCAAATAACAATGGCTTTAGAAAGAATGAGTAGTTTATTTTCAGCCTATTCTAGCATATCATAAGAGTATAATGGGGATCTGATGAAACCTTGATTTCACATATGTTGACACAAACTGGGGTCAGGACAAAGCATACAAACTATGAAACTTATGCGAGGGAGACACCTTTGCAGCACTCATAACAGGCTGTGCATCAAGGCCTGAGCTCTGCATTGCTTCTTGGGCTTTCTTTGAAGCCTCAGAAAGAGCTGGGGAAGCAATCTTGAGTGCCTGTTCTCCAGCTTTCTGCAGCAGTGGAGCTGCGACATCTACTCCCGGTTTCAGAGCATCCGCGACAATTTGGAAAATACTCAGTGCAGTGTCCAAAAATCCCGAGCTCACTTCCTGAACCTGGTCAATTGTCTTCTCAACCTGCCAACTCAAATTTCGTAAGCCACTCCAAGAAACCAATAACATGGTCTAGACTCTACACCCCCCAAAAGCAAAGGAACGAAAAAAGGATCAACGTAGCTATCCGAATACAGATTTTATGAAGGAATACTCATTCCAACATGTTTGACCAGTCACGATTGAATAGATTAACCATTTCGAATACCGTGACGTGGGCACCGGTGACAATTCTCCATTTTTAAGCGGTTGGTAGTGAGAGGACGCCAAAAATAAAACACGAAATGAAGCAACCACGCTTTCGCCGTCGAAAGAATCGTTGCCAACTCTCCACTGGAAAAAAATGCAGAAACTTTTTACCTCCGTGATAGAAGAGACGATCTGGTCTTTGGGGAGGCTGACGGCTCTGGCTTCATGGGGAGGCGAGAAGAGAGCGAACAGAGAGAGCGTGGTCGAGGTTGGCAACGACACCGAGATGGGTCTCAGCAGCTGCGGCCTCTGAGCGGGTCTAGAGACAGAGCAAGAGACTCTGGAAGTAGCGGCAGCAGCAGCGTAAGAAGAAGAAGCTCTCACGGCCATCTCCGCTTGCCCAACGCTCCGGCCACACCTCTCGGTGGCTCCTGGACTCTCACTTCCGTTCGCGGGTCGATCGGGGGTCTCAAAGATTGTGTGATGAGAATTGAGAAACAGGGAATTCTATTTGGCTTTTGACATTTATGGAAAGGCCCTCATTTCCACTGGTCCGCCAGGGTCCACTGATCTTATTTGGCGCTTCTGAGTCCATTTTGAGCCACCCATTTGATCCCTGCTCCATTTGCACTCATTTCTTCCCCAGACCAGAAGCTCCCTGTGCACTCTCTCTCTCTCTCTCTCTCTCTCTCTCTCTCTCTCCTCTGTATGTTTGTGAGATTATGCAGTTCATTAGGTTGATAGCGATTCTACTGGTGTATGGATATTAAAGTGACCGTTCCAGTGATCTTCGATAGATGCCAAAGCTGAAGTTATAAGACTGGCCACTCATCTCCGATGTCGACTAAGAAAAGCTCATCATGACCCATCTTAGTAAATTCATCCTCGCAAGCCGTGGATCATTCTAATCGCTAGTCACAATCACACCGTGCGAGATAAGCGTATTTCGTTTCGTTCAACCTGGTGGGTTGGATGTGCTGAGTTCGAACGAGAGAGACAGATCGGGAGACGTACTATATGTACTAAATTTGCTGAATTAGAAGACAAAGGTGTACCGCGGAGGGGGGGAGAAACTATTCGGCGGCGTTAATGCACGTATGTATCACACGAAATAATTTCCCAGGCAAGCGATACTTGCTCCCGAGAACTCCTAAGGCAGCCCAGCCCGAGCACAGCTAAGCATCCGTTTGTTCTCAGCTTGGGCTTTGCGTCTGGTCTTGAAAGAAAACCAACTTCGCGGTCATGATTTCAAGGCCTGGTTAGGGAGAGCAAGAGTAGATGGGCTCTTTCACAGCACAGATTAGGCTTGCCCACTGTTAACAATGTGCATTTTCCTTGGTCTGTCTTTTATGAAATTGGCATAATTTGTCCACATTTGTCACTGTGGATGAAGGTGGTGGGAGGAGTTATAAAAATTAACCTAAATTTATTGTATTTGTACTAATTAAATCTTCTTCTTTTTTAATTTGATCAGACTGAGACCTAAATATTTTAACAATTTACTAAGGTAGTCCATCTGACTAATTTTAGCTAAATATCGTTGATGTTGATGATAACTGTCCTGGCGTGGACATTCTTTTAAAAATTTGTTATTTTTTGAATTTTTTATTATAACATATTATATTTTTTTTTCTTTCTTCTTTTTTTTCCCTTCTTCTTCCGCCAGTCACTGAGCCTCGATAATGGCCGATGACTTACCAAAGGCAACAATCGGCTATGGTCGCCCGAAGATCACAAGAGCTAGCCTCGCTAGCTTTGGGCAAGGGGCGACCTCACTAAATCTTGATGAGGGTGACCTTGCCTAAGGCTCACAAGGGTGACCCTCGCCGTTGTTGCTTGAGACATAATGACCAATAGAGGAAGAAGGGAAAAAATAGAAAGAAAAGAAAAATGTTGACAAGAGAAAAACTACCTCTTATGAATTTTATGATAATTGGATTTATACCAATGACCGAAAAAAAAAAGAATTGCACAAAAAATATAATAAAAAATTTGTAAAAGTTATCCACATTAGTGTCGGTCATACTACGTGGGACGGCTAGTATCTACATTAGCGATTTTTGACCAAAATTGGCCAGATAAACTATATTGACAAATTGTCAAAAGGTGTAAGACAATTGGCCAAATTGAAAATTTTATTATTGGATTGACACAAATGCAATAAATTTAGAATTTTTTTGGTAATTTTCCAATGAAAATCAATAGGCAGATCGAGTTGAAACAACTCGAACCATAGTTCATTACCAAAATCCACCTCCGACCAATTGCTTTCTCTAGCACTGCCATCTATTGATCGTTACAACCCACACTATGAACAGCCAGCACAATACATCGGTTAACAAATATCATACAATCTTATCTAGGTTTTTCTAATCATTGTTTTGTGTCTTTGTTTATCATCTATTGTTATCTTTTTGGTTAAAAGTCTCCGGTCTTTGCATTTTGTTAAGTCTTACCAAAATCCAATTCAAAACGAAGTCTCTCTTCATTGTCGTATCTACTAAGTCAAGCGACAGTATATATCAATTTGCCAAAAAAGAAAAGAGAGTATGTCAAATGCACTCTTAGCGTTTAAGTTTCTTCTCCATGACAGACGACATACATTATATCATCGCTAGGAAGAAAAGGAAGAAGGAAAAGCAAGTGACAGAAGATGAACATTCGATTAAGAAAACCTTAAACATTCGATTAAAGAAAACCCTACTTTTAAAGCAGGAATCTCTCTGCTATCTTTACGTCTATCTCGGTAGCCTAACGCGATACATGCAACGCATGTGTTTATCTTTAGGGCAAAAGTAAGTTGGACAACTTCTGCGCTTTTTGACCTTTCCATGTGAGCGTCTACTCATTCCCTCAACCCTCGACGTTCAGCTAAAGGCACCGCCGACTACCTTTGCCCTGATGGGGAAGTATTTTATCCGTCTCAATTTGGGATCGATCCGGGACTTTCCTGTCTCGCAGAACACGCTTGATTCACAGAGAAATCAAGGGTCGTGCAAAATACGGATGATAGATCTCGAGAGAATTTAGAAGGCCGACGCCACTTAGGCAAAAGCAAATCCTAAACACGCTAGAAAAGAAATATATAGCACTTCGATAGGTGAAAGATTAACTAACGGAGTAGCATGATTATCCTTTTGAGGAGTATAATCTAATGATTAATGGTCTCATGCGCTACTGATTATTGAAAAGGGAGAAAGGAAAACATGAGTTGTCGTTACATTTTAATAGAAAAATGATATTTAATACTTCAACTAGACACTTATTTAGTGAAATGACATAGGCATTAATGTCTCGAAATAGATCGGATTCTCAATAAATACCTCATGAGTTCTCAAATTATAGTATTGAAATATCTCAATTATTTTGGTATTACGTGTCTCGAAAGAACACAATGGAGAGAAAAAGTATACAGTACTATAAATGATTTGTCTTTACAACTACACTAGTCAAATTCATATACCCCGACATGACTAGTCGACAAATTTCACAGAATTCATCAAGAGGTAGGAATCTTAATAGAAGCGACACTTTCTACACATTTCTTGTCAATGCTAGTGCCATCTCAACGTGTATAAATAAAAGCTGCGGAAGCATTTCTTCTTACCTACAAACACTCACTTCTTTGCGATGGCAACAATATTTCCCTCGTCACCAGCTTTTCCGGGGCAGCAACAACCAGCCGGAGAAGCTGCAGTCGCCAACCCTGAAGCCGTGGCATCATCATCGACATCATCCAGTGGTTGGCAATCTTCGGGATCGATCGGGCCGTTCTTCGGGGTGATGTCCGTGCTCATTGTTCTCGCCGTCATCTCGTGCGTGGTCGGCCGGATCTACAGCCGGAGAGCCACGGCAAATACGCCACTGGATAGCATCAAGCAGAGAAGCTGTTCGGGGTGGGTGAAGAGGCAGTTCGACCGGTGTACTGATTGTATTCCCGCAAAGATGGCGAGGATGAAGGTTTGGCGGAAACGGGGCGAAAATAACGATGATGCTGAACATCCCGAAGCTTGATTGATATTTAAAATGCCATGGATTGGAGTTCTTTGGTAAAAGTAGGCTAATAAAGACAGCAATCTTTTCTACTGTGATTGATCATCAAAAGGTCCTACTTGTGATTTTACGGTCCTAGTGTGATTTGGTCCTCTAGTTAGGACCTTCGTTCTTGAAGGTGATTCTGATTCAACTCTCTCTCTCTCTCTCTCTCTCTCTCTCTCTCTCCCCTACCTTGTAGAGACTGAGAAAACAGATCATAGTGCTTGACAGAAGATATGCGCTTTACCATTATACTGAATTTACGCAGCGAGGCCGAATTTTTTGAAGGCTTCTTTCTTGTATGGTAGAAATGTAGCCGTCTGAAGAATCTGAAACTGGGATTAGAGGATAATCGTAGGATAGACTCGGATTAGGATTTTCCCTTCAATCCTCTCTCCATCGACAAGCTTGGTCCATCAGAAAACCCGTGAGTTTACTCATGAGACCATCACATCCCTCCCCTCTAAACAGACTATCAAGATGAAATCTAGCACGACCATCAGGGAGATTATTACGCGAGACGCTACTTTTGTCGGGGAGATTCAATCTCCAGAAAAGAATTATAAAAAGATGGTAAGACAACATGGCAACTAACGAGGATACGGTGTGATGAGTAGATACAGAGACAGATCCCCTCAACTTTGCCAAGGACAGATGAGCGTCCCATCATGATTATGCTTAAAATAAAACTTAAAGCTCTTTAGTTTCGTCTGATTTCATTTTGTACAGAGTGCAATTCATCGACAATCCATGCGCAATCGGTCTCCTGTATTCCGCCACGGCAATTGAGGGAGCGGAGCAAGAGTTGATGCAGATGCTTCACATCAGCGGGCAGCAGATAATGACTCTGCTAAAACGTCCTGGACCATGGACCCCATGAAGTTCTAAGGGTACCTTCTTACTGAACTAAGGCTCAGTATTTGCTTCCATGAACCTTTAGTCATTATATTGTCCCGGATACAACCAGGTGGAATCCAGTTTCCTATTTTCATCTCACTCTCTCTCTCTCTTGACATCTGCACGATCCTTTTCACTTCTACGACGAGAAGAACTCCCAGGAGAGTCCCTACTTCCATGCCTGCGGTGCTTCCTTCTGCTGCGCCTCTTTTCTCGGCGAGATTCTCTCCTTTTCTCTTTAGACCTGGAGTGACGCCGATCACGATGATCGCTCGAATCACTTTCGGAGTCGCTGCTGTAGTGGCTTCGCTTAGAGCTTTTTCTAATTTTTTCATCTTCTGAGGACAAAGGGCTCCGGTTTTCACGGCTTTTAGATACTGCTTTAGAATTCCCATGATCCTGAGGCAAGTAATCCACACGAATTTTCACTGATCTTTCCTCAGATAACTTGTCATTGCCATGTTTGCCATCTTCCCTTGGTCCTCCAGAAACGATTTTGTTCTCTCTAGGTTGTAGGCCTTCCCGAGCAGATTCTCTGTCCTTTGGCAACTCGTAATTCTGGGAAATCCTCTGAGGAACAGCAGATGACCTATCGCGGGCTGGGAGGATATTAATGTCTCCATTGCTAGTATGGGCAATTTCTTTCTCACTGAGATTCCTGTCTTGGTTTGATGAGATAGGTCCATCAGCAGGGACCTCTAGACCTAGTTCTTTGCCCAAAGATTCCAAAAAGTCACCAGCTATGAGACGGTTCAATGTTGCATTTGCTGCCTGAACCTTCTTGACTGGATTTTCAACATTGTTCACGATGGAAGTTTCCTTTTCCTCATCAGAGTCATCAGAGAAAATGGCCTGGGGAGCACAAAAATAATCAGCAGACAAGATGAAGAAAGAAATATGTCACCAGAAGAAGAAAACCAACTGCAAACAAATAAGACAGGCAAAAAAAAGAATGCAAGCAAAGCAACTCATGATAGATATGAGCATTTATATTTAACAGCATTTTCAAGCTTCATCCCATCATTTATCCCTACAAAATAGGCTTGTGTTCCCATCAAGAACAGAGCCATAGGCTTAAAGCATGCAAAGAACACTCGAGGCTATATTCAGATGGTAATGTGGAGAAGAATAAAAAAATCAAAAATAAGCACACTTGTAACTTGACAGTGAAAAAGTACCTTGTATAGGTCAACTGGCCTCCCGACAACTTCGACTTCCACCTTATCTTCCGACGTATTTTCATCCATGTCATTACTTCGTTGGTTATCCAGAGGCATAGACAACGCATCAGTGCTTGTAATAGCTGATTCTTCCACTTTTGTCAGATTGACAGAATCTGGAATGAAAAAAAGAGAGTCCATCTTGCTCCTTGCCCGCGGAGCTGGTGGTGGCTGCCATATATTCAAAATTAATCCTAAGATATACTAGGAATCAAGGTGTAAATGATTATAAAAATCACCGAATCAACATGAATTTAGCATTCATCGATCAAGCTCATTAACCATAAAAAATCATTTGCATGACCAGTAAGGCCAAATGATGATAAATCTAGGATAATGCAACCATAGAACCAAGATATTTAAAGAGGAGGAGGAGGTGGAGGCAAAGAAGAGCAATTCTGTCTCCGTGTTCTTCTGATTACTTTTAAATTTAAAAAAGGGATGATGTGCGAACTTTTTGTATGCAAAAACAAAGCTGCACATATTTTGCCTGACGAGGTTTGTCACCACACAGATAAATGAAACTACCAGATGACCAAATAGTACCTTCCCCATGTATGGATCAATGAGATCAAAGCGCTTGCATAAGATCGGTGAAGGCCGCCACTGGAATTCTTCCCTTTTGGGGTATAGCTTCTTTGTCATCAATTCTTCGTCTTTAGAGCTTTTAACTTGCTGCATCCAAAAACATTCATAAACAAAACGAATGAAAGCTTTAAAGATAAAAACCAACTCCTCCATCATAAAAGACGCACCTCTATCCCTCCAGAAGTAAACTGCACACCACCAGTCAATGAGGACCCCATGTGGTCCTCAGTGAACTCTTTTCTCCAATGGCCCTTCTCTATTGCCTCAGCTGTAGCCTCAAAATCTAATCTCTCACGAGCACGAGCAGCTTCTGACATTTTATTTGCTCCTGAATCAGTGGAACGGAGTCCCCCATGGTACTTTGCCTTGAGAAACTGCTCAAATCTGTCTTGCTTTGCAGGATCATCTCCAAACGGCTTTGAAACTTGTGCAATGTCACTCTGGAACAAAGAACAGATATAAATAAATTTCCAAGAATCCCAGCGATGAACCAAGGATGGAGAAACAGTTAAAAAACTAATGTACTAACGAGAACTGAAGGTTTTGTGAATGTTTCAGACAGGTCACACTGAAATTTCACATCTGCAGGCACAACAGATGAGCTGGGAGTCGTCCCACTTCTTTCCAGAGGCCTTTCACCTAGGATTTTGCCACGGCTCTCTGCTGTCATCTTTGGGACATCCACAGATAACTTTCCTTCCATATGCGGCTTACTTTGATTGCGTTTCTGCTTTTCCTCCCAAAGCCTCCTTTCATAATATCCACAGAAATCTCCTCCATAGAGAAAGCTAAATAATGGATTAGATTGATTCTTTTCCCGAGAGAGATCCTCAAACAGCTTTCCACATCGAGCCACTAAAGCTGCCACCCCCTCAATTAAGAGCTTCAGATTACTATCCTCCGGAGGTGGAGACTCTGGTGGGGGAGGGTCATAAAGGGAGCGATCAGTCTCACGAGGCCCGGAAAATTTATGGTGAGGTTCAAAATCCTTTGGAATTACAGGGGGATCAAATCTGGACGACCAAGTTTCATGTCAGCTATGAGGACATTGTCTCAAAGTTTTCGCAAAAGCAAGAATCAATAGTCAGCAGTTCAAGATCTTAAAAATGATATTTAACCTGAATGGCCAAAATAGACCCACCAGTTGCAAAAACAATAGAACTAAACACAGATCAGAGGCAGCAATTTCAAATTACCTCTGAAATTGATGATCGGAATTTGAAGCAAGTTTAAAGCCAGGCAGAATCCCATTTTCCTTTCCAGTCAATCTTGGCCTGTCCTGAAATTCCAAACTAGGTCTTGATGGCTCTTCTACTTCTTCGACAAAAGATCCAAAGTCATAACCTGAGCAAAATGTCCATTATGTGAGAAATTAGAGTCCTTGAAGAGAATTTTCTTGAAAATCTAACAAAGAAATAGTTGGGAATCACAGAGAAGTAGTAAATATTCAAGATAAGAATTTGCATCATAGAAAAGATCAACATTTGCACAGCATATCTCTTGCTTTTGAGAAGTTAGATCATATAAAAAATATATATTATCAAAAAAAAAAATTATATTGCCCCAAAAAAGGAAATGACATCAACCGAGATTTTCCTCATCCTAACTCGACAGTGTATCAAGATAACGAAATAGCATGCGAGTTTACTAAAAGAAAATAGCCTCTTCTGCCTTTACATTTAAGAAAATGACAGAATGTTCCAGTCCATTAACAAGTACTAACGGAAAGATCAATCAGGAGAATCGTAGACCTTTCTACCCAAATAAAGGTAAGAACACTTATGTCGGAACAAGTACCCGATATATATCCAGTTCAAATGCCAATGTGCCCCCAATAAAATTACTCACCGGATGCATAGACATCCTCATCTTCAGCATCAAGTTCTTCAAGGGCACCAATACCAAAACCAGGAGCAATATTTCTTGCTGAGAAGACCCAAACGATGACAGTAGTCAACCCACTGACATTATTTAACCCAAAGCAATGACATAAGATCGCCCTCACTAAACCAATGACAAAACAACTCATCCAGAGCTCTCCTGAGAGGGAAAGGCAAAAGAAATGCACAATGGAACCAAAAACGATTTCTCACTTCGCGACCCTGCAAAATAATATAGCTTACACTTCGAAAAATTATCTTTCGTGACTCTGCCATACGCATGCTCTCTTCCTCCAGATGAGCGCAACCGTTTCATTTCTGAAATATGCAAGAACGAGGCTAGTGAGCACAAGCTGTTGCAGAAAGAAGGATTGACAAATTATTCTTATAAGTAGTTACCCCTGAACTCTGGAGTGGAAAGAAGGATTGACAATACTAACCCCTGAACTCTGGAGCATGCTTGTAAGGATCATAACCTAACCCATGCAAGTCTTGCTTTGGGTTCAGAACGTAAACCTACAGCAGAAAACATAAGAGATGCAATTGCCAGCTCAAAATCTTGCATCTATATGGGATAGAGATAGCCCAAGTACAAGACAAGTACATAAGGAATCACAAATCCTAAAATAAATTAGCAAAAAAGCCTTCTTACAGGAGTACTTTTAGAGGATACGGAACCAGTATCTGCAGGAAGCTCCAGAAGATCTTCAAAATCACCATTGATAGGCTCAGATTCAGGCTGTGCATTTGTTTCATCAGATGTAAATGCCAGGAAAGCTTTCCTAGCTTCCCTACGTGCATCTACAATTAAGCGAGCCATTAGACGGGATAAAAGCCAGGCAACTCAAAAGGCACGGTCATTTAGAGCTGTTAACGGTAAGAAATTAGAGTTTCCACACCAGATTAAACAGCTAGAATGTAAATAATAATCAGTGGAAGGTGTCTAGACTAGACAAAGACCCAAAACATGCTCTTCCAATTGCGCCCCTTATAAAGGCCATTTCACTTGGCTAATGACTAGAAATGTAAAAACAAAAAATGGAAGGTTTCATCATCTATAGACTGAATGAGGACCCAGAATCTGCTCCTTAAATTCTGCCCCTTATAAGGGCCATTTCACTTGGCTAAACACTACCTGAATATGTTATAGAAACTTATGAACCACCCATGCAGGGTTGTAATCATGAATAAACTACAAAATCCACCATCCTATGGTCTTACATATGGATTCTAAAGTCCTGGCCAGTAGAGTTGCGGGTAAGATAAAACCACTGAAGCATGTCCTATCTGGCATACAACTGAAGCTGTATAAGCTAATGGCACCTTGACCCTTTTCAAGACAAAAACAGCAAATGATGCAAACTTCCAGTGAGTCAATGACACAAGGATTTAGCCAAGTACTTAGTACACTAATATTAACTGTAGTTAGTTAACAAAAGAAACATACCATAAAGTGATTTAGTTTGTGAGTCCTTGATTGAATGACCATGACGCCATCCCATCTTCTTGAGCAATCTCACGCCTATATGAGAAGATAAAGGAAATCAATGCAGCATAAGCATATTGCCAGCAGTGGAAAAAGAAATAATATAATTTAAAAGTAATTGAGGAGTATCTATAACAAACCAATAGATTCTGTCACCGGAAGAATGAGTTCATCGGGAACAGGTCCAGGAATAGCTGACTGCCTGAAAGAGAGAAGATACATCATAAGCAGACAAAATAAATGGTGTCCAATACAGATGGAAAAAACATCTAGCAAAACACAAAAACCAATCGTCCTGCATAAAAAAGGTTCGAGGGACTTGGATGGACTTAAAGTAAGGTGTGTGGCTTTGTGAGCTCCTAAGTTCAATTGTCTGACCAAGCTAAAGAACTCCAAGAATTTTGATTTCAAAACAGTATATTTAATAGCTGTAACGTTATAAAGTTCCAGACAGTTTGAACACCATCACGACATAACCAAGAAAAAACTATAACCAATTAACTCCCATTGTATTGCAACCCAATCAACAGGCGACCACATGATATTAGAAAGTTTCGAGATGCACCTATGTTGTTGCTCCTTTTCTGCCTGCTTGCGAGCAAGTTCTGCAGCTGTAAATCCAAAAGTATCAAACTGGGACGATGTTGCCAAAGAACGACCCTCCAGCTCCTGAATTGAAATTAGAAATAATGTTCTACAGTTATAACTACAGCTATAATATGAAAAAATGTCCCAGAAATACATATATAAGTTGAGCATTGTTACATATGTCTCGAGAACACAGTGAAAGAGCAAGCTATTGTCTAGTCATAATTAATACTGAGAGAGGAAGGGACTGGTCATAAACCGTTCCAAACTCAGCCAACGTTAGCAGTACAACAATAATAATTACCAAAAGCAAACTACACCAAACCAAAGCTGAGATCAGCTGATTTATGGTATTGCTCTAGGCCCCTTCCATTTCAGCCGCTAGTTGTCGTAGCACTTAATAAGCCCAGAGGGCTTGGAAAGCAAACTTTGATACTTGTTGTAGATTGTAAGCAGCAAGCCTACTATTATCACAGATGTTGACATATGATTTATTAAGAAAGGCCTTCCAATCCAATCAAGCCTACCTCGCCCTCTGTGGAATGATAATTCGAAAAGGCTCCTCTGGATGCCAGACCAAACAGCACTCCAAACATGTGAAACCAAGTTCAACACTTTTACATACCACTAGCACTTTATCAAAGGCAAGTGCAGCATAATTTTTTTCTAAACTCAACTTTCTTTCATAAGTGAAAACAGCTCTAAACTCTACTATTTGGTGTGCACAAAACACATAAAACTATGGGTCAAGGATAGACAGGTCATACTAAAAAATCCTAAATCCTAAACACCAGAGAAGTCCAGCTGTAGATATGTTGAGTTAATAGACGCAACCATATAAATCTGATAGAGAATCCAAATGAGATAATAAATCGCCATATTTACAATTGTAAAGGCTAGTTCTTACGCACATGTGCGCATGCACATATACAGCGATTCTGGTAAAACTTACAACTTTCTCGTCTTCATCTAAGAAGTTCAAAATGCTCTGCTGTTTCACTTCAGCTCTGCTCTTCCTGGATGATGTGAATGACTGTGGAGCCCACCCTGAAATGTTCGCAAGAGAAATCGAAAATAAAGGTTTCTCCAATAAACATGTGAGCATTCCGATCAAAAAATGAGACCTACCCTCTTTGGAACCCACTGAATTGTAATATCCAGCAGAATAACCTCCAGTAAATGCTCCATGGAATCTTCTCCGACCTTCTTCATCTCTGACCTGGAGAATTGCAGAAGGAGGATAAACTAATGTCTGTGCACTCAGCTTCACTGAAAAAATGTCTCTTATATTTGACAATTCAAACAAAGGAAAAACACTTCAGTATGTGCAGACCGACAACTCGCAATCTCACTGCATAAAAGTCCATTCCCAGAACTGGCATTGAACGCGAGAGCAAGGCATTTTTCAAACAACACAGAAGGAAAGTCCCCTGCAACTCTTGATAACCTTTTGTGTTATTTGCTGTCGAGAATTGAAAATCCACAGAATTCACCGACAAAAGAGTGCCAGGAAACAGTCGATTACACCGTTCCAGTGTTTGTAACCCGAAACAACATTACGTCTCGCTATCAAAATGAGGATTTACGCCACTATCAACACTCCAATCTTCTCGGCAGCTCAACATGTCACAACTTTTCATTGAGAAACTAATCAATCAAACGCTACATAGGTCACTCATCTAAACGACCTTTTCACAGCTATCCTCATTGCCACAAGTAATTTCAGCCAACTTCTCCGATATGAAAAGCCGGAAAAGCACAAAGACTTCGCATCGACACGGGAACTTCGAACGCGGAACACATGCTTCCCCATATTTCCAACGCCAAAAAAAAAAAAAAAAAAAAAAAAAAAAAAAAAGATGCTCGAAAGGGGGAGAGTTACCTCCTGCTTCCACGCGGGCAAGGTTCGCAAGTTCCCGGAGGCTTCGGCGAGGGCCTTCTTCTTGCGGCTCGACACGTCCTCCTCGCGCTCGATCGGCGTGCCGTGGAACACGAAGTCCTCTTCGTCCGAATCCATCACCATCTCCGTCGGATTGAATCGATTCGCGGCGACTCGGCCAGAGCTCGGCGTCCGAGGATTGGAGGATTGGGAGGATCGAGAGGAAGATCGAATCGGCAATGGTGGATTCCTAGGGTTTAATCGAGAAGAGGCGAGAGAGAGGTTCCGAACGAACGGACCCTGCGAGTGGAGAGAGTATCGAAGGCCATGGAGGCTAGAGAGACGATGAGAGGGAGAGGGAATTGTCCCGACGGGCGGCGAACGGAGGAGGGTACGATCATTTCTCCTGCTCTGTTTATTTCACAAAAACTATAGTATATTTTTCAAAAATATATTTTTCTGAAAAAATAAGAAAAATTCCAAATAAAAATTTAAAGTTCCTTCATTTCCTTAAATAAAGACATAAAATGGACATCATTTCAAATAAGGGATCAAAATATCCTCATTTTATCAAATAAGACCTAAAAGTGGACATTTCAAATGAATACAAATGTGACCATAACAATCTAAAATAAATGCCTAAATTCACTAGCTATGGAAGGCAATTTCATATTTTTAATTTTTTTCCTTTTTTCTTTATTTTTTAATAAAAAACAAAGTAAGAAAATTAAAACTTAAAAAAATGGTAAGTGAAGTCATTAATGCCTAGGCAAGCCAGCCCTCGAGGAAGCCCGATAGCCCTCACCCAACACCCCCTAAAACTAAGCAGCGAGGTATGAGGGTGCCAGGTGAGGGTTGCTGCCCTCTTTTGTCT
This sequence comes from Eucalyptus sp. ANBG9806169, assembly GCA_014182395.1. Classification (NCBI taxonomy): domain Eukaryota; kingdom Viridiplantae; phylum Streptophyta; class Magnoliopsida; order Myrtales; family Myrtaceae; genus Eucalyptus; species Eucalyptus sp. ANBG9806169. Next base: position 26,067,862 of record CM024583.1, read on the forward strand.
TTGGCATGGGCCAGCAGGCAGGCCCTCGCCTCTGGTTAGTGGAGGTCATTGACCATCGCGGCCACCGCCCCACCGACGATGGGACAGCGGCCACAATTGGGAGGGCCTATGTTTTTCCTTTTTTTCAATTTTTAATCTAATTTAATTTAAATTAAAATTGTGTTTGGAACAAAAATATCCCTAATGAGCCAAAAAAAAATTGCCAGCTGATAAGGTTAGATCATTAATTGAAACAACCATAATCACTCCAGCCCTTCTTTAAGATTGATACAGTCATCTCAAACTCTTATTTGAAATAAAGTTAATTTCAAGCTCTTATTCAAGAAAATTAGAGTGTTTTGAGCCCTTATTTGGAATTTTCTTAAAAAATAATAATATTTTTTGAAATTTAACTAAAACCTGAAAATAAACAAAAATATGTATTTTTCATCATTTGGTATAATTTTAATTTTAGGAAAAATTAACTTGAAAATTTATTATTGTTATTTTTTTTTTACTTTTCTTTCTTTTTCATTTTCCTTCTTTTTTTGTTGGTCGGAACTTTGACGACAGTTGACAATAGGCCACAATCGATGACCAACCTTGTTGGCATATGGTGACCTCAAAGCTCGCTTGCCAAGATATGGTGAGGTCAAGGCGAGCTTTGACAGTCTAGGCAAGCTTGACCTTGTGTTCTTAGGCGAGGCTCCACCTCACTGAATCTAACAAGGTCAAGCTTGCCTGTGACCAATCGTTGTGGTTGAAATTTTGAATTTTTTAGATATATTTTTAGAAGAATGAACATTTCATTAACCAAGGACCCGAGCACGGCCTTTATAAGCCCAATCTCAGGTGTCGAGACATCAAGCATAAACGCCAAGGGTTCGAGTCCGATCGTCAAAAACCCGATTCTAAACATGGGGACCTGGTAACCACATTGAGTTTTTCATGCCAAAGCTTAAAGTTTTTGAGTTCGAGCTCTCGTACATTGGGTCCATTTAGTTCAACTTTAGCGAAATGACTTTAGAAAAATGCAAATACCTTTGAGATAAAGGATTTTCCAAAATACTATACTGTTTAGTAAATTATAACTTCAAATAGCATTAGAAAATAGTTTTGACATAAACGTCATTTGATAAAGCCCACATTTACAAAAGGCTTTTGCTTCTTTCTTCTTTTTTTAAGTTTAAAAATTGGTTGCCAAACTACCAGATTTGGCAACCTAACGTAGCGCACTTAGGCAACGTCACATGAGTCATGGGTCGCGTCACCCTAGGCGATGGTCTCCCAAGCGATAATGGCGATAGCCGGAGAAGCTCAACTCTTGGGCGGCAAATTGGGAAAGATGAACGATTGTGATGAATGGGGAAGAAGATGAACGATGACAGATGAATAGTGCACTTGCATTTCTAAAATGCCAAAAGCCCAAAATAAGTCTCTACCTGCATTGAGCTTTTAGTATTCAAAATGTTAGCATTTGGCCAATGAAGTCTTAAAAACACTTGCCAAACGCTTTGTATTTTTCCCAAAAGGCCCATTGTAAAAGTTGGACCAAATGAGGCCATAGTCATATCACAGAAAAATTTCCTTAATTTAAGTTTTGATGAGAATATATATTTTAGCAAATCAAACCCAGGAATGAGGAAAATGTTTTTTTAGAAAATGTTTTCCTTGAAACAAACTTAGTCTTTTTTTTTTTTTTTTTTTGCCAACCTCTTATTTTTAATTATGTCCATTTTATTAAGAAAAAATTTGTGCATTTTTTTATAATTCAGCGGGGGAAAAAGAAAAAGCAAATAATTTGTTTGAATTTGGTTAATTGAACTTCAATATTCCTTATTTTGGTCACATTATATGTTTTTTTTTTTTTTCGGTCCTACTCAAACTCTCATGTTATTTAGTTACATAGCAATGAAATAACTTTTGAACGTAGGCAATTACCTGCATCTCAATAAGCCAGGTTTTTTTTTATTATTATTTTGGTCGGATCAATGAACCGCTTTAAGTGACTCAATTAAATGAGCATTTAATTTCTATACAAGCTTTTACTCGATTTTTCTTACCACTTCAATCGATTTTTTGTCCAATTCCATTGAATTTTCAGTCTCCAAACTAGAACGATATATACCGCAATCGCAACTTCAATATACTAATAGTCTCTTATTTTTCCAAAGTAAAAAGATAGTGTCAACATATTCCGTTAATCAAGTTTGACGGACTCAATAAAAGGACTTGATGATATTAATTTTGGAAAATTTTAAAATTCAATCGTACTTTTTAAAGGTTTTATAATTTTTTTTGGTCGGTAAGGTTTTATAACTTAGTTGCATCTTTATGGGTCAGGCAACTTCCAGCGGCCCTCGGCTGGGTCGCGTGACCCTCACCGAAGGTTGGGCGACCTCAGCCGGTGGGCGTAGCCCTTTGCTGGTTCCGGCGAAAGGTTTAATTCAATTTAAAAATAAAAATAAATATATATGTTATACCCATCAAAGTCCATTGCGAATGCTGAACCAAACACGGCCTTAAGACTTCCGCATTCTTGCACACATTTAATCATGGGATTGGGCCTCGGGACGCATCCTTGTTGGGCCTGATGGAATGGCGGGCTCTACAGTCCACGGGAGGTCTGCAGGCTCAGTAGCGAGACTTTTGTGAATCTGTCTTCATCCGGTTCAACATTGCGAGGCCAACTTAGGACGTGTTTAGTCATCGGGGTAGCAGGCCGCATAGGACAAAATCAGGATATCGGCATTTGTACAAACATTTAGAATTAGGATAAGCCCAAAAGAGTTCACCTATCTGCCTCGTCCCACCTGAACAGAATAAAATAGGAAAGAGGCAAAAAAACAAAAAAACGGTTGGCATCACTAGCAAGTAGCAACCGCCACATACTACACAGAGATCACTTGAGATAACACACTGTTCTCTCTGTTTTTAACCTTGTCGGGATGGTCGATAACCACAGAAATTTGATAAAGCAATCATCGCAGTACTTATACCTATATATCGATATCTAGATCGGAATGTGGATTTTTCTCTTTCTCTGGCGATAACCGTGACAAATGCAATCACTACCATGGTTGTTGTCAACGGCAATCAAAACGATAGTGGTGTCCCTTGAGGTGGATGACCCTATGGAGGTGATGACAGATAGGGATGTCAAAAATCGAACCGAAAAATTCAGCTTTTTTCGGTTTAGTTTTCATTCGGTTTGATTCTCATTAAAAATCAATTTTTTTTTATCGATTCGGTTTTTATCGGTTAACCGAATCAAACCGATAAGAGTTTATTTATTGGAAACGAAAATATATACAAAAAAAAAACAAAAAAAAATGCAAAAAACAAAAATCGAAAGCTGAAAACCAAAAATCAAAAAACCGAACCGAACCGAAATTTCGGTTTGGCTCGGGTCTTATTCGGTTTGGTTCGGAAGTTATTCCAAACAATTCGGTTCGGTTTTTCAAAAAAACCGAATCGAATCGAACCGTTGACACCCATAATGACAAATGACCCTATGGAGGCGATGACAAACCTATAGCCACCAAACGCGACCTTAGGATGTATACTAGGGGTATCCAAAAACCCAACCCGACCCATTTGACACCCCTAATATATTTATCTTCTTCAATTAACGTTTTTATTTATTTTTTTAACAGGGCCATTGAAGTGTCTCATGAGTTTTGATGGAATTAAAACGTTGATTGTCCCACGTTCGAGAATTCCGTCGCCCACGTAGAAATCGTCGAATTTAGAACATTGTCCAAACATACATGAACTGTGTTTCCTGTGGTGTGTTCTAATCCAAACGGACCGAATCGCTGCTGGTAAAGCGATCAAAGCACGCACAAACCAAATGCGGGGCGATATTTTCAGACCGAAGCGGTTACTTGGGAGCGAGTTCCCTCCGACACGACTCATTATCTTAATCACGCGTGATCAGACGACGGTCGTCTCGAGTCATTTTCCAAGTCCCGAATTTCGCCTGCAAACGGACAGCGTGCAGGGGCGTGGGCAGGGGGGGGGACGCGATCCGGTCCGATGTTGGGGGCGTGCCGTGCCGACTGCCGAGACGTTTTCGCCGGGTGTGGGCAACTTAGAAAGCTTTGCCTTTGTTTATCAGTAATCACGCGAATAGGCGTACGTAATGGTGGGGAGGCATTGTTCCTGCAACAAATGCAGAACAATATTGGATTACACATAATCCACATAGGGGCGACACGTCGCCGGACTCGTCTCGACGTCGCCTTCCTCCCCGTGCAATCAGATTTTTGGTTTCGACTTACGAAAATCGAAAATATATGCGAACAACTCTCGGGTGTCGGGATTCCTTGCCCCGATCCGTACGGTCGAAGTCCATTTGCAAAAACATCAATCATAAAACATCATACAACATCATAAAACATCATACAAGTCGGGAAAACGCTAACACGGCTCGATACCAATGTTGGGTTCGTTCGATCCCAAAAGGGGATTCGGCACCTAAACCGAACCCCTAAATCAAATGCGGAAGATAGGCCGACTCGATTAGACACCGATCCGTATTGAGGAAGAGATTTCATCCCGTTCGATCCGATGTCAAGATTCAGAAATGGCGTCGCATTCTTGGCCTTCGACGGTCAACGTCTAAATCGAAAAGTCGTTCATTCTTTCTCATCATCCCTTTTATACGCCCTTTCCACGCCTAGAACATTGTCCAAACATACATGAACTGTGTTTCCTGTGGTGTGTTCTAATCCAAACGGACCGAATCGCTGCTGGTAAAGCGATCAAAGCACGCACAAACCAAATGCGGGGCGATATTTTCAGACCGAAGCGGTTACTTGGGAGCGAGTTCCCTCCGACACGCCGAGACGTCCTGAATTTCGCCGGGTGTGGGCAGGGGGGGCGACACGGGACTGCCGAGACGGATGCGCGGATGCGCCGAGGTGTCCACGTCGGAGGTTTTTGTTCCGTTCGGAGAGAATTTTGGAACCGGACCAACACAGGACGCAGGGCAGCGGGGAGATGTCAGGGGCTCAGGTCTGGCGGCAGCAGCGTGAGGCGCCCTCCCTTCCTTTCCTACCCAACAAACGCAGGACGACGTCGAGAGTGTCCTGCAATCACTGTTCGAAACCACAGAGACATCCCAATTATTTCTGTTTTTTCTTCTTCTTTTTTTAAATTCAGTCGACTTGAGATTTCCCATCTCGCGTATTCTGATTCACTTTAGAAATTCGGAACTCTCGAAATTTAATCCGTGTCGCTCAAGCGTCGACGTGTAAATTTACTTGTCAATTTGTTTTGGTAATATCTAGAAATTTGAATAATAATCTGAATATCGATGGAAGAGTACTGAGAAAAAATGTGCGTCTCTATGCTGCCGCCACCGCAAGACTTAGGACTTAGGATGGCTCGGGGCTTTTCTGAGGCTAGTGGCGTGGACCGTGATGACGTTTTTTTTATCTTGCTTGTGTGTCTTCACATGAGAAATATTCATTTTAAGATTTGACGGCGATAAGCGTGTTTGTTTTTCTGGTCAAAGTTCACATCGGAGGGACGCTGATTATCGGGAGAATGTGCTAAATGTGTGTTTTTCTTTCTGGTTTAGTTTGACAGAATCAGTATGGACAAAAACAACTGTTTGTGTCTTGATGTAAGAGCAAGACACCAGCTCGTCGCTGCTTTTGTGCATTCAAAGTCAAAAAAAGGAGTGAGTCAAGAATTCTCTCTCTCTCTCTCTCTCACAATCCCAAACACTCGAAAGTGAAATTACACACCCCTTGTCCCCCCCTTTGATTCCTTTCCTCTTTCCCTTTTATGTTTCTCACAATCTCTCTCTCTCTCTCCTATCTCTGTGAATATGTTGGTGGGTCAGGTCACAGGTGAGTGTTTCTTTTGTCAGGATTCTCTTGTACTACAGCAAAAGGACTAAGAAACAAAGGTTTAATGAGCCAGCCCCACAGGTTCATTAAAGAGAAGAAACCAAGAATCTCTCTCTCCCCCCTCACCTGCAGGCTGCAGATTTATTCACTCCTCCTCCCTCCTGGAGATTGATACTCACTCACAGACATGAAGCCCCTCATGGCAAGGAACTCCCAGGACTTCTCCTCCAAGAGGCACTTCCACTGGACGAAGAAGGTCGGAGCCGACGAAGAAGACCAGGAGCAGGAGCGAGACCGTGCTCATGGCGAGCATGAAAAGAAGAGCGGCGAGTCGCAGGACAAGAAGGGCGGCGAGAAGGTCGCCGCCCCCGACTCGGTCTCTCCGTCCCCGGGCGCCAAGAAGAAGCTCCAGGCCATTGCCGTCTCCAAGCTCCGCTCCGTGCTGTTCCAATTCGCCAAGAACGTCCGGTCTCATTCGCCGGGCGGCGGGGGCGGCGGCAGCGGCCTCGGCCCGAGAGTCGTCGGCACCATCTTCGGCCACCGCCGGGGCCACGTCCTGTTTTCCTTGCAGAAAGACGCGAATTCTCAGCCAGCCTTCCTGGTCGAGCTCGCGACCCCCATCAGCGGGCTGGTCCGGGAGATGGCCTCCGGTCTGGTCCGCATCGCGCTCGAGTGCGACAAACCGGTCCCGAACAACGGCACCAACGGCAGCAACAGCAGCAGTAACAGCAGCAGTAACAGCAGCAGCAGCAGCAAGAGGTTATTGGAAGAACCCGTGTGGAGGACTTACTGCAATGGCAAGAAGTATGGGTTTGCAGCGAGGAGAGATTGTGGGCCTAAGGAGTGGAAGGTCCTGAAGGCAGTGGAGCCCATCTCGATGGGTGCTGGCGTCTTGCCTCCGGACGATGAAGAAGAAGAAGGCCTGGAGAACGGCGGTCCGAGCGGCGGCGAGGGTGAGATGATGTACATGAGGGCCAAGTTCGAGAGGATCGTGGGCTCGAGAGACTGTGAGGCCTTCTACATGATGAATCCAGATTGCAATGGAGCTCCCGAGCTCAGTGTCTATCTGCTCAGGGTTTGAAGAGCAAGATGAATGGCATGGATGCTGCTCTCTCTGTCTCTCTGAACTCAGTCCTCGGAGGGACTTTTTTGTTTTGGGCCTTTTGGGTTCTGGTGCAAGAAGGATGCTAATGGTCATCTTGTTTAGCTGATCTTCAAATCGAAGCCTAGTTTAGTTCCTGTCTTTCCTCTGTTCTTTTGTCCCTGTTTCTTTCCTCTGTTCTTTTGTCTCTGTTTGTTATGTTCTTTGCTTTCTTGGGAGGTAGGGAAATGGTATACGAGGGGGGGTATAATGTGGTTTTTCTCTTTGGGGGCTGGTGGGCAGTGGGGATCAGGTGAAGTTGTATATGTATAGTTTCTAATGAGTAATCATTAATGAGGAGGAGGAGGGTTTATGCAATCAATGATTGCTGTTCGCATTATTCTCTCGTGTCATTCATCTCGCTTTGCCTGAATTAACTCCAGGGTAGAATCTTGTCTCGACTTTACATGAATTTTCTTGTCTGCTCTTTTCTTCGACACCGACCCTGAATTTTCATGCCCTATCTGGTCCTCATCTTCACCGCTGAGGAGAAAAAAGATCATGTCTAATGCTTCTGCATATTGTCATCTAGTCAAATTTGTACCGACTGCTTTATGTGGACTGATGAACCATTTCGAGCCCCAGTCTCGCTCTTGCTCAAGCCTGAAAAACGAACGCGAGAAGTCCCAATCTTGCTGTCGGCACAATCAAGATTGGATCCTTCAGCTTCTCACATGTTAATCCACGAATTGAACTAGGCTTTGAGCACTCGGTCTTAAAGTGGAAGAAGTTCCAATCATGACCATGCGTTGTGTGATTTTGAGTGGACTGATCCCAAGGTATATTTATTGGAATTCAATCATAGAACTCATCAAAAGCAGACTAAGCAAAAGGGAAAAAAAAAGAAAAAAAGGAGAAAATAATCCCAATCACTGTCAAGATAGTGCAGTCGAAATTTTGGCTTTTGTTTTCTAACCTTTATCTCGTTTGACCACTTTCCACCCTGGCCAACCTTTCCTTTTCCCACTTTGGAACTCTTATTTCTGCCCATTCAGTGGCTGCACTATTCCCGTTCAAAGTAAAGCTCGCCACTTTGTGAATTTATGTGCAAGTAAATTAAAGGCCAAAGCATCTCTCCTCCCTCGCGCAATCATAAGCCTATCCAGAAGATCGGCATCGTTTACAAGGCTCTTACAATGCGATGTTCGGGCATCTCACTCTTTCATCAGTCTAAAATGCTCAGAATATGTCTCGCTCTTTTTCTAAATAGTGAACAGTCAGAAAAGACCGCACCACCCTCGTTCATTTCTGCCGTTCTTTTTCCTCGATTCTGTCGGTAGAAGTTAGAACTAGGAACCTCCTCGTCCAGGGCAGGAGGCAATGTGGCCGCTCGGGGTTTAGCCTCGTACCATCGCAGCTGCGGGGACTGTCTGCCCCATTTCAAGCTCTCGCCCTGAAAATGAGAAAGGGGGCAAAGTTCAGGAGATGTGGGTTACAGCTGGGACAAAGAGATCCGTTGAGATCGATCCCCCCACACGAAAACCGAGGAGGCCCTTTGGAGGGGGTTTCATAATCTGCTCATCATTCTTCAAAAGATTCCTAAAGCTACGCCACTGTCGCTCAAAAGCAAAAGGCCCATTTGAACGAAAGAGGATGGAACCCCACCGGCCGTCGGAAAGACCCGGTTTCGGTTTCGTTTGGGAATGAGCTCGCGAGCACTGTTGTTTAGGATGCGTATGATTCGTTAGGGTGACTAAACGTGGAAGCATGATTTGATTTGCCATGTTATGATGAGCACTGTCATGGCTTCCGCGAGTTATGACGAGGATAACTTCCTTTTTAACAATCCATGGTCTTTTGGTTTCGCCAGGGGGAGATGATGAGGCGACTCGGGGTTAAGTCAAACTCTTGTTCTAAGCGATTTCATTATATGACGTCAGGTAAAACACGAACACTCGACGGTCATTGACAACGAAGTTGTGAGTACGATCAACTAGCGAGACAACTCGTACCGTACTCCTGAAAAGCATTAGACACCAGTACGGTGGTCAACTAAGTATCCTGAGGTTTATTTTCATGTGATTTTGCATTTTTTAGCCTCTGGTCACCGATGCATGTTTCGCAATAACTTTTCAATCTTAAAAGGAAAGAAAAAAAGAAGAAAGCTTCTCTTTCACGACGTTAATTTAACTTGGACGAGAGGTCAGATAATGAAATTCACACTCTACTTCTGTACTAATGATGGAATGACGCTAGTGGGACTCGGTCAAATGAATAGTAAAAATGATTCGAATCGGGCATTCCGTTATGGACGAGAGACTTATATGAAATGTTCTAGGGTCGCCAATGAAAATACCGTCATCATTTAAGCTAACAACAAGGGCTAGAAATCTATTATGGAAAATACCGTCATCATTTCATGGGACTGGAGGGCACTGTTGGCGATGGGACTCAAAGTTGCCAGAATTGCACTCGGGAAGCCCACCAAGAACGGCTGATTGTCTGCGGCCGTCTAGGAAAATCGCTTCTCTTCGGGACAATCATTCTCGTTTCAGGCGCAGGAGGTGTACCCCGTGGGCGCAGCTGTGAGTTGGGCGCAATGCTTTTTCGAGAAAGAAGCATGACACTAAGGGAAGCAGGAGCCTAGTTTTGTTCTTTTGTTGAGCCTACCATATTTGAAAAAGATGGTAGTGCTAAAGGTCTGCCTAGCCAACCCGATATGATTGCGAGCTGCGTGATCCCCCCCCTAGCTTTAGGTGGGTCTTGATGTTTGATTTTTCTTAATATGGTGTGGCGATTCTACTTTAACGAAAAGAAAAGTTTGGTAGGCCTCGGGAATGTTCATGTCATGAATAGCTAGAACGATTCATATTATGATAATTTAATGAGAAGTGCCTCTAGCGTTAAGGGTTGCACATTCTCTGGTTAAGAAAAAAGAGGTGAGAGCCGTTTTTGTCTGACTTTTGCGGTCACCGTTCTGGCTTATTTCTAATTTAGAAAAGGAGAGTCAATGTCTTATGTTTTCTTAGCGTCTTCAATTCAACTTGAGTCGAGGAAAGTGATGAACGTGGGTTTAGAGAAGGATGATGTAGAATGTGTGGCGGAACAATAATCAAAATACAATTCGTGATGTAGCATGTGAAAGTAGGCCTGCTCTCCCGAGAACGACAGGTTCACTTTTGAGCCTTCATAGTCAATTGACGATTACACAGTATAGTGTCCTAGGATTTGGGCTTGCCTTTGCATTTGTTTTGGTGGGTGGAATCACGTACGCCTTGAGCACACACAATTTCTCTCCAAATTAAATTCCAATTTATGTATACAAGCGAAGAGTAACCTAATACCATGGTCCCAAGGTTTCTCGCGAATAAAGGACCATCTGCGATTCAAAAAGGTTGGGCAAATCTCCTAAGCTGCGTTTGGTAGTCCGGATTTGAGTCTGGATAGGATAATTTGTTATCCTATCCGATGTTTGTGAATGTCTACCGAATCGAACAAACCTAGATACCTCCAGATAAAACGCTAGATAAAAAATCCAGGGAAGGGGGTGGGATAAGCCAAATTGGATAAGTTTTTTTTTTTTTTTTTAAGGAAAGAAATAACTTAACAAAAATATAATATATCATAAGCATCCATGTCAAATGGATGCATCCGCCTCTCCGATTCATTGTCAACCCTCTTCTCTCACTTCTTCCCCTATCTTCGCTTCTTGTACGCCAGCAATTGGGTGCCCCTTCATTTGGATCATGGACTTGTTGAATCTAATGACCAATAGTGGCTTTTTGAGACGAATAGGGAATAAGTTTTCTCATAGGCATATGTGGAACTAATGGAAACATTGCTTGTGCCACCTCAAACATCGGTGGCTGAAACTTTGGCTCCACCCGCACCACTTCATTGACAATGCTAAAATCCTTATGAAGTATGTTGGATGTCTTAAGGGAAGATAGGAAAATGATGATGGTGATGAAGCAACTATAAATCTTTGGTATCGTTGACAGCTTGGGGTGTCGATCGATTTGAGGCAATGCAAAGACTACTCTAGTGGTCACCTAAAATTCCCCCACCCTCTGAGATTTACCGATTTGCGTCGCCGTTGCACGGCAATGTTGGTGCTTGCCATTTTCAATGGTGGCCATTGCGGAGGTGGCCACAATTCCAAGATCTAGGGTTTTTCACGGCCTTTAATTAATTGTATTTTCTATTTTTTAATTTTATAATTTAAATGAATATCATATTTATTTTTTAATCTTATCCTGAAGTGCGCCAAACACTTAATAAGATTATATATGTCCGCCTTTATTATCCAAATGATTTAATATCCTATTTTATCCTATCCTATCATGATTATTATCCTGACGATCAAACGTAGCCTAGGGTTTCATAAATCTTCTAAAATATTCTTGGGGATGGACAATATGATAAATGTACCATATTCTAAAAAGCATTCTTGTCATAAATGTTGGCAGTTGATAAACAGGGAGATTCAATCTCTACCATTAAGATTAGGAAATCGACAATCGTAATGAAATGAACTCTCGTATAAATACGATGGCTAACCCTAATTCGTGTCCTCTTTGAATATCACTTGTTTGGTTATTGATAACGAAACCTTGGATTTAGAAGCTTTTGTATGGAAAAGTTTTAATACCACAAGAGCATTTGGCTAATTTGTGAGTATGTATAGATATTTTATAAAAATAAGATTCAAATCACATGAAGATACATTTTAATTTCGATGTGCCATGAATGACAAATTCAGTAAACTAATTCATATTCTTATCCTCATAATTCATTACAGTTGATTTTATTTTATTTTAGCTGCATCATTTCGGTATTTTCGCTGGGATTCATAAGATGTTTGGGGGATTTCTTATTCCGTGCAAGTCAAAATTATTTCTCGACGACCAATTATAGAATGCATGCACAAGAGTCTTAAGTCTATATTTGGAGAACTTGTCGACCACCTTACATTTTATCCATCCCGTCATTTTTAAAGGTTTGTCTGAAATAACTTTATTATCTGATTTTTGTTTTCAAATTTTACAGCAAACGCACTATAATTTTTTTCTAACGCAAAGTATTTGATGGATTTGTATTGACCTGTAACTATTATACCCAGTTTTCTCGTAATTTTTTGAAATTCATATAATATTTTTAAATTTCGGCCAAAAAAATATTAGCTTGATGACCTGTCATGGATCCAGAGGAGCAAACATAAATCTACACTCGTGGAGGCTCTTATTTAGTAGTTGGGCTTATTGAAGAGGGTAATGCTTATTGGGCTTTGGGCCCATGAGCGTGTCTAGGACTGGGCAATGCAAAATAAGTGCAAGATCAAGAGCCCTAGGATTCCACTTCCAGTCCTCGAACGATGGGTTTTGATCAAGAGCCCTAGGATCCCTCTTGCGTTTGTTCTTCCTCGCCTCCACCTCTGGAGAATTCTCTGGTTCAGCCATGGTAATATACGAAATATATTTCTACCGAGTAGACAGATAGGCTTCGAGCACACTCAATTTTTGTCTAAAGTTAAATTCCAACTTATGTATACAAACAAGGAGTAACCTAAGTTTCAACTTTATTTTGAGCATGGTGGATTTCAACCAGCAAAATCAAGAGCAACGGAAACGTTTGCTTCTCTACAAACTCATTTCTACAGCTGAATTGATACTTAAATTATATTTCGTATTTACGAAGATGAAAAGGTTCCCTGATTGATACCATTTGGCTATTTAGAATGACATGGAAGGAAAGTGCAAAATCGAGAATGAAAATAGTCACTCATGACATTTTTTTATCAACGCACAAAAAGTGTGAACTACTTATGATAAAGGAGAACTTAACAAAAGCACCAGGTAGCTTTTTGTATGGAAAAGATTGATACTATAACAGCACTTGGCTATTTTGTTAGTACGTGTTGATATCTTATACAATTTAATTCAAATCATGTGAAGATACATTCCAATTTCGACATGCCACTAGTGACAATACATGGTAAACTAATTAATTTTCTTGCCCTCATGATTCATTCCCGCTGATTATATTTTATTTTGATTGCATGGTTCATCTTGACGGGGTTGAAAACATGTTTGAGAGATTTTTTGTTTTATCGAATCCCATGCAAGTCGAAATTATTTTGTGATGACCAATTATAACACATGCGAAAAAACTTTTTCAAAAGTAAAATAATATTCACGAGAGTTTTCGGAAATTCATATTTGGAAAACTTGCTCACCACCTTAAATTTCATTTCTCCCTATTACATTTAAAGGTCCGTCCGAAATAACTTTTCAATTTTACTTTTTCTTTTTCAAACTTTATGGTATACGCACTATAACTTTTTTCTAACGCAAAGTATTTGAAACCTTTGAAAATGAATTCATAGTGGCCGGCAGCTTTATACCTAGTTTTCTCATAAATTTAAAATTTTCTGAAATTTATAATAATATTTTAAATTTCGGCGGAAAAACAAGATATATTATTACCTTTTGACTTGTCATAAATCCAGAGAAACAAACCCTAAAAATCTGTACTTGTGAAAATGACAAATTGGGCCGTATGATGTTGGGCTTTGGGCCCATGAGCCCGTCTCGGCCTAGGGCGATATAAGTGGAAGATCCACATGCCTTAAGGAACCTCACTTCCGCTCTTCGAACAAAGAAGTCCCCTCCCCCGTCTTCTCCAGTTCTTCAAAACCCCGAAATCCTAGGCTAGCAGCTGAGCCGCCATGGCCGAACCAGAGAATTCTCTAGAAGCGGCGGCGAAGACGAGCAACCGCAAGAGGAAGCGAAACAAGAAGGCCGCCGCGCAGGCGGGCGAGGAGGCCGTCGGAACGGAAGAGAGGAGCGGGGAAGGGGAGCTTCACGAGTCGTCGAAGGGCGCTACTCTCAAGAAGAAGAAGAAGAAGGAGAAGAAGAGCAAGGCGCTGGGGCAAGAGAAGGAGAAGGAGGAGGGGAGCGAATATGATAAAGACGTGGGCGGCGATGATGGGCGCGGCGAGGGAGAAGAGGGAGGAGAAGGAGGAGGGAGAGAGGAAGGGGAGCCGCGGGAGGCGAAGAGCGTGGGGAGCGGGATAATGAGCACGGTGTCCTTCGGTGACCTGGGGTTGTCCGAGCACACTGCCAATGCTATTAAGGACATGGGGTTCCAGTACATGACTCAGGTAAATTTGCCTCTTTTTGATTTGGTTAACCTGCTTTGTAAGTTGTTGGGAATTGTATGTAGTGATCTATCATATACTGGCAATAAAATTGGATGTTGGGACTGCGAATGCTTAACGGAGTGTTAAGTTGATCCAACTATCCCAAGCTATTGTGAAGAGGAAGTGGCAGTTGATGGAATTAGTGAGACTACTATGTGTAGCTCCATTAAGGACGGGAACTATGTCAGTCTCTTAGCTGTTTCCCAGTGATTTTCGGCTAACTTTAAATATGAGAGGTAATTTGAGTTCCCTGTGACTTCGGTGGATACCTTGGTGGGAATATGTCTACCAAAACAATTGTCTAGTATAAAAGCCCAATAATTTTAATGTCAAGAATCAATTCAGTCCATTTCCCCCCTGTGCTGTGGGGTGATTTGGGGGTATTTCCATGGACTTCTTTATCGCTATCTCGTTCTCAAGGTTTATGTTGGAATGTGATTGCTAATGCAGATCCAAGCCCGAGCTATTCCTCCACTCATGGAGGGCAAAGATGTCCTCGGTGCTGCAAGGACTGGTTCTGGAAAAACCTTGGCCTTCCTGGTACCGGCTGTGGAGTTGTTACATAGCATCCATTTTACTCCTCGCAATGGAACTGGTGTTGTCGTAATTTGCCCCACAAGGGAGCTTGCCATTCAGGTGAAAGATCTTTATCATTGCTGTTAGTTCCTACTATTCGGGCTGGTGTACCAAGTTGTCAGAAAGAAAGATTTGCATCTAATGCAAATTAACTCTCTGTGAATTACGATGGCTAAAGTTACCTGTTAAGATGATGGATGCGTTGACTAACATAAGTTAGCTCATGCTTCTTTCCTCTCAAGACACCATTATATTCCATTTGCAATCCAAACGTTTATAAATTTGAAGGAAAATACTTTTGGCTTTTTTTCCCCCTATAATAAGGTTTTGGAGCCCTAGGATTTCTAATTTACTCTCCGATGTCTTCGTTATGTTTTGCCAGCCTCTGGATTGACCACCCTGCAGGATAAAATGCCTTTTTGGGTGAATTATAAGTCCTCATTTGGATTTTTGTTCTCCTAGCCCCCTCCCCCACCCCACCCCCCCAAAAGTTGAAAAAATAAAACCCTGTCAATTTGTGCTCTACCTGGAATTAGTCATGTACAGCTCTTGCCCTTAATATTTGTTGAAATTTTTTATCAGCAATGACACTGATGCATTATTTAAACAGAGTTATAAGGTGTTTGTACATAGGAAAAGCGACATCAGATGAACGACAGAGAAATTTGGCTAAACAATACAAGATTGTAATTGCTTGTTTGTGTTTTTTCCATTTATTAATTTGTATCATTTCAATTGTTTAGACTCATGCTGTGGCGAAAGAACTGCTGAAAAATCATTCCCAGACACTTGGCTTGGTTATTGGGGGAGCAGCTAGAAGAACTGAAGCTGAACGTATTGTTAAAGGTGTTAATCTTTTAGTAGCAACCCCTGGCCGACTTTTAGACCATCTTCAAAATACCAAGGGTTTCATTTTCAAAAATTTGAAGGTAATTGGATGGATTTCTTAACTTGTTCTAAAGTAAGTGTTGGCATCTGAAAAATGTTGGCATCTGAAAAAGGTGACTTTTCTTATGTTGATTCTGCATTACATCTGCTGATTATCTTGCTGTCTACTTAATCATGCTGGTACACATGTCCTGTTATATGTAGTATGAATGTGGTCCAAGACGAGGTTCTCCATTGTTAGATAAAAGCATTCTAGTTGAATGATCTGAATGGGCGAAAAAAGAAAAAAAGATCCTGTAGAATTTTTGTCTCCCTTTACCCTCTGAAGTGTTCGATTAAGGATACAGTCATCTTGGAGTGTGATGTTATGGTTGTTGACTTATTGTGAATTGAACTGTTGACATGGTTCTCTTTAGAAGTTACCACGAAAACTGGTATCAGTAATGTAGAGCATTAGTCATGATGCACAGGTCCTTTGAAGAATATGAGTTTTTGCTTACTCCCTCTCAACCTGCAGTGCCTCATAATTGACGAAGCTGACAGGATTTTGGAAGCAAACTTTGAAGATGAAATGAAGCAAATTATCAAACTTCTACCAAAGGTAGTTTTTATTTATTTTGGTACCGTCTCTCCTTTATGTATAAAATGAGGATTATGACATGTTTTAAAACGTATGTTGTATTTATCATTAGAATAATTATAGCATACGTCACCGGTGTAAAGTAAATCATATGCTAATCCTCAATTCAAGGGTTGATGAGGCTGTTTTTGTAAGTTCATATTATACAGGCAGTGTGTGCTCTATTTTCCTTATTGTTAACCGCTGGTAAAATTTGACCCAAAAAAAAGAAAAAAAAAGCTTGTAAATAACATGGTCTTGGCTGATTTTACTAATATATGGGAGGATTGTCTCCAAATCACTTCTTGCCAATGGCCACTAGTTATGAAGAATCATTTCATTATTATGTAGATTCTTACCTCACAACAGCAAAATACTCTCTCTCTCTCTCTCTCTCACACACACACACACACACACACACACACACGAATGTGCACCCGCTGGTGTGCATGGCTGGCAGACTTGACAAATAAAGCTATGATGGCATTACTGTAGATGATGTTGATCTTTACTATGGAGTGAATCTTCTTATTACCTTGTAACGAGAAGGCAGATTATCCTATATCCATCGATCTAAGTGGTTTCGCTTGAGTGTGGGAGATGGCTAAAATAAGTGCTCAGTTACTTGGGTCATTACTTATTGTTTGTCCTTGTTTAACATTTAGCAGGCTTTGTAGCTTCGGGTTTCTTTTCAAAGGGAAAACTACGTTGTTCATATCCCATCAATGCATTGATTACATTCAGACAAATTCTTTGCTTTGTATAGTTTCATTTTTGTCAGACAAAAAGGAAAAACAAATTTGACTAAAAGGTTTTGGTTCACGGCATATCTGACTATATTAGGAAAAATTATTTTCATTTTCCTTTTTAGATTCAGGAAGTGGTGTTTCATTTTAATGGCAGTGTTTCTTGAGCTGATTCTGTCAGTTCTGAATGTGCAGAAAAGGCAGACGGCGTTATTCTCAGCCACCCAAACTAAGAAGGTATATGCATCCTGTCTTACATTTTTTAGTTATCATCATATTATAGGATTCAGTGTGATGCTGTTAGATTTATTCTCATGTTTTTGGTCTGTATATGGAGATAAATGAATAACTTAATCCGTAATATGTCTCCAACCCTCTGCTTATTGTGGATTCCCTCGATGCGCCACAGGTTGAAGATCTTGCTCGTTTGTCATTTCAAACAACTCCAATTTACATTGATGTGGATGATGGGAGGACCAAGGTAAACAGTCTGTCTGTATTTACTCATTGACCAGGATGGCAGGAAGGTCTTGTTTGCGTTCCCTTTTTTGTTTTTTTTGTTTTAGCTTTGTATTGATATTATATGTTTTGTACAGGTTACAAATGAAGGACTGCAGCAAGGTTATTGCATAGCGCCCAGTGCAAAAAGATTTGTTCTTTTGTATTCCTTCCTTAAGAGGAACCTGTCAAAGAAAGTCATGGTATTCTTCTCTTCATGCAATTCGGTTAAATTCCACTCGGAACTTCTCAAGTATATCCAAGTCGATTGCTTCGACATTCATGGAAAGCAAAAGCAACAGAAAAGAACAACTACTTTTTTTGACTTCTGCAAAGCTGAGAAGGGAATCTTGCTGTGTACTGACGTTGCTGCCCGTGGACTTGACATCCCTGCAGTGGTATGGTGCTGAATTTTTTTTATCCTCCTCCTCCTTCTCTTCTTGGCAAGTGCATATGTGCTTGATTGCAATTGTTTGTGCAACTTGTGTTATCAGTCTTTGACTGGTCTTTTGATTGGATAAACTTTTTGCCATCTTTATTGGTTTTCTTTTACCGTCTGAGTACATAATTTATACAATTGCTAAAGTTGAATTTGAGTAAAATCCTCTCTATTTTGGTGATAGATGTGGAGATTGTTCTTCACTGCTATGGTTTATTACAAACTCAGAGGAAGGAGGATGCATTAAAAATTGATTCTGGGTTAACATATGAAGCAAAAGAATAAAAATAATTTGTTATTCAGGTGGTGGCTTGTTGTATGTTCTTCCCATGAAGAATCAACTGCATGGTTGTCTATACTGCAGATATTTCCTACACTGTATATTTTGTTCTGATTGTTTAAGGGACTTTTTGGCGATGCAATTTACATACAGACTATCATGTAAAACTTTCTTTTGTTGAAAGTATTCTGTTAATATTCAGTTCATTGCTTATGTTTGTTTGGCCACTTTCCCCTTCTCCACATGTAGGATTGGATCGTGCAATATGATCCTCCTGATGAACCCAAGGTGCGTGATTTTATCTCATAGAGATGTTTATTTCCAGTCATATTCGATTCGGTTGTTTTCCTGTCAATTCGATTGGCTCACAGCATAGTTTCCCTGTTTCAGGAATATATTCATAGGGTTGGTCGAACGGCTCGTGGGGAGGGTGGGAAAGGAAATGCTCTCCTTTTTCTCATTCCTGAAGAACTTCAGTTTCTTCGTTATTTAAAGGTATTAGCATACAGAAATATTATATTGTTGGAGGCTCTGGAATGTATTCTTGTAGCTTTGATATAAACCCTATTCAGAAGAGAGAAAAGAGTCCCAAGTTTTCCTTCTGTTTCCATGAGAAAGCACATCTCAATTGTTAAAGATCAGGTCACTCCAAGAAAATCTCTGGGATCTAAGAATGGGCTTCACTTTTTAAGTGTAAAATTTTTTTGATTGGCATTCTGAAATTGTCCATTGTGTTTTTTAGGCTGCAAAGGTTCCAGTGAAGGAGTATGAATATGATGAAAAGAAGCTGGCAAACGTTCAGTCGCACCTGGTACTTTCTGCTTTTGCATGACTCATCATCTTCTTTACCCTTATAGGTGATTGATTGACGGCTTACCTTGTGTAACCATGAATGGTGCAGGAGAAGTTGGTGGCTAACAACTATTACTTGAACAAGTCAGCTAAAGATGCTTATAGATCCTACATCCTAGCATACAATTCACATTCTATGAAAGACATATTTAATGTTCACCGCCTCGATCTCCAGGTACGAAATTGCTCAACAAGACGAGTCTTGGTGTGTGCAATCATATTTGCGTACATCAATCCTGCATGCAAGCATTTGGACTCAGTTTCTCACTAAATGTGAACTGAGGATACCGGCATGAAAGGATGCTAGAAAAGTCCCTTGTAGTTATGGCAAATAGGAAACACACTATATTTATGACTTACATATTGTTGACTATGAACAGGCAATTGCGGCTTCGTTCTGTTTCTCTTGCCCTCCGAAGGTTAACCTGAACATCGAGAGCAATGCGTCCAAGTTCAGGAAAAAAACGCGCAAAGTGGAAGGAAGCCGGCATGGATTCAGTGACAGCAGTCCCTATGGGAGACAGAAAGAAGGTGATACAAGACAGTTTGTAAGATACTAGCAGAAACAAGCCACGAGATGATGGTTGTTCCTGCAAGAAATTTTGCTTGAAGTAGGTAGTTCCGCAGGAATTTTAGTTTCTCCCTTACCTGTTTGTATAATGTACAATTGCCATTTATTCATTTGGAAACACAGATCCTCTCTAGGATACGGCAGAAGAGGGAAAATACCAGAACGCGTATTGAGCTACTTGTGTGTCTTAAGTAGTGTTTATCGTATGACCTGGAATTATTTTGGGGGAGTAGTTGATGAATCAAATACTTTGAGGCTTACTCTTCGGCAATAAGCAATGTTCTTTTGGATTGATCAAGGTCTCATTTTTTTTTTTTTTTGGGTGAATACAAAGTACAAAATTAAGAAAAATTAGTGTCTTAGGTCTATGCCAATTTTATCACTAACCAAAACGTGGGTAAAATGTAGTATCCAAAGGCTTTGCTATGTTAACAATAGTAAGCATATCAATAGGTTGGTTGCATTCTCGAAAAGTGTGATGAATTTTGAACTTAAAATGGGAGCTCAATAATCTTCTAATATCCTTAAGTAGTGCTGGATCAATGTTATATGCTACTCTCTTTCGAGTTAATTTCAATAATGAGTTTGTGCAAACCCTGTTGCTTTGCAATGGTAAGTCTCTTTCATAGTGTCCACGGTTCAGCTTGTAAAGACAAATATTTTTTAAGAAATGAGGTAAAATCGTCAAGTCAGTCTTCCCCTTCATTTTGGAATAATGAAGTCCAGGATTATCTTTAGACGCTCCATCTGTATTCAGTTTAATCCATCTTAGTGGAGAAGGATCCCAAGTAACCATAATGGGAGAAGTACATGATCCATTTGTAGACAGGTTGATCATAGGTGAAGAAATGATTTCCTTCGTTTGTGAAATGGTTATTTGTAGGGAAAATAAATTTTTCTTGAAAAAGAGACTAGTTTTGCTATTGCTAAAAAAGTCATATGTTCACGGTAAAAGTGGTACTCCAATCATAGAGGTAGTTAAATCTCCTGTTGTCAACCAAGTTGAAGTTCAACCACTGAGAAACATTCTTCTCATTCATAGAGAAGAACTCTGCAAGACAATTTTGCGAAAAAATTTCACAAATATAACTTAACGAAGAAAGATCCACTGTTACTACCTTCTCACAATAGAGTATCTTATTCCCATTAGAAGCAATCGGCGGTTTGATAGCCCGAATTTTAAGGATTACATTTTCTAGTAAGATTCATTGAAAAAGCAAAAAGTTCCAATTTTTATTGCGCACAAAATCACAAACTTTTTTGTCTGTCTCAAATGGACGTAGGTAGGTAGAAACTATGTTGATAAATGGCTCCAACCCTAGAAACCATCCGTCTTTCCAAAAACTTACATATTCTCCATTTCCCAAGCTCCATGCGGCTCCTTCCTCTAAAGTTGGCCAAATATTAACAATTGCTTTCCATAACAACGAATCACCAAGTTTAGCGACATCAAAATTTCCCTATTATGAACAATATCTAAAGGTCCCATTTAAGCATTTAGTACTTCGTTCCCGACTTGCGAGGATCGGGGTGTTCCTACTAGCACACCATTTGACTGGTTTCTGTTCCAACGCCATGATCAAACGCATAGGGAATGAATGCAACAAGAAGCAAATTATGGGAAAAGAAGCGGTAGATGAATAATAAAGCATTCCTCTTGAATTATTTGGACTCCTAAAATGTCCACGATCAACATCATGGTAGATACCTCCTCTCATAACATAGTCTCCTAATCATAGCAAAGCCAAACCCTAATCAACACTAGTCCCTTCCTAGTGCCCCGGAAACAAAAAAGAACTGAAAAAGAAGTGATCTAGACACGTAATATCATGCAAAGAATGACGCTGCTAAGGCCGCCCCGGCACTGGCCAGCGAGTACATGGGGAACGGCCTTGGAGATGATCGAGATGTCGCGGTCGAATTCTCGTTCGCGGATTGGGGCGGCGGGGTTGCTTCCGTTTCCAACACTTTGATGATCATCTTCTCACCCCTCTCGCAGTGCCCCGCGACCCCGCTGATGAAGTAGAACAAGCCGGGCCGGTCGAGCTTGAAGACCGTGTCGCCGTTGTTGGAGTAGAACAGCGGGTGCGAGGATCTGCACTTCTCGTACTCCTCGCTCGTCACCGCCATCACCGAGTCCTTCTGGTACTTGAAATCTACAGGCGCGCACGAGGAGAGCGAAAAGGGCATCGAGATGAGGACGGCATGTCAGCAAAATCACGCGGCACGAACGCATTCGTCGCGAGCGGGTCGTAAACTTACGTATAGTGTCGTCGACTTTGAAGCGGTTCCTCGACGCCCACTCGTTGTAGATGTCTCTGTCCCTGTTCGATCTCCGGGCGCCCCAGCCATCGTCACCGCCGACCGTGAACTCAGTGGAAGTGACGAGGAATGCATGGAGGGAAGAGATGAGAAGGAAGGCAGCGAGCAACGGTTTGCATGAGCCCGCGCGGAGGGTCGCCATTGTCGTCAAAGTCTTTTCTGATTCTTGCTTAAGCAGATACGGATGGACTTAAAAAGAGTGACTAGAGTTTGTTTGTTGAGGGAGAGAGATTAGGAGTGAGAAGTGGAGGAAGATCTTTGACTTGGTATAACTTGTTCTTCGGTAGAAGGATTAGTATGTTGAGCAAATCTAGCTTATCTAGCCGTTGATGTTTCAAAGATAATTTTTTTTTTTTTTAATTGTGCCTCGAGAAAAAGATGCTAACACGACCGTGCTGCTGCATTTTCGATTGGGCAATAGCAGTTTTAATAGCCTTTTTTTAGATACTTATGATGCACAAAATTTCACTTTACATGTCACTTAATTATTTTTTGTAAATATCGTTTATGTTAAGTTCTATGCTGATGACATAATGGAGTATTATTACTCGTGCATTATCTTTTAGCATGGAAACACAGATTTTTGTTGTTGATCATCAAATTTATAAGAGTACTTGATTAATATATATTTCTATGGATGAGTCGAAATTCAAAAGAATGTGAAAGGTGTTTACGAGCAAAAACTGCATATCTCAACTCGTATTTGTTAAAAAACACATGAAAGACCATAATTTATCGTTCTATTCTTTGTTTTTATTTGGATTCTCTTTCTTTATTGACCTTTTTTTTTTTTTTCTGCACGTTAATCATTGTACCAAATATATCTTTCAAGTTTAATTGAACGTAGGTCATTAATACCGGGGAATTCATAAAGATCTATGTTTGTATAAATTCGGGTTCACGCCATGACAATTTTATCGACTAAAAAATATCCAAATATCATAATTTTTTAAAGGGAGTTCTAGCTGTTTTTGCCGGTTCAATCCGACTCTACCAAAGATCATGGCATTCTTCATAATCAGGCCATTTTACACATCGCCCCTTCAACTTTTGACGCAGCTTGATTTTCACCACCTCCGATTCTTATTCTCTCATCTCCATCCATGAAATGAAAAATTTGTCACGTGACTTGCAGGCGACACGTCTCGAGCTGGACTCAGCTGGAAGAGTCGAGACGTCGAGCTTCATGCGTTGGCGAACGACATTCGCTCCCTGCAAGGCATCAGTCGGAGCTCGTCGAATGGTCCTGTAACTAGAGAGAGAGAGAGAAGAGAGAGAAAGGAAGGCTGAGAGAATCGTTGGAATGGCGCAGGATTCAGAGAAGAGGTTTCACTCGATCATGGACAAGCTGTTCCAGTCCCCTCCGACCCCGTCTTCCAGGTTCTCGCCGTGCCCACAGCCTCTGTGTTTGCCCTAATCGTCGCCTTCCTTTTTCTTCTCCGGCTTTCTGGAGTGAGCTCCGAAAATCGGCGCATAGGAAATGAGATTTAGTCTTTTGCCTCTTTATAATTTTTTTTTTTTTACGTGATTATCTTGTCCATCCTTGCACTTTCATTCCGTTTTGCCTTGCCGCGTCCGATGGAATGCTCGAGGAAATAGGCTTTTACTCGATTCATTATTTGCTGCTGCTGCTGCTGCATACATGAATAGCAGAGTGTTTGAATTTTAGAATTTAGAAAATGAGAAAATCAAGCAAAAGGAGGCATGGGCATTGCATTTTTCCTGAATTTGTTTTGGTTATAGTGAGGTCGACGAGATTCTGATTTTCGATTGCCCTGATTTCCAGTTCGCCTGGTTCGCAACCGTCGAGGGGAAGGAAGCGTCCGAATCCGGCTTCTGCATTAGCATTGGTGGATCCTAAGTCGGGAGTCGATGCAGAAAACGAATTTCAGATTTGGCGGCCTCCGGTTGGATCATCCCAAGCTCCGGAATGCAGACCGTGGGATCGTGGTGACCTCATGAGGAGATTATCCACGTTCAAGTCTATGACATGGTTCGCCAAACCTAAGGTTCTGAAGTAACATCTAGTTTTTCAATTGGCGGACAGTTTTGTGTTTTGCATCCGTTCTTATTGATGTCATGCTCGTGAAGTGTTGTCCTATGTCGGTCTTTGTGAGAAGTGACTTTCTGTTGTTAGACTTTGTACAAGGCGAGAAGATTCGGTGGCCTACTGCTGTTCTTCTAAGAAACTTTGCATAATTAGAGAAAATTTGATAGCTTTCCTTTTACTCTATAATTCTTTCTCCTTTTGCAAAAGTTGACTATGCTTTTTCTTGCATTTTAGGCTGTGAGTGCTGTAAATTGTGCTAGAAGAGGCTGGGTCAACGTTGATATGGATACTATAGCATGTGAAGCATGTGGAGCACGAGTACTTTTTTCAACACCATCATCTTGGTCACGGGAGCAAGGTTTGTTTTTGTTTTTGTTCGCTCTTTAGTTTAGTTGAACCTAACATTTCGTGGCCTTGTAATGTTATTTCTCTGTAATTTCATCCATCGCAGTTGAGAAGGCAGCTCTGGTATTCAGCTTAAAGTTGGACAATGGGCATAACTTACTCTGCCCATGGAATGACAATGCCTGTGATGAATCTCTGGCTCAGTTTCCTCCCACATCACCTCCAGTTCTGGTTAATCAATTTAAGCAACGTTATAGTTCTCTTGTACAATTATTGGCTCTTCCCATCATATCGTCCACTGCTATTAAATCAATGACAAGCCCTCAACTGGAAAATTTTGTTCGAGATTTTTCTATGTTGAAGTGTGGTAATGTGTCTTCTGGCTTGTCTTTGGCAAAATACACTGGAGATGGTTGTGATCAGGAGTCTGCTATCCTGTATTATCAGGTCAGAATCATTCCCTTCTTTTTTTGTTTTTATTTTGTTCTTTCTCTTTTGTGGAACAGAGAAGGGGTTTGAGACTTTTGTTTTATCTTGATTATATTTGGTTCACTCTTTTTGGCTCGGTGACTTTATTTACTAATTCCTTGCTAGCAGTTTCTCTCTCTCTATTTGTCTGTGTGTGCACTTCTTATAGTAACTACTTTTCCCAAACGACATGCAGGCAATAAAACTCATAAGTTTATGTGGCTGGGAGCCTCGCTCATTGCCATACACGGTTGTCGGCAAGGACACCAATATTTCGGATTCATCATGTAGAATCTCCAATAAAGAGAGCACACTTATCTGTATTGATTCTGTAGGGAACAATAATACTGCAGCGGCAAATGGAAACAATAGGGATTCAAAGGACTCATTATCCGATCCCCACTCTGTGGTTCTGGAATGCAAGCTATGTGGTGCCACCGTAGGATTGTGGGCTTTTTCCACAGTACCTCGACCTTTGGAGATATTAAGACTGGTGGGGTTTACAGAACTTGATGAGGGGATGAATTCCAGTACCCATGAATCGGATCAAAGAAACCATACTGATATCGGGACCAGTGCCTTGAACACAACATCAAATAGCCAAACTCCTTCAAAGGAGACGCCGTCAAACTTAAACTTGAGTATTGCAGGGGGTCCACCTCCAACACAGCAGAACTTTAAAGCTACAATTTCTTTGCCTGTAATTGGCAGGAATATTATTGCTCGGTTGTCTTCTGATTCTGATCTTAGAAGTCACCTATTTTCTGTTCGAACTGAGAACCAGTTGCATTTGGAGAGCACAACTTTGTGTGAGAAAAATAAAGAAAGCGCAGAAGAAACTGATAGGTGTACAAGTAATAAGCAGCCTCCTTTGCATCCTGAAATTACCGTAACAGGTGGAATTGATGCCCAAGGAACGTTGGAATCAGTTACTTTGTCCGGTCAAGAAGTTCCATTGGTTGCCCATGCTGAGGACCATGGAGAAGAACAGACATGCTCTAAAGTGCAAACTCACTTTTCCACCGAATCTAGTTGCCAGGAAGGGCATGGAGATGATAATGAAAACGGAGTTCATGCAAAGAAAGGAGTAGTAGCCTCCACTGAAGGTAAATGATATTCTCTCTTGTTCTCTTAGCTTTCAGATTGTATTGCTGGGATATGAGCTTTTCTGTGTTTCGAAGATATTAAGAACCATATCACCATATTTGTTTGTGGTTAAAATTATTGCTAACTTATGGAAAAGTTTCCCCATCTGTGCTTGCTTTTGAAACGTGTAGACAAATGTTGATGGATCATTCAGAAAGTTCTAACTTGTAGCACATCAAAATCCTCATGTTTATACTGTTGTGGTCTTGTTCAGCTGAAAAAAAGGCTGTAGTCATGCTAGAGAATGAATGAAAAAGTATCCTGGAGTTCATGGGTTGCAAAAACCTCTGAAATTGGCAGTTAATTACACTGGGGGGGGACTTTGTGGAAGATGAACTTTACTGTTTCCGTCGGAGGTGGTAGGAGTTTTCATGTACATTCCCATAATCTTCAGGTGTACCCAGGCCTGCATCATCTTACTCCTTATGTTCCCTGCAAGTATTGGTTAAACTGGTGGCACCGTTTATGGAGTTTTTCATCTCTTATATGCTGTCCATGGTCTTTGATCTTTCAACATGCTTTGACTATAATCAGCTGTTGATTGTGAGTGATTTTGCGAGTCCTTTGATGGCGTGTGCAGTATCATATTTCCACCATTTTTAAATTTAATTTGGATCGGTAGCCAAAGTATTTAAGTCAATAAATTGAATGCCAGCAAATCCCCTCCCCCTCCTTACCTACCGACACTCATCATGAGGATATGTGCATGTGCATTGATAGACTGCTGAAAAAGAGGAGCAATTTACATGGATATATTAAAAAACGTGTGTACTAGTAGGTGTTGATTGGGAAAGGGTTCCTCTTCTTGGTAGGTCATACCTAGTGGTGAATTTGTAATGCTTCAGGTTTTATTGCTGGTTGTCAGGATCTCATAGATAATATCAAAAAGGCCAAATGGGGCATGGTGAGTCCTAAACCCTGCTAATCATGGGTTTTTTTTAATTGAATTGAATAAAAAGAGATGAACGTAGTTTGAGAAGGAGATCAAAATTCAGTGCTTATGTCATTGAGCTGTTATCCTTGACAATTATCAAATCGTTTGGTTGCCATAATAGTGCTTGAGACAGAAGACTTCCCATGCAAGGGGATATCAGGCCCTGGGTCTACACTAGGTGGTATACTTGGTGAATTTTACTTCAGTTGATTTCATTCTTGTTCCACAAACGTTATTTAAACAACAAAGGTCTAATTGTTGTTGTGCACAATAATTAGATTGGATTGGTTCTTCCTATGTAAGGATGCCAGTATGCAGACTGTGGTTCCTGTACACTCGACCGTCAATTTTGACAAAACAAGTTCAATGCAAGATGATTTATAAAACCAAACCACATCAGATGTGCTGCCTTATTGCATTGTTGGTGTGACCTATGATAAATTTGGGTGGAATTGACAGCTTCACCAGATGTTAATAAGTCTTTTGTGCAAAAGAATTGGTACAAGTTTTCAGTTTCAATTATGGGAAATGAAGTGAAAGGACTCTTGGCAAATATATTTCTGTTGATATTTTCATCCCGAGTGTTGATTAATACATTCTCATACGAGTGACTTTTGCGTTATCTTAGTCGATGTCTTGATTCTATGTCAATATTAAGGGTGAAGGAAGATGGAAAGTCTGTTCTATTCTTTGGGATAGGTAGATAGAAATTCACTGTAGGGCACTGAGGGAGAGCAAACACCAAGAGGAATCCAGTAGGTTTCCTGGTACACATCTCTACAAGCACTTTGGACTTTCCTCCTTTTGACTCAAGTTGCCGAGTTTAGTTGTGCCACATGTAACTTGATCGGGCGGAGATTAGAACTTGCCTCAACTAAAGCATAACTGATAGCCTGTGCTGCTAATCACGTGTCTGTGGTATAAAGTTGACTCTATTAAGTGCTTAATCACCACGAATTACCAACTATGTTATGGGCTAAAAGCTTTTTCAGAAAATTAACTGTTCTTCTGCGGTCTGATGTCTGAACTGTAGACACATTCGACTGATTTTCTATCGAAGAATCCTGTTCAAGGTTGATCTAGATCATGTAGAGATTAAGATGAGAGGCACTGATAAGGTGGATATTTGTATGAATTGCATTAGTTTTGTGATCAAGTAGATGGTGACGTGGAGAAAACTTTTCATACTACGGTACGACAGCTGATGCAACTTGTGTAAACATGTGCTATGGAGGTGTTTGCATGCCTAGCTAATCAGAATAACATTGTTAGATGGAAAGGTTCCTCTAAGCATTTGAGAGTGTATGTGAGAAGCCTGATGGAGAGATATAACATATCCAGCAACTACTTTGCATTTATATTTCCTTTAAATTTTGTAGGGTGCTGTTTCCCAGGGTTGGGTTGAGAATAATGACTGATCATCTTAGAGATATGATTGTGCTAGCCTTTTAAGTTCAGGGGCCATCTGGGGAAGCATGACTGGCAAGTTTGATTAAGAATTTTGTAATTTTGCTGAACTCACTTAGATTGGTTTTGCAACAAGGTCATCCAGATACTGAAGAATTACATTTTTTGCCATTACTACGGAACAAATATGTGGCGATCTCAAACCATCGATATCTTTCAAAATTATTTACTATCGGGTTAGGGGACATAATAGAAATGCATTGCAGGATCACTCTACTGTTCTCTGACTTCCAATCTTCTCTTCCTTTATGAAATATGAAATGATTGCCCTGTTGTTAGTCTTATTACTCTATGAGAGTGAGACATCTGCATCATAATCTTGATTTCCTTACTACTGCATCACTTGATTGTTGGACGCTTTTCATTGGTTCTTCCTTGTTATCTCAGAAAAGATTAACAAGCACCAATCACTGGATGAAGGCATGCAGTTTGATCCGCTCAGACAGCATAGACATTTTTGCCCATGGATTTCAACAACTTGTGGTGCTATGCCGGGATGGCAACACACTCTATCCGCCTTACACCGTGAAATGGATGCTTCTGATTCTGTAACTACAAGATCTCCTTCATCGGATTCCTTTATTAAGGTACTTATGACTACTATTGCTCTACTATAAAACTTTCTGTGATCAAACCTTTTGCAAGAAGGTCAAGTGGTAATATTGTGCACCTTTTGAAGCTTTACTGTTTGAAAACGTCTCTCTCTCTCTCTCTCTCTCTCTCTCACGCGCGCACAATCTTGAACAAAGAAACAACCAGAAGAGTCAAGCGGAATTTAGGTAGTAAAGGAAAGGGTCTAGTGTCCATTGCTTATGTTAATAAATGGGGGGCTTGATCATCTGAGAGTAGTACTCTCTACAAGCTTAATTTCCAATTCCGTGTCTCTGATAATGTTCATCATGTTTCTTATATATTTGTGCAGGTGGACGACCCAGTCACCTCAGTGAGGAGGCTTTTCACATCAAAACGAATGAAGTCCACTCATGGTTCAAGCTAAAGTCTTGAGTATTGGCAGATCAAATGGTGAGGACGGAGTGCCGTCAATCCATGTGTTAATTTCGCGAAGCATCAGCAGGTCACTCCAGAAAGGTTCTTCTCATTTCTTATGCATGCCCAAAATTGGAGGTGCTGCTCTTGGCAAACATAGATGAAACGCTTGCTGAATGTCCTTTCTTGGTCTAGCCCAAAGTCAAATTGAGTGCTCGTCTTTACCTTAACCTATTTTTTGTGCTTTCAAATTTTTCGGCTATTTAAATAGCAAAGAAAGTGTTCTTATACATGGGTGAACTTTCTCCTCTGAAAAAAAATACGGGTGATGAAAATTTTGCTAGTAGCGTTCCTTAATCCAGCAGACCACAATTTGTGACTAGCACCTTGGAGTATGGCCGGTTGAAGCCTCTTTCTGCTACAACAGCCCGTTTATCTCCGATCAGCTTGGCAACCCTGCCAACCAATTTGAAGCATTGTCATCCCAGTAAAGCGTACCTTTAAATGAATTTGACTTGAGTAAACCAAATCAGCACATCAAGTTCTTACTCGGGTATCAGTTAGTGATTATTTTAGGAGTGTCTTATGTGCTTGCACTTTAAGTCAAGATGCCTTACATCTGAAGTCTGACTTCTATTGGTTGTCCAAATGAAAAGAACAGAAACTTCCCCCTTAAAGAACTAACCTGAAATAAGGAGAGCTGGTATTTTCTTGCACAGTTTTCACCTGGCCTATCCTCTTAACAACCTCCATGCCCTCCAAAACTCTGCCAACCACAAGAGCTGAAGCATCAAGTTCTGGTGAGTCCTTAATGGACATCACGAACTCGCTCCCATTTGGCTCGATTCCAACCTCCTCTTGGTCGATCTCTAGCTTGCCCTTCCTCGCGACCAGCTTCACCTTTGGAGGTGGTTTCAATGGATCCCTCA
The DNA here is from genome assembly GCA_014182395.1 of Eucalyptus sp. ANBG9806169. Lineage (NCBI taxonomy): Eukaryota > Viridiplantae > Streptophyta > Magnoliopsida > Myrtales > Myrtaceae > Eucalyptus > Eucalyptus sp. ANBG9806169. The sequence continues at coordinate 26,098,101 of CM024583.1, forward strand.
CAATTATTCCTATCGTTCCAGCCAAATTCTTCGTCCCCAGACATTTACCATTCTCTCTCTCCCACTCCAGCACCAAACTCTGGTTTGTCAAATCACCGCCTGTTCTGTTTGCTATCTCAGCATCCACACCATATGATCTCACCCCGCCATGTTGTACATAGCTCGGCGTGATCTTTGCAAACTCTTTCCGTCTGTATGTGATTCCCGCAGCTCCACTGACGAGGTTGCTGAATCTTGCCGTTCCCACGGGAGCATCATCTCCGTACAACCCAATGACAATCTGACCTGCCGGGTCCCCATCGATGGATATGTCCAGAAATGCTTTCTTTGTTAGGACTTTGTTGGTGCAACCTGTGTTGCCACTGCTCTCTTTCTCTGGTTTCTCATCAATAGTGTTGGTCTCTGCCTTCGGTGGGATTTCTTCTGCTAGCGCCTTGGTGTGGTGGAGTGGTTGGAGTGTTTGAGAGCCCAAGAGAAGAAGTAAAGAAGAGTTAGCACATAAACCAAGGTTTCTGCGTGAGAGCTTGAGATGGGTTTGCTTTGTGATTGGAGGAGATGGAGTAATGGGAGTGTTTTTGATTTGGGGTAAGCTGGGTGGATGAAGAAGTTGAGAGGACGGAAGCAGTTTTGGCTTGTGGAGCATCTTTACTGATTGTAATTTGCAACCTAGGGGTGTCTCAATCTCTCTAGGCAAATTTTGGCAAGCTTTTTTGTTCCTATGAGGTTGAAAAGGTTGTGGATAAGAAAGGATGAGAAGCCAATCAAATGCTCCAATCTGCGTCAGATGTGGGCCACAAAATACGTTCATGACCATAGAGCAATTCCTTCTCTCGACTCTTGGAAAGAAGATTTAGCCAAAGCGAACTTCTGGTGGGCAAGCAAAGCGCAAAGAGAGTCTTCACTCAGAATCTCACGAGATTGCTGAAAGTGGAAGGCTTCTTCAATCCTTTTCACCCGTCGAACCCTTTCTTACCTGATTATGTAGAAAGTTTGCCCCTGTAAATTTGCAATGGACGTGGCAAGGGTATGAGCACAGGTTAACTCACTTTCAAAAACAAACGCAGTAAAGAAATCATTCGAGATGTGATGATCAAATTTCAAATAAATCATCTAGCATATAAGGTTGAGATTATATGTTGGGTACTGAAAATGGGTCAATTGAGAGTATAGGTTGTCCCGTTTCCACATATTAGATGAGGTCAATCAAACACTTTAATACCAGACATATTAATACAACTACAACTCTTCACAAATGCTAATGACAATGCCAATCTCAAGCAGTACCTATATTGCCTGCCAAATTCACCATCAAAATCTCAACCAAATGGAGTTTAACATGGCTCATTTAGCTAACGGAAAGATGACCAACGGGTGTATTCTCAACCAAGTCTAGGTTTTGCTAAACTGCATGCTTCTTCACCCCACGCGTCACTTTGCATGTCTTCCCTCCCAACAAAGTAGCATCAACTCAACACCTGTCCCTCAAAACCCTAACTCTTCCGCTATAATCCTTCAACACTTTGACCCACACAAACGCTGATTTCACCCATCTCCACCTTCTTGAGCTCCTAAAATCATCACTCCGATCAATGGCTGATCGTCACTCCAGCCCAGCCCAAGTCCAGAGAGCCCCAAGACCCACCGACGCCGCTCCGGCCGCCACCCCTGGCGGTGCCTTCCTCCAGAAGCTCCACGAGCGCGCGCCGAACTCGGCCCAGCTCCTGGGCTTCCTCAGCCTCCTCGTCTCCGGAGGCATCTTGCTCCTCCTCACCGGGCTCACGGTGACCGGCACCGTGATTGGCCTGATCCTGTTCACGCCGATCATCATCATCTCAAGCCCAATATGGGTCCCGCTCGGCGTGGCCCTGTTCGTGACCGCCGTGGGGTTCTTGTCCGTGTGCGGGTTCAGCATCACGGCCTTGGCTGGCATGTCGTGGCTGTACAGGTACATCCGTGGGTTCCACCCGCCCGGGTCGGACCAGGCCGACTACGCGCGGAACCGGATCTTCGACACGGCCCGCCACGTGAAGGACTATGCCAGAGAGTATGGTGGGTATTTGCATAGCAAGTTGAAAGATGTAGCTCCCGGGGCATGAGCACATGAAGAGAGAGAGAGAGGGACTATATATATTTGGAATTTGATTGAGCGGCGATCTTGGATTTTTCTTATCGTTCATTTCTATCATCACTTTGCCTTTTTCAGCTTGCTTATGTTCGCTTTGGCTTTGATGTTATGTCTGTACGAATTTTTGTCCTCTTCTCCACTTTATATGGAAATGCATAATGTTGGATGATGGACCCATAATTCGTGTAATTCCAAGTTAGCTAATAATTCCGCTTTGTCGAAGATTGAGATTTTTCTTTATTGTGGATATAGATGAGCATTCTCCTTTTCTTTTGCAGTGGCATTAGTTATTTACTTATGCTTTGTAATTTTGTGTTTTTCATTTATAACATGCCTAAAAAGATGCATACTTTCAATGTTGATTGAGAATTGATGTTTCATATTTGGTCCCTTTGGATCGCTTCTTAGACCAGAACCATTAGTTTCAAATTTCTACTTCTCTATACATATAGCATAGGATCTAGTTTGGAGGGTTGGTGGCTAGGTCTGTCCTGGAGTAGGTTGATACATGAAAGTGGATGCCTCAAAAAACTTAAATATCATGACATTTCATCAATGGCACATGATATTAGGTGGATCTTATCGTCTATGTGGAGAAAGGGGCTTTGATCATAATGCCTCATTTTAAAATAAGCTAAAAATGAAACACACTCCAAAAAAGAAAGAAAAAAGAAGAAAAAACTGGGGTAGTGGTGAGCTTCATTGATTGAGTAGTTGTGGGTAGTGATTTTTGAGATTGACCTTCAAATAAGGACCTTAATTCTATTGGATTCAAAGCTTGGGAGAGTTCTGGGGTTTTCATTACCTTCCCAGCCTTTCCATACTAGCAAAAATGCACAACATGACATTGACAGCAACAGATAGTAAAGATCGTTCATGGAAACTAAGAAATAAACAAAAGCAAAGTCACAGAAAAAGAGACACAGGATAGTAGTTTAATGGTGACCATGTACTTCTATTTAAATGCATTTGTGATGTAGCCCGGCAGGGGACTCGCGGGGTGGCGTGGCGATCTCGGCGGCAATTGGTCTAGCCTGTTGCCATTCTCATCATAGTAAATTACGCCGGAGAAGTTCAGCGGCTGACATCGATCCCCCATCAGGATCGTCCTCTGCCACACCCCTCCGTCTCCGGCGACCTCCTCACCACCATCTTCTTTGTTGTAGGCTGCCTTTTTCTTGTTTCTTCTACTGACTTTCGTGATGAAGACCTGTCTGCCGGGACTCCTTAATGGTAACTTCGGCATGAATCTTGAACTCTTTGGCTTGGCTTTGATGAGCTTTCTCGAGATTTGGCTCGCTTTCTTGGTGCACAGGGCCATGAGGGCCGACATGGACACGAGCAAGCTGAGCGACAGCCGCTTCGCCGAGCTCGAGCCGTGGCCTTGCGACGCATGGGTCATGGTTTGAAAGATATGGAGAGAACTGGAAGGAAGATTGTAATGCCTGCGAGTTTAAATTTGAGCCTTGTGCTTGTGCTCGAGTATTTTATACAAGTTGCTGGTAGTTGGTATCTTGTTCGGGCCACCGGTTATAGCCGGTGGTTTTGGGCACTTGTGTTGTTTCTTTCTCATTCTCATAGTTTCTCTCTTTTTCTATAGTTGGGCTAAAAGTCAGCGTCTTAATTATATTATTCCTCTCATAATATTTCTTCTGATGGAGCTGTATTGATTATTTCTTTTGGGGGAGATATTAGGAAACTTCGGTGAGTTGAATGTCTGTCGAGCTTATCCCTCAAAAGCTCATTTGAATCATTCAATCTGGCTCAACTTCTGAACTGTGATTAGCTGGTTCATGATGATGCTCATCATTGATCTATTTTACAAGGTTATGTATCATCATGAAGCTCAACTTAACTTTGAAGTGCGGTGGAGATATTGCTTTGTCTTTGGGCAGATCTTATGTTGTTTTCCCGATGCCGTTGGATGCACAAAGCATGACAAGAAGTAAAAAAGTTTTATTAAAGGGCAATTGTTGTGCTGTCATTTCGCTTTTAAGTAAGTACTCATCTTGAAATATGTACATGCTTGGTATACTAAGATTTATATTTCCCATTTATGTCTATAGACGAAGATTGGCCGTAAAACTAGGAGCCGTTCTTAGTATATCGAGCAGTATACGATCCTGCATTCACGATATTATAAGGTCGGGTTCGTGACTATCCAGCAGACTCGTACTGTGAATGCCGTGGTTTATTTGGTTAGCACATAAATATTGCTCATATGGGTACTTTCCTATTGTGGAATTTGGACATTTAATGTTTCTTTTCTTGTCCGAAATGGCAAGGCAATTGCGTTTCCAACGTACGCGCTATGAGCTGTGTTATTTATCAGTGGGGACGGGAGGAGTAGCCTAGTAGGTGAGTCAGTGAATGAAGGCCCCCATATTCAATAGCCTCGTCCATTCTTTTCTATCAGTTTGGTTGGTGTCTGCCATTCGATTTCTGGCTGAGTTGTGAACTTGAGGGCTTCGGGACCACCCTTGTCTCATCTGCCTTTTCTTTCGCTAATTACGTCCGTCCACTGCAAAAGATCATCTCGAAAAGCTCGATACAGCTTCGTCTTCTACCTTGGTTAGTAGCCTCTCGTTTCTTGATCTTTATAGCTGCTCATATAAGCTTAAGCGTTCGCAGCTGCACCTGCTTTGTCGCTCGTTACATGATCTCATCGCAGCCGGTGCGGGATAACATGGTCACGGTACAGCCAAAGCCACTACCGTTTGCGCCACTCTCTACAAGCCTTTCGTCTGCGTTTTTGGCTCGTCAGTAGAATTGTCAAAATGTATGCTTCAAAGTGGAGAGAGAGAGAGAGCATTTCCTTCAAGTTTTTCCCGGCTTAGGCGTTCCTTCATGGTCCTTTCCCATCCATACTTGAGCTTCAAATCCGGCTAAAAGAAGCGTTCAATGTGAAGAAACGTGCTATCGGGGATGGTACTGATCTTCGACCGCCAAGAAGGGTGTGCTGAGTTAACTGGTTCTCTTTCAGTAAAACAAGATGACTAAAGTATTGAGTCTACCTAAACAGAAGTTTAAACGTTCCTGTTCCATGAGAAGCTCCCGAATATAGCTTTCGCGATCGTATATCTCTAGACCTATTTTATGGAGGCTAATTCAGTCATGAATTATTCAATTGTGTTAAATTAGTTCTAAACCTTTTGACGATTTACCAATATAATCATAAATTTTTCAATTATGTTAATTTAGTCTTAAATCTTTAACGATTTGCTAATTTAGTCCTAAATTTATTATCGAGATATTTGGTTGGAAGGAATACATTGGCAAATTATCGAAACTAAATTGGTACAATTGAAAGATTTAAGACTAAATTGACAAATTGTTAAGAGGGTTAAGAATAAAGTGGCAGAATTGAAAAGTTTAGAATTGATTTAATCTTTGTATAATAAGTTTGGGATTTTGTAGACAATTTTTCCAAACTCATTCAATTTTTCTTTTCATATGTGCATGTTCCATGCCTATTTAGTCCGAGTTGGGCCGATTTAGCACCTAACCTGAAGATTAACCCACACGGTGTTGGTTCCCAATTTTTGGGATTGAGGACCGACCTGATTGAGCTTGGTACTAAATAGGGGTGTGCATGGTTTGGGCAGGTGGTTCCCAACCTAGAATCGGGAACCACCCGCTAAAGGACCGGTTTCGAAAAATTAGAACCGGGATCCACCTGTTAGTTGCATGGAGGCCCGCCGATCCGGTCCAGTTCCCGAGTGGATCCATGGAACCGGTCTTATCCATAATAATATCATTTTCTAAATCCCACCATGAGTACTCTTCATATTGAGTAATATACTAGAAACCAAAAGCTACAACAATTAGAGATCATGTTGAAAGTGAAAGAAGGTAAAACTAATTATAAGTCAAAAGCCACAAGTTGCTGCCGTCAAAGGGTGACGGCGATTTTCCGGAGGGCCAAATAGAGAAAGGGATGGACGGATGGACGGATGGACCTGCTACTGTCGAGGGTTTCCCTGTGAACCCTAGCCCGAGGGGGTTCCTTGGTTTCTCAAAAGCTCCGATCTTGATGCGAAACAACTTTGGTTTTCGACGGAAATTGCTAGTTCTTTGCCCGACCTATTCTTCTCCTCCTCCTCTTGCTTCTTCGCATGCTTGCTTTTTGCCCACTAACTGCTCGGCATTTTGTCAAGGTGTGCGCTTTGGACTTTTCATGTCACGCCCCGAACCCCGAGTGCGCCAACATCCCACCATGGTAATTCAAAAAGCGACGTTCCCAGGTTAAGTCGCCGACCCAATTAGTTCTTTAATGCACACGCGGAAGCATATCATAAAACCCCTGACAATAAAATATGTGATAGAAAAGCAGGAAGCAATTTCACAACAATACACTTTCATAAATCAACGGAATTACAAACGAAGGCCTACAGCCAAAAGTCTACAAAAGACCGACTCTTCAAAAGAAACTGTCCTACGACCTACAAGTCGGACACGTTCTCCAAGGCTCCAGACTTCACCTCTGCAACTCCTCAAGGCCAACCAAAGCGATCTGGTCGCTCCGTCCACAAGGGACTTGAAAATGTTGGCCCACAACGGGGTGAGACATCGTCTCAGCAAGTTCAACTCCCTAAACCCCTATTAGAAAGAAAATACACCCCGGGTGGCCTAGTCACATCACACAGAAGACTTACCTCATCTTAATTCCTTCCTGCAGGTTAGCACAATTTATATCACACAAACTTAGGTAGTAATAAGAATTCAAACAATTGGAACGCCAACACTTTCATAGAAATTATAAATGTACTCGACACGCTTTCCAATTATTATTCACTGCCACACAAAGGCATAGCCTACTCGCGATTCTATCTTCGACACTCATGTCGGGCATCGCCTCCCCCATGGAGCGCGGCTTCGTCACTACGTCGACGGCATTCCCGAAGGAGCATAGATCCAGTCGGCTTAGCCTCTACTGCGATCCGAGCCACGTCACTACACTGACGGCAATCCACAAAGAATACATGTCCAGTCGGCCTAGCCACTACTGTGACCCGAGCCACGTCACACATTGACGGCAATCCACAAAGAATACAGGTCCAGTCGGGCCTAGCCACTCATCAAGCCACGCGACCCGAGCCACGTCACACATTGACGGCAATCCACAAAGAATACGAGGTCTAGTCGGCCTACCCATTCCCGCGAAGGGTCTATCAACCAAAGACACGACAAATCATTATTGACTTAGGACATTCCACATTTCATTCACATACTCCAATTTCAATAGTAACCCTTAACAATTAAATATCAAAATTCAATACTTTGGTTTTTATGGCAAAAAACCCTATTTATCACAATCAACACTCAATTTGCCACATCCATTCATCAAATTCAAATTCTAACTGCACAGCAACGATCGACGCGAAATTCTAAGCAATTGGGGTCAAACATAATTTTTCGATTTTTTTTAATAAATAATATTTTAATGATTTTCGGAATATAATATATTATTTAATTCAAGAATTTCGAAACAATTAAATAAATCAAAAATAAAACCCATTATGTCACATCAAGACTTATATTAAAAATAAACCTACTTAACTTTAAACTAAACGTAATTTAACTTAATTAAACACCCTAATATAATTCTCAATCAAATAAACTAATCAACCAACATAAACTTACTTAACTTAGACTAAGCACACTTAGGGCATCATTAACCGTCTAATCAAGATTTAGTGAGTTAAACTCATCGGATTAGCGAGCCGAGCACGCCAAAACGACGGGGCCGACGCGATGATCAACTTTCCTCAAGGCGGGCCGAGCAACCGGGGCCGGGAAGGCGGCCAAAAAGGGCCAAAACCAGGCTGCAAAACCCATTTTCTGCAGCTGCTGTTGGAGGTCGACGGAGGTGGCTTGGCGGTGGTTCGAGCGTGGGGGCGGCGGAGGAGCGAAGCGGCGGCTCGGCGGGACTTCCGGTGGCGACGGTGACGGCTGGACGGGGTGGATGAACGGGTGGAGGCGCGGGCGAGCGACGCGCGCGGGCGTGCGCAAGCGAGCGGCGCCGGCGATGGCTGCAACTGCGAACGGCGAGGGGCGGCGTCTGGCGGGCGGAGGGGGCGTGCGGGCGGCGTTGGGCTGCTGGTCGGACCTTCTCTCTCTCCTCTTCCCCATCCAACAAAGCTCCTTGATTCAAGGAAGAAGATGAGTCCTTTTTTCCAAGAGCAAATCTCCTCCATTCACTTGTCCAAATCTTAGCCATTCTTGCCCCCACACCATGACATCACCAAGTAATGTCATACTCCACTAACCCAAACTCCCACAACCTTATTTCAATAGGTTCAATTCATTTTCCGCCGTGGCATAAAATCCCGTACATCTAATTTTTCAATTCTCTTCTAATTGAACCAAATTGAAACCCGTAAAATTAATCCAATATTACCACACTTCAATTCACATAACCACTTGACCATAGAACCAACTTAGATCCCAAAAGTATAATCAAAAGCGGGCCTACAAATTTTCCGAACCAAATTAGCCATAATTTGATTATTTTGCTGAAAAACTCAGTTTGCATGAAAAGTCTTCTGAAGATGAGTCGATGTTCCTAAAATAATTTGTGACACACCATGACTTCCAATTTCTGAATTCGATTTCAATTTCATGGTTAATTTCACTCTGGCACGATATTAGCGCGTTCTGACCCATCGGGTAGGTTTTAGAAATTTTTATGCATTCGACTTGTGGTTGATCAATCTCAAGCCACAATTTACATCTTTGACACATTGGTGACTCTCGGTTGTCGTGGAAATCTCAAGGTTTCAAATACGGACACAGGGGACCCAATCGACGGAAAAGTCGATTCGGTCGAACCAGACAAGAATAGTGTGATCTAGCGGAATCACCCACACTCGATCACATGTCTCGTCGTCGAGCCGACCTATCTCCGGCTTCTAATTGATTTTTAACGTCGTGCCATAATGACCCTTGTAGATTAACTCGGTCGAAAGGTCGTTACCTAGTCAAATTCTCGAGTTCGATGCATTAGAATTTCTTAATGGCTTCACCCGATAGACTAGTTATCCCATGAGTGATCAGTTCAGGAAAAAAAACTATATGCGTGTAGATGAAATGCCCATTTCAATTTATTGAAAATAGAATTGGAAATTCGGAATGTCACATTTCAGCTTCAGGATCAAGACCTCTCCATTTGGTTTGACTGGCATAATATTAGATTACCCACTTTAATTAATTTTTTAAATTATTTGATTCGGGTTAATTATTTAATTTGGGTTTGTTAATTAATAATTTCAATTTTTAAATATTAAAAATTATATATTATTATAATATAATCAGTCCGATCCGAGTGGGTGAGTGGACGGATCAACCCATGGAACTGGGAACTGGACCAGTTCTCTCAAGAACCACCGGTTCCGGGCGGTTTCGATCCTATTCCGGGTAGTCTGAGCGGGTCCCGGTTCTTTTGCACACCCTTAGTACTAAGGAGAAGGATGCCGTTTGATGCTGTTTAACACTGTTAAAGCTAGAGTTTGCTCTTTGGTCAAGGTAGATCCGGGTTGGACTAATCGTAAACTCTTATAATCGAGAACTAATCCACACAGTGCTGATCTAAGTATTTCAGGATTAAGGACCAATCTGGTCATCCTCGAAATCGAACCAAAACTAATAGGATTGGGTTGGTCTAGTCGGTCTAGGTCAATCATGAACCGATGCTGACCCCTACTGTCTAGTTATCTACTAAGAAAATTAAAGCGTACGTCGTTGACATGAAGAGAACTTTTGCGCGTGCAATCTTATCAGCTCTTGATCTAAGGAATAATAGATTTGACAAAAAAAACAAAAAATCTAAGGATTAATAGAGAGAGAGTTGTTTTATTTATTTATTTATTTTTGGGTAAAACTCTCAAGATAGAAGGCGAGCAACACTACCTGCTCAAAATTCTTTTTACACTGCCAGCTTTTGATATAATTCATTTTTTTATGCGGATTTCTTTTGGTGACAAGTTTTTAGGCATGAAACTTGGAGATGCTTATAAAACTAAGCTCGCATATTTAAAAGGAGGGGATGATGTGCGTATAGAGGCCAAAGGCTTTTGCCAATGCTTACTTACTTCTTTCGGGGATTATCAACTTTTAGAACAACTTATCAACTTTCATTTGCATTGCTTTGTCGGTGTTTTAAGGTGCATTTGTTTCGTGAAAAATCATTTTCCTCTTTTTCTGACTTTTTATTCACTTAGAAAAATGAGTCGATTGAATCGGGGCTTAAATCTAAGAAAGTGACTTCTTTTTGGAAAGTCGGAAAACATACTTTAAATATAATTAGATAACGTCGCCTAAGCCTAAAAACTCTTCGCTTGGGAATAGAAAATCCAACGTTAACAACTTCCTTCCCGAAAATCATTTTCCTTTATCATAAAGTTTTCCGCGAAACAAACGTACGGTTAAATTACAAGTTTTTATAAATTACTAATATTAATTGAAGCCTCTTACAAACTTCTTTTCGTCTTTCCAATTTAATTATCATTTACAATTATCAGTGGAGCCACTTATGACTATTTTTGCGATCGTCGTGGAATTAGTAACTTTTGCAATAACTCATCAACTTTTTTGTTCCAAAAATTCGCCGACATTCTCTCCCCGTCAATCCTTAAATTAAATCGACAGTTCCAATTCGAGTTACCAGATAATTTTTTTCATCAAACTTACCAATTCATCTTAGGCTACCAATTTTTCAACAGATCGATTCATGAAATCGTGGGGATGTTCACTGCTCGCCGTTCATCGCTGAGGGATTCAAATCCATTTGGATCGGGACGGGCAGCGAGAGTGGGCATTGATACGCATGACGTGGCGGCTAGCCAGGCGAGCCGGCCCAAAATCTGGGGCCGGTCAGGCGGTTCGGCGCCAGAGCAGAGCCCCAAACCATCTATAAAAGCAGCCAGACCGCATCCGTTCCGTTCCTTTCCTTCCTCCCTCGCTCTCTCTCCCGCTGGGATCTCATTTTCTCTCTCTAGCGAGAGAGAGAGAGAGAGAGGAGAGATGGCGAAGGCGCGCAAGGCCAAGAACACCAACGACGACTCGAAGCCCGACAATCCCGGCGCCGTCGTCCGCCACCAGAAGCTCTGCCTCTCCGTCGACCTCCCCAACCGGAGAATCTACGGGTGACTATCCTTCTCTCTCTCTCTCTCTCTCTCTCTGTCTCTCGCGTTTGAAATCGCGAGCGCTCGCTCGGAACCGTTCTCTCTCTCCGCCTCAATCCGCGACTTGCGATTGCGCCTCCGGAGTGCGAGCGAGCGAGCGAGCTCGCGGCTTCCGATCGCCGCCGCATTGTGGACGCTTCCCGCCCGCCGTGCGCCGCGGCGTGGCGTGGCGTGGCGGTCGAGTGTGTTGGAGTAGCTCGAGTCGTTCCTTCCGATTGTTTTTTCCTCGTTTCCTGTTAATCGACCGAGGAGGAGCTCTTCTAGTGTTTTGTGACCTGAACGCACGTCGTCTGGAGTTAAGAGTTTCTTGCTCGGCGCGTGTCGGAATTGCGCGGCTCGTCCTGTGGAGTCGGATGTTGATCGTCTGTTGATTGTGCTGATTTGTGTATTAGTTTTGGCTTGTTGAGGAATTTATAAGATACTCAAGGCCTCGACGCTTGCAAAAACCCATCAACTTCGTTCTGGCATGTCTACTATCACTCGAGAAGAGTCCAGTATACTCTTTCCACGCCCAACGGCCGTGTTTCTTTACTTCAATTTCCCGGCTGGCGAAAATTGTATGTTATTATGGTGTATCTTCTCCTAATAATCGGAAAAAGAGACCGTCATCATTGCGTCTCTATGTTTTTTGTCCCGATGCAGTGACTGCACCTGATGTGTTTTTGAAAGAATTTTAAGTCAACTCGGCTTTTATGCACTTCATATTAATGCTTGTCTTTTCGGAGTAGCTTGATGTTTGGGTGGCTTCATCGGCAATTTTTCGTATGCATTTTCGTAGGTATACTGAGCTAGAAATTGCAGTTCCAGATATTGGAATAGTGGGATTACATGCTGAAAATCTGGGGATCTCTAGTGTTTTGGTTGATGGGGAGCCTTCTGAGTATGAATACTATCCCCACTCTCAGAATTTAGATAATGAGAGAAGATGGAGCTCCGTCAAGTCTCCTGCTTGTGCTGCTGATGTTGCTGGGTCTTTGTATCTATCGGCTCTGGAGAGGGAATTGGTCCCAAACTTATTAATTAACTGCTGTAAGGGTTTCAAGGTGGAAAATGAATCGCAGGAGCAATTGGCGTTAGAGAATGCTTCACAGTCATCTGGCGAGGTCAAGCAGGTAATCTGAGTCAGCTTTTAAATGATGAGAGGCTACTGGATTTGATCTGAGTTGAAGAGTGAACTTACTTGCTTGATTTTTGCCCAATGAACTGCCGTTTGAGGAAAATATGCTAAAACAAGTAGTATTTTAAGATCAGCTATTCAAGCTTCTATTTCTACACTGAACGGACAGTAATACAAAGTCTTGCTTATGCTTCCTACATTCATACTTAGAAGAGTGTTGATTAGCTGCTGGCAGACCTTAAGTACCCCCTTTTGCTTATTACACTTCTGTTTCTAGTGGGAGTGATGGTTTCTATTGTTCGTTGCCTTGGATTCATGAGTTTACACAAAGAAATTATTGCGTATGGCATGGTCAATATGTTTTCATGAGGTAAGCTTCTGTTGGTTCTTATGTAGGTTGATGTTTTATGCAGAATGTAAAGCTGGTGCGAATTGAGTATTGGGTGGACAAAGCAGAGACAGGCATTCATTTTGAGGATAATATTCTTCACACTGATAACCAGATCAGGCGGGCTCGTTGTTGGTTTCCCTGTATGGACGAGAACTCACAGCAATGCTGGTATTATACGATGGCAATTTTTGTAGTCATAGAGGATTAATCTTGGCTTGTTGCCTTTCTAAAGGTTATTCAGTTATTCTTTTATATAGAAGAATATAAGAAGTTGGGTTTATTCTGTTACTTTGTTCAGCTATGATTTGGAATTCACAGTGGCCCATGATCTTGTTGCTGTCAGCACTGGGAAGTTGCTATATCAGGTGAGATAGAGAAGATAACAATCTAGTGTAACACACATAAGATTTGTTAGCATAATTCTGCTGCTGAAATGCAGGCGATAATCGTGACAGTATGATGCACAAACTCATGTCTATGTCAAATAACTGATTCAAGTGGTTGGATGTGTGATGTCTTTCTATAGTCTTTTCTTTGCTGATGTATCAATGTTTGGTGAATCTCTCTCTTCCAGGGAGAATTGGGACATACCGTGATACATTTCGACATACCTTTAGTTTTATAAAATTGTTTGGTTGAGTCAATCTGTGAGCTTCGACCTAAGTGTATGGTGAGTACGATACATCATTTTGAGGAAATATTTGTGGAAAGAAACTCTTTTCTTTTCCCCCTTTATCCTGTCATCATCCATTAAGATGTTAGTGAAGTGATGAAGCAGATTCTCTCTCTCTCTCTCTCTCTCTGAGAAGTGACAGTCATATGTTGAAGTTATTTTGAATATTGTCACTGACTTAAATGATGTGCATGGAATTCAGTGTAAACCTAAACTTGATTGGTGGTAGTTTATTCTAATAGATGATTTACTTGACTATTTTTGTATGGGTGATTAACCAAGGCCTGACATGAGGCCATGAATCCCACTAGCATCCAGGGCATACAATGTCATTGGTAGTATTTATAACTTCTTTTCCTCTTCTCTTTTTCATTCATTTTGTAGGAGTAAAGGATGAATATGATATGAACACTGATGTCTAGTTAAGCCAGTTTATAATTCTTGAAAGGATTTCAATATGAGCTATTTAATGCAATATGATATTTTCATTTATCCACGAGCACGTCATGTGTATGTTTGTTAGATTTCTAATGACAGATAAGCCCTATATAACAGTGATATTTTGACTTCTGTTTGGTTGGTTAATGATTTTGCAGTACTCAGCTTGAGCTTCATAGGAAGCAATATCTTGTTGTTTTCCAGTTGATCATTGCTGGTTGTGTGATATTCTGCGCATGCTTTGCAGGTTTTGAGCAAGGATGATCCTCCTCGCAAGACTTATGCATACAGGTTAGATGTTCCAGTTAGCGCTTGGTGGATATCCTTGGTGGTTGCGCCACTTGAAATCTTTCCAGACCCCCAGAATTGTCTCATCTCACACATGTGTTTGCCTGCTTATAAGTCCAAGCTACAAAATACAGTGGCATTTTTTTATAGTGCTTTCAGGTTTGCCCACCAACATAGATTGCATTGGAAATTGACTTAAAAGTTTGCTGGATTTTGCTGTATTCTATAGCATTGTTTATTGACGTACAATCCATTTTTAGCAGCCATTACGAGGAGTACCTTGGAGAGAAATTTCCATTTGGATCATACAAGCAAATTTTTATCGCACCTGAGATGGCAGTGTCATCATCGAGCTTAGGGGCCTCAATGAGCATATTTAGTTCCCAAGTTTTGTATGATGAGAATATCATTGACAAGGTTTGGCTCTATGACATGAGTGTGGTTTTGCCTTTATGTAAGCTAAGAAACATGTGCATTTGCGCTAACACCCAATGCTTGGGAGACCTTTAGAGTATGGAATAGGTAGTGATAATATCGTGATGGTACCCTTAGACATATGTGTACACAGCAGTGACAAGGTAGTTATATTTGCTATCCTTTGAAGAAGATTTTTTTACTTGCCCATGCTCTTTAGAGCAAAGGTATGTTAAACTATTTAACCATCTCCCTATTCTGTGATGCTTTCTTGAGTCTTTGGCATCCACTGGTTGCACCTTCCTTGAGCTACCAAGACCTCAAAGCATCCATGTTGCCAGCCAACTTGATAGTGTTTAAAAGTGCCTCTCCAGCAATTCCTGTTCAGTGTCCTACTCCATGCAAGCTTCTAAAGCAACATGACACCCTGATGACTATGCTATCCCTACTTCTCTTATCAGCATTTTCTCGTTCTTTCTCTCTTGCCTAAATCCCTGATGCTTTTAGTATGTTACTGTGATTGAAAGATGCAAACTCCTTGATTCCCATATTCTTACATGCCAAACTGAAGTTTCTTTTTATGTTGCTCGCTACTCTTTTATAGTCTGCATATATGAACGTTTAGTATGCTATCTAGTAGCTTCAGTTGTTCAAATTAAAATTTTTTCCTGTCATGGCTTGTTTCCATGTCATGGGGCTTGTTCCCACGTCATGGGGCTTGTTCTCTTGAGTTTCCAAATTCTATGAATGCCTCTACTGCTTTTTCACCCCCAAATTGCCTGCAAGTCATGAAGAAGTTATCATACTTTGCAAACGAAGTGTAGTTAGAAAGAAATCTAATGTTTTAATTTTCTCACTGAAAAGTTGCTTTCCTGTTTCTAAAAGTTAGGTTAGTGATGGCAGACATTAATTTTGTTGTTACAGACCATTGACACAAGGATTAAACTAGCTTATGCCCTTGCAAGACAGTGGTTTGGTGTATATATCACCCCAGCTGGCCCAGATGATGGTAAGCGGCTCGAATTTCTTTTGTTCGGTCCTTTCTTCCTATTGGTAGTTTCTATCCTCCATGTCTTTTGACAGAACTACCACACTAGATTCCATTTGCAGTAACACGCGTTTCTTCCGGTTTGCAGAATGGTTGTTGGATGGTCTTGCCGGTTTTCTTACAGACTCCTATATCAAGAAATATTTGGGAAACAATGAGGCACGATATCGGAGATTCAAGGTTCGTAATTTGTTTGAGCATACCTCATTTTGTTCAGAAAGACATTTCATTCTGCATAATGTGATGCATTCAAGTAAATGCAAAGAGGTTCAAGGTTTGTCATTTGTTTGAGCATGCCTCATTTTGTTCAGCAAGACATATTTCATTCTGCATAATGTGATGCATTCAAGTAAATGCAACTCTTAAAAGCTCTAATCGAATAATAAAATTAAATATCCTCTTTGGGCTAAATTTTTATAACATCTGTTGCTTTTGTATACTTAGATTCCCAAATTTCTTGTTGCCCATGTGCTTTTTTTTTACATGTTTGTATTCACGTATGTTTGTGATATGATCTGATACATAACTGGAAAATGATCTTTGGTATCTGACGGTCGATTGTCTAATGCTTTTTTCTATTTTATAACAAGGCATCTTGTGACAATGATTGGAAGTTAGTTTGAGGAGCCTTGTCAGTTGGATATCCATGTTTAAAAATTTAGGGTTTCTGTATAGGATTGTCTGCCTGTGGCTTTTAGGGGAATATGTATGTTATTGACTTTTCTTTGCTTCTTTCTAGCCCACATTGTGGCTGTGCAAATCCGTGTATCCTTTTTGAGCTATTATAGCTCCGGTAAGATGTACTGACTTGTGTTCATATTGAAAGGTTAGGGTTTGGGTTGGGGGCTAGAATGGATTAGTAGAAGTTAAGACGTATACTGACTTTTGTTCATATTGTCTGATGTGTTGTTATGCTTGTTAATATATCTTTATATTGGCCGTAAAATCACAGTCAGGTGGACACTAATAGTGTCATCATCAACCTTGTCATCTTTTAGACCCCAAAAAAAAAACTCGTCGTCTTTCTTTTAATTAATTGAATGCTTTTCAACATCACCGGAATGTTTATTTTGCCAAAATGCAGGCAAATTGTGCAGTTTGCAAGGCAGATGACAGTGGTGCAACTACTTTAAGCTCCTCTGGTTCTTGTAAGGATCTGTATGGGACTCAGTCTCTTGGTTTATATGGCAAGATAAGATCATGGAAGTCTGTAAGTTGACATTGATGCAATTTTCTTTCTTGTGACAATTGTTAATTACCTATGGTCTTGCGTCTTTTGGGTAATATTACAACTATTTAATTTTTTGGAAGGTCGCAGTCCTCCAGATGTTGGAAAAGCAGATGGGACCTGAATCTTTCTGTAAGGTAAGCGTTCTAGCTGCCTTTTTACTTTTTGCACTATGTTAGAGAGTGCGATATTATGTATATGGATGCTTGTCCAATAATGGTGAGGTAGTTTGTATCATTTATTAAACAGTTGATTGACTGTTTGCCGTTACTGAGTCATGACTGCAGTTTCTTGTTGTGATATTATTAAATTTCCAAAGTGTTTCTTCTAAAGTGTGCCCTGATTTCATTCAGTGTTTGCCTATGTTCCACATAGGGAATACCAAACCAACGGTTCTTATTTGATCCTGTACCCCTTGTACTTCTCATCAAAATCCTTGGCTCCCTTACTTGAACTTTGCGCACAAGGATGAGTGTCCTTGTTGACATGGCAAAACACAGATCATGGCATGAGATTGGTGTGAGGCTTATCAGATGAGCATGGGAATGGCTTGTTACGATGAACAGTTTGTTGATTTGCGCAAGGTGTTGGACAGTCTCTCTGGGGGAGAGAGATACATTGCTGCGACCTTTTTGCTATAGTCGAGCCATGTGCCATTTTCTAGTTTTTTACCAATCAACTTTTTGTCAGAGCTCACACTATATTTATCCTTTTTTATCAATATGTTAAGCTCAATGTCTTTTAACCTAGTTTGTTCACAGCTTTACTAGTATGTTATAGGATGGGGATTACTTGAAGTTTAAGGCAAAATGGTCCACTAGAATTGTTTTCATGGAAAGGTTCAGTGCAATTCATCCTTTAACATATTACCATTTAAGAGGTTTGTACCTTGAAGAAGAATCAATAGGAAGACATGTTTCCTTGCACCAAATGTTTATTTAACTTAACTTTGGCTGAATCTTTCTTTTAAGCAGAGAGATCTGATTTATGTTCTGTATGTTCTTCATATGTCTTCTAAATTTAAGTTGTTAGTAGTAATGAATGTCACTGAACTGTACTTTGTATACATTTTTCTTTGGAAATGTAAATTGTGATCCTGTTTATCTTTCTTTCCGATATACAGATGTTACAGGCTATTGTTGCTCGTGGTCTAGATGCAACCCAGCCTTCAAGAACTTTGAGCACGAAAGAGGTGATTGCCTTTTAGCAGTATTATTGTGCCTTGTCTCTTGCAGATTCGATTAATCTCAATATTCTGAAATGTCATGTGAATAAAATATGCAGTTCAGGCATTTTGCTAATAAGGTCGGAAATCTAGAGCGGCCATTTCTTAAAGAATTTTTTCCCAGATGGGTGGGATTGTGTGGATGTCCAGTGCTAAGGTGTGATTTACAAAAGTTTTGTTATGTTGGTCCTTGTACCTCTAATGCATTTAACTGATTCCATGTTCATATCCTAAGGATGGGGTTTTCCTATAACAAGAGGAAGAATATGGTCGAGTTGGCCGTTTTGAGGAGTTGTACAGCTAGACCTGATGCAGAACCCCCTAACACTAATGCTGAGTCTGAAGCTCGAGAGGCTGAGGTAGGATGGCCTGGCATGATGAGCATCAGGGTTAACGAACTGGATGGCATGTATGACCATCCCATTCTTCCAATGGCTGGGGACAGTTGGCAGTTGTTGGAAATTCAATGCCATTCGAAACTTGCTGCACGGCGTTTCCTGAAGCCTAAAAAGGGTTCAAAAGCTGATGGATCAGATGATAATGGTGATGCAGCACTAGATGCTCGTTCCAGGTTTGTCAATAATGGCCGTTTATACCTGCACACACATTTGTGCCTGCTTGTGTGCTCACAAAATCACATTAATTGCTCTTTGAGGACATATGTTCATTCCTTTGGCAGTTCTGAATCGCCCCTACTATGGATTAGGGCAGATGCGGAGATGGAGTATATTGCTGAAATTCATTTCAATCAACCTGTGCAAATGTGGGTAAGGATTTGATTAGCATAGGGATGCTTTCATGTTCTGTTATGTTCTGTCGGTGATGGTCATCCTGTTAGCATATATCATGCATGTTGAGGCATATAAAAGGCTTGATTGCTCAGGTTGTTTATCATCTTTCTTCCTTATGAATGTACCTCTTTAGATGTGCATGCGTGCTGTCATGAGGCCTGAGTGTCCATGGAGCTCAGTTATCAGCCACATGGTTTCAGGGTGACTGCACGAAAACTGCCAATGAAGAAGGTGTAGGATAATGATATTCCATTCATTTAAGTAGACCTCGATATTGATTAAACTTATGTGACTCCCAATCTCTCTCTCTCTCTCTCTCTCTCCATGTGGTTGTACTTCTGTATGAATGCACACACACAGCAACCCAGCCCCAAAATAGCCCCATTACTGTCCTGATAATTCTTTGGTATAGATACGAGTCAAAATGATGAAATGGATATTCTTCCCATTTCTGATGAGGCTGTTTCAGTCGTTTTGATTTCCTTGTAGATCATTATTAATATTGTTGGTATATGTGATCAGGTCAATCAGTTAGAGAAAGACAAGGATGTTGTTGCTCAGGCACAGGCTATTGCAACTTTAGCAGCCCTCCCAGAGTGTTCTTTTGCTATTGTAAATGCTCTAAATAATTTCCTGTGTGACTCCAAGGTAAACCATTTATACACATCCATACTGCACATGATTACTATTGTTAGGTTCATTGCAATAAAGCAGTTCGTTTGCTTTCTCAAGGCCTTCTGGAGAGTTCGAATTGAGGCAGCTTTTGCTTTGGCTACTACAGCATCGGAGGTACTAAAGCTTTCACTATAAAATCTGTTGGATAATTCAGTTGATTTTATGATTCTCTCAAAATGTCTTTCTGCAAAATTCCTTAAATTGTTCATGCCAAGTTTTATGAGAGATTGCTGATGGACTAGCCATGCTCATTTAATGAAACGCTAGTCTGTTAATTCAAGCTTGAGTGAGATTCTAGGTTTTATTGTTTTCCATTTTTAATGCTGGTTAGTCTGATGCTTTTTCCCTGATTCTCTGGGTTTGCATTTGGAGACCCTGATAGGCTTCTCTTTTCATATATGGGCCATTGTTCCATGTACTTGCAGGATACTGATTGGGCTGGTCTACTACATTTAGTGAAGTTTTACAAGAGCCGGAGGTTTGATGCCAATATTGGGCTTCCCAAGTAAGTTCACTTATTTAAGTGTTTATATTAGTGGATTTGTCAACTCAATTCTGATTTAGAAGACTCTCCTCATGCTAGGCCAAATGACTTCCGCGATATTCCCGAGTACTTTGTTCTTGAGGTAATGCATCGAGGTAGGATCACATTAAGTTGTCTGTGATCATGTGATGTTGCCAGTCTCTCTCTCTCTCTTCCCTCTTTTTTTTTTTTTTTAAATAATTTACTTTTCTTGGAGCTGCTTTCTTCCTCCATTAGTTGCTCCCTGGGGAATTATGCATCTTTAGCTTTTTGTTACTTGGGCAAAGGAACATGTGAATAATGGCCAATAAATGCATTTAGTCCAATTTGTGCGTAAATTTCCAGAAAAATTCGACTGCTTCCTGAATAAACTTCTTATTTCCTGGCTTTATATCCCTGGCATATGACTCTATAGGTCTCTGTAATAATGATGCATCAGGTTCTTTTTCTGTGAAAGTTGTGGCCACATTGACATTAGTTCTGTTTTTGGAGTGTGAGGATTTTTCTGGGAAGTCTCTTGCTATTTGATGTTTCCACTGAAAGCAGCTGCATCGATTTTATCTTGAACATGGTGTGGATTGATGCATTTTGGAATGATTGTAATTGCAGAAGGCAATCCTTTGATAATTTTGTTGGTGAGAACATGGGATCTGGAATGTACTTCTTAGTGTTGAATTACACAAATATACAATGTTGACCTTTGGTTCAGGCAGAGGGGGGACGATGCAATTTTTTCATGAACTAACAGAGGACAAGTGTCAGTCATGTCTTCTGTACTTTGATCTAAATGAGGAGTTGCAAATATTTCAAAATTTCTATGCATCAGAATACTAATTATTGCTTTATGTAGCTTGATCAGGGCAATGTTCCAAATTTATTTGAATAACTTGAGCATTTAACTGTACTTTCCTTGGTGTTCTCCCTTTCCGCCATTGTTTGCCGTTCTTTGATCACAATGATTTAATTGATTCATATGCATGTATTTTCTCAAAAAAAAAATAAATAAATAAAAAAAAAATCAAAACCTCATGAAAGTTACGTATGGTGCACATAAAGATCTAGGTTATGTAAAACGGTTTCCATTCTTCAAGAACACATTTATTGACTCCCCCCTCTTCTTGGTTTATATTTGTCTGGATTTTGTACTGGATCATTTCAGCAAATGGAGAACTCTTTATCCTCTTAAGGTGTCCCCTTTGTTAGATACGTGGGGTAATGACACTGACACCATTGCTGACTTCTTAAAAATTACACATCCAGTGGATGGGTGTTAAGATCCTAAGTAGAGGTTCTGCCTCTTGTCCCGACTAATAAAATTCATCCTTTTCTCCTTGTGGTAGCATTTTCATAATTCTATAACTCCTCTTTTTAATAGTATAATGATATAGCTTTCGTTGACATGAATTAGTAGCACATTACATCAGCGAGGCTTAATCCTTCCTAATCAATTAATTGTACTCCTCTTTTTGTGAATCTGGGTTTTATTTTAAGGCCATGAGGCATTCTTGTTTACACCTGTGGGATTTTGTGTTGCAAAGATCAAAGACTATTTAAGTTAACTTATCTTTTATTATATAGATTCCAATTGCTTCCGACATATGGATAAAGAATTTGAGTCATTTGCGATGGAATCAAATTAACTCTTATTAAGTCCAATCCGGCTAACTAAAAGTCATTCCCTGTTACTGTTGGTTAAATTCTTCTTAAGTGCTTATTCTTAAATTTTATAGAGCTAATTTGCAGAACTAGATTTCATGAGTTAAGTTAAAGGTTGTTTCTCTTCATGTTTGGAACTCATGGCTTGGAATTTGCAAGCTTCTCATTTTAATATATGCAGAAAAAGCGAGAGTAGGATGGAATAAAAACTGGTAATGAGGATTTTTTTTGAGAGAGAGAGGCAGCTGTGAGGTGGGGTGAGCCAGAAGAAGAAGATTAAAATGAAAACCATTGCATTCCTACCACTAATCAGCGGTTCAAATCACATGCTAACATAGAGTGACTGGGAGATAGAGAAGGGGGGGCCAGGGATGGCTGGAAAACCAAACGGAAAAGTTAGAAGGCCTGTGCCACTATACCCAATTCAGCTTTATGAATTGAAGCAAAATGCCACCAATGTTCTCTCAATTTACACTACTGTCACTGGAGAAAGGAAAAATCCATGGACTTAAGGGGCTTTTTATATAGTTATCGGATATTGGTAGTGGGAGTCTTCTGAAAAGGAGGAAGCAAGAAGACATGCAAGGGTGACTTAAGAAGATGAGGAGCAATAGAAACTTGAGATAATCATAGTGCACTGTCACCTACGAGAGTCTACAGTGTCCCTGATGAAAACAATCAGGAATCAGGTTTTTCTCTTTCTGAGTAATAGGTAGTGTCAAAGAAATATCCCCTGTCTATAAGATTTTATTGGATTGGAGGAGCTTCTGATTTGCTGGTGTGGGAACTAAGCTGATTTTTTGGCTGTAGAATAATTTATTGATGGATTGGTTGGACCAATAAAGTGAAAATGCAGAGGTTGATGTGGTGAAGATGTACTTTTGTTGTAATCATATAAGGATATTTTGGAGCTCCAAATTGGATGTGTACCACTTGAAAATCTTCTGGCGCTAATAGATATTATACTTGCAAGGGGGAATAAAATCATCATCGGTTGGAGTCTTCGATGCTCAAACATAAACATGTGTGTAATGTTCTGCAGAAGGGGCATAGCTATATTGAAGCAAAAGTGAACCGAGATTCTGTGGGCAGTGGAGTACCTATTGAAGGAAACAAAAGGGTAGAGATGAATGTGAAACAATGGTACTGGTGTCTCAGTTTGCTTTCCTTCTAAATGCTACTTATGTGCGACATGAAATGATTTTGGAACACCAATTCAAGTTGCTTCAATTATTAGATGTGAGCTTTGTTCCTGTTTGGAATAGGATGAGGTCTAGGAAAACATGAATTAAAACTTTCAAGACGTGAATCTCATGGAGGAAATATTATGGAGACAATGCACAGGGTGCAACGGTAAAAATTAAACCTCAAGTCAGTAATGGCATGCTTGGAGTTGTTGTAGATGCAGCCTTCCTCCATCCCTGCCAAACCCGCAAGGACACTCAAACAGAACTGCACACCAACACAAAAAAAAACTAACCACGGTTCTGTACAATGCCTTTTGTTTTCCTTTTGGTTATGAAGATACCCTCTTCTTTTTTCGTTGAATGTTCATGGTTTCTGATGATTAAGTTTCCATGTATTCTGCCTTTTATTTGTCCTGTTTGGATCCTTCACCCGATTGTGTTGTTTTAACTCGGTCCCTCGTATCGAGGAACTGAACACTTTTGTGAACTACATAAGGCTTTAATTTCTTTTAATTTTGTTGTTTAACCTGGTCCTTTGTATTTTTAAATCTGTGCATTTTTTAAGCAGTGAGACTGATATAATTGTGCATCGTGTTTTGTATGTTTGATGAACAATGGAGATAATTATTGTGTTTTTGGGATCATTCCTGGATTAAACCTGAATTAGCTATGTGTCACATGAAGAGTCTTAATGTCCTTAGATGTTCAAGTTCTTGAGGATATTTTTCTTTGTCAAAGCATCCTGTTTGGCCATATTTGGAAGTCATGATAATTAAGTGCTTTATTGACATGTGACATCAGTGGCTCCTTTTATCCATTTTGTACGCACTATAATTCTCAGGCAATTCCACATGCTGTGGCTATGGTTAGAGGTGCAGATGGAAAAAGTCCAAGAGAAGCTGTCGAATTTGTTTTGCAACTTCTGAAGGTAGAGGTTTGCTTGCCTTTACACAACCAATCAACATTGTTTCGTGACTATTATTGCAATTGATGGTCTTATATGATGATAATTGTTGTCTACTGAAATTGAAGTTTTTGGGCTTTTTTTCCAGAGCTGTACAAAAGCTCGATTAGTCATCCTCTCTTTTTTACTCTTTACACCAGTGTTACCTGAAATTACAGTTTAAGGATGCTACATAAGAGAGCTAAGATACTGTTGCAGCGTGTTCTGAAAATGGAGGTTGTACATCATCATAGTCTTGCTAGAATTCATAGGGTGTGTTACCTTCTGTTGCACTCATAAACTATGAGTAGTCTCTATGGCAGTGCTTGGTCTTGTGCCAGTGTTAATCCTAGGTATCAGTATATCCTTCATCTATGCTGTCTTTTGAGTGGTGAGAGGGAAGTAACTTGTTTAGCCTCAGGGCTTCTTTTGATTTCTCACTTTGTCCCTGCCACTCTGCTTTGGATCTTGGGAAGATTATACCTATGGCATGTATAACTTTTCTTCATCTTGCCTTTATGAAATGAACGTTAACTACATAAAGTGATTTTGGTGCTTCTTTACTATGGGTTTACAGTATAATGACAACAATGGCAACATTTATTCTGACGTGTTCTGGCTTGCAACTTTGGTCCAATCAATTGGCGAGCTTGAATTTGGGCAACAGGTTTGGTAGTCTTGTCTCGCTATATGCTCTGATCAGTATTTAATATTCACTTTAGTTCTTTCCTCGTACTTGCCATATAGTCTTTAAATGAACGGGGACTTGGATATATTGTTTGAATACATACATTTGTGAGTTTTAGACTCATCTCTTTGTGAATCTCGTATGTAGTATTTGAGCTACGATATAAGGATGCTTGTGAAAAGCTTAATCCAATAACCCCAACCCCCGCCCCGAAAAAAAAAAAAAAGACAAGAAAACCCTACTGACAAAAAAAAGAAAAAGAAAAAGAAAAAGAAAAAGAACATTAACCGAAAAAGCCCAAAAACTGCAGGGATAAAATGGAAAGAGTAGATGCTTAGTTTGTGCTAATCATTAGTCAAACTGTTGAAAGCATGATTTGAATTAACAACACTGTCATTGAAAAGCATGCCTATGGAAAGGACTTGGTGTAAATTGCTAGAGAAGTCTTCCAATGTCTGGTTTGCATTAGAGTGCATAAATGCCATAATAAAGTCTAATTGCACTGGAAGATGTTTTGCGTTGTTCATTGGTTATAGCACTTTAAGAGCATGTTATGCGACTTCCCTGATGCCTCACCTAGTAAGGCTGACTTATGGAGGTTTAATTGCTGGGATTTTATGGCAGACTATTCTCCTCTTATCATCACTTCTCAAGCGCATTGACCGGCTTTTGCAATTTGACAGGTGATCCATTTGTTTTTGTACCATTAACTCTTGCTATGACTTTGTGATTTGAGATTCTATGTGATTGGATATGTCATACACAGGCTCATGCCTAGCTATAATGGGATCTTGACTGTCAGCTGCATCCGGACATTGACACAGATAGCACTGAAATTCTCTGCATTAATCCCTCTTGTAAGTTGCCATACTATAACTGATGATCCACTTAATTGTAAATTATTCATGACTCATGTTTGGGTGTCAATACTTGATGCAGGATCGAATCTTCGATCTAATTAAGCCTTTCAGGAATCTGAAGTCATTGTGGCAAGTCAGAGTTGAAGCAAGCAGGGCTCTTCTTGATCTTGAGTTCCAGTACAAAGGCCTTAATGCAGCACTGTCACAGTTTATTGAATTTTTAGAGGAAGAACCATCCTTAAGAGGTTGTAATATTATCAAACCAATGGACTTGACAAATCATTTGGTATTTCTATGTAACAATTTTTATTTTCCTTCCTTAGTAATGCTTTCCTAATAAGGTTTCTTTAATCCTTGACTGCAGGTCAGACCAAATTAGGCATGCACGCTATGCGGTTGTGTCAGATGAGGGGGGCAACTGATTCAGCTGATGACATTCAAAGCTTAGCAACACTTCTGGCTTTGCTGCGTATGCTTGAAGGCCGTCTAGCTTTTAACAATGTCTTTCTTCGCCACTACTTGTTCTGCATCTTACAGATCTTTGCAGGAAGGTAAGATCACTGCCACTACTGTGATTCAGGACAAATATAGGGATAATCTATTGAAGTTGGCATTAGACACTGCATGTAGTTAGTTGCGGAATCAGAGTGACGGCAGAAAAGTTGCTTTCAAGTATTCATGCTCTGTGTCAATTTAGAATGAAAAGAGAAGTTCTCTTTGATTGGTGAAATTGATAAACTTTTGTCATAGGTTTTTGTGGTTGTGATATTTGGTTTCGTAGTTTAGATGGGATTGTAATTCTGAGCCCTTCTTTTTTTAGATCCCCTACACTT
The DNA here is from genome assembly GCA_014182395.1 of Eucalyptus sp. ANBG9806169. NCBI lineage: Eukaryota > Viridiplantae > Streptophyta > Magnoliopsida > Myrtales > Myrtaceae > Eucalyptus > Eucalyptus sp. ANBG9806169. The sequence goes on from CM024583.1 coordinate 26,124,386, forward strand.
TATGGAGTCCCCCGGGATAAAACATTTCACACAGGTGATCCTGAGGCTTGTAGCGAACAAGAGATTATTGTTCCCTGTTTTACCACTGAAGCAAAGCCTCTAGAAACTCCTGTCATCATCACCGATCAGTCACCTGAAGATGTGGCCATCATTGAAGTTCCGAAAGAGGCAGATACTGTTTCAAGTAGTCATGAACGGAAGAAACCAGTTGTTAAGATCAAAGTTAAACACTCAACTGCCACCAGTAAAGGAGACGAAACAGGAAATCAGTCTGCTACCGAAAAATCTCAGGGCAGGAATAACGGACCAGATCATGCTGCTAGCAGTTCAGTGTCAGTGGATGCACCTCAAAAGAATTTCACTGAAGCTGTCAGCATTAGCAATCATAATCTTGAAGAGGTCAATTCATGTCAAAATCCTGGTTCACGTGTGACTGCTAGCATTGGTAGCGCTAAGCTGGCTAGCGAGGGCGATGATCTGGGGAAGGATCTCCAATGCACTGCCGATTCGGGTAACATGTTGGTGCACCCTCGGCTCCTTGGAGACACTGATTTAGGTGCCAATGCACTTAAGTATGCAAGTCTCCAAAGTCTTTCAGAAGCTACAGTAAATGATAGTTCATTGGCTTTAGGTGACTCTCCTCATAGGAAAGAAAAGAAGGGGAAGAGCGACAAGGACAAGAAACGGAGGCGAGAAGACCGTAAAGGACACAAGGAAGACTCGGAGCGTAAGCGCTTGAAGAAGGAGAAAAAACGGAAAGAGAAGGAACTGGCCAAGCTTTTGAATTGCGAGCCTCCAAAGACTTCAATGGAGTTGCCAAGTAGAAGCAAAGACCCTGGAATCAAGGAACCTGAGTTCAAATCGGTGACTATGCAAGCAAAAACAAACGAGGTGGGCAGCTCTAACATGTTAGTTACGAAGGTTGAGGCCAGGGCTGAGACACCGGAGGCCAGCACCGCTCCAAAATTTCGAATTAAAATAAAGAGCAAGCCGCTGAACAGATGATAGAAGGATTTGCCCCTTTCGGTCTCAATGTGCTAGAAGAGTGTATGTAATTGAACAAATCTTAGACCGATCATGTCTGGCGGTGTGTAGCATACTATACTTTCGCGCTATTGCTTAGATCGATCCATTCAGTCTCTGCACTCTTCTTGGCTTTTCAGCTAAGCTTTCCGGCGAGTTCCTGCGGAGTTGTATCGGATATGTGCTTCCATTTCGTGAGTCATCAATTAGTGTTGAAAGGGTAGCGTCACGGCGCCTGCACATGCATATGCAGCTCTTCAGTTGTCTCAGTTCCTAAGGTCATGGTCATTCCGAAGCATGCACGGATATGTTCATCGAGGGCCCAATGGGCAATCTTTTGAGAATTCTGGTCACGAGCTCGAGGAGCGCCGGCTCGTTTTCCCCGAAGACATGGATCGCGGGTTAGGTCGAATTCTGCAACCCTGGTGCCAATACGAACAGGACGGTCGTGTGTTATGCCGCATGGATATTTTACTTGGGATGGCACGAATCACCCACACGAGCACGTCGCTTCTAACACGGACGATCCGACATATCCCTAAAACAGAGAGATCGGGGATGATTCTCAATTCGAATTTTTGGATCCCAACCTCAAAATCCCTTGCTTCTGGATCTGGAAGGGGATGTCTTATGCTCAAAACTGTTCGACAGTCATCTTCTTCACTGTTTTGTACAAAGTTCTCGTCCCTCTCGAGTACCCATTCTTCCCGTTCGAGTCAGTCCCTGGGGAGGAGCCAGAGTCAAAAAGAGCGGCTACTTCCTGCAGGGACAGTTTGTCTGGTCATCCTAAAGACCTTTCACTTTCTCCCTTCAATTTGTTTCGCTTAGATGTCGGTTCTGTGAGCTATCGAATTTGAAATCACCTAGGATCCGCTTCCCCCCCACTTGATATACGAAAGTGCATTCCAAAAGCTATTTCTATTTTCTAGTTATTTCCCATGACAGATCTCTTGATAAATCTCAAAAATTAAAATAGATAAAAGTTACAGTAATTGCAGAAATTTGGCCAATGAAATAGTGGAATGATTTCTAATGCTGCACATCATCATATGTAATTTCGATATGTGTATTTAAGCGAGGAAAACATGCATAATTTTGCGTCAAATATAATGTGTAGATTCTTACCTGTACATTATATTTTGATATGAGTATGAATAAATAATTGTGATCATCGTTCACACTTTTCTATGTGACTAAAGGGATAATACTTCGAGAAATTGTGAGACGTGCTGTTAGTAAAGTAAAATTTTTCCTAATAGAGTTTTGCGTTTTGAGTGATTCTATTTATTATATAATCCATTCTAGAAATCTCATAGACCTGGCGCGTTGGTTGCGAAACACGTGCCAGAGGCCTGATCCAGTTGGACTAATCGACGTGCCAGAACTTCCAACTTCTTGGCTTTTGCGACGTCCTTAGTACGAATGCTCACAGAAAGACTTCTTGTTTTGTTTTGTTTTGTTTTGTTTTTGTTTGTTTTTTTTTTTTTTTGTGGCCAATAGGCAAACTCCCGTAAAAAGCTATGAAACCCTAGAAGATTGTTGAGGCCGCAGCCCTTTCACTTTATCAATTCACTATCGTACTTTAACATCTTCTTCTCTGGAAAATGGCCCCCCTATAGAACACTGATTTTTCTGGGAAGTTCTATCAAACCCAACACAGCTCAAGAGCGTTCTCCTTCAGCTATTCTCTCTAGTCAACATGATCGTGGTGCATCAGTCAGTCTTACTGCCCAACTCTAGCACATATGCGCTTGAAAATTAGTGTGCATATATGTTATCCTTTGTGGCTTGGATTTTATACCTAAATCAATCAAGTTTGATTCTAGATTTCTTAGTTCATCTTGTTGTAGGGAGACTCGATACATTGCTTATTGTTTTCCATGGAGCAATGGTTCTAACTTAGCGAAAGAGATGATTGAAACATTATCGAATGTGTTATAGTGTTCTTGGAAGTGTTAGGGGATACTGTGTGACTTAGGGCTATTGATATACGTTGGCTATAGATCAAATTAGATGGAGAGATTCTTTTCTTTTTTTTTTAACAAAATGACTGAAAAAGCAATTATCATTAAGCATTATTTCTTCACATATAATATCTAGTTTTCCTTTCCTAATTTATTGAAAGTATTGCTCTCATCGAGATAAATCATCTTCATGATGAGAAGATGTTTTGGGTAGCAGTTATGCTAGGTGACATCGATATCTGGAGAAAGCCAATCAAAGTAAAGATTTTTTTCCAAGTTCATCCACTAAGTTGGTGGGGATGCACAGTGGACATTATAAAAAGGATAGTTACACTACATCAGTCATGCAATAGATGCATAAAGTGCATGCATTCTCACAACTATATCGTGCATTTTTCTCTAAATGAGCATGCATCTCCTAATACCGAAACTTTTCCTTCAGCTGTCAGTCTCTTGAGGATTTATCGGCATCTTATTTTGAAGTTCCATGAAAGGAAAATAAGGAGAGCCCAAGAGATATAGTTTTCACAATTGAGTAGTCATCTCTTGGTTTATAAAACTACAAAACAAGTAGTGAAACTTTAAGCAATGAATTACAGTGTTGACACTATCAAATGAAAATGGACATTGAACTCTGATTGATAAAACTAGAAAATTGAAATGTGGATATAACAGTTACTTATAAAACGTGGAATGTGTATTTCATCCACTGCTTTAGCAACATAACTGATAATTTTGTAATTTCTACTGCTTAAATATATTTTCTTCATGAAAGGGACTAAGTGACTCATTCCTTGCATGACATTTAATGTTATCAAACATGCTCAATCTTCCTGAGTGCTCAATATTTTGATCTTCGACAGTTAATAGAGTCATCGAACAGGACTGAAGTTAATGTCTTCCTAAAATTCCAATGAAGCATGTTGACGATGTCTACTAGAATGACATGAAAAGAAAAACGAGCATCAAGGTCCACAAACTCGGATGTAGCATAAATATTAAGTTTTCTTGGAGCAGCTTAGCAGAAAGTCTAATCTATCTCCTTCCCATCATTCCTTCTAAAACATCACCACATCCACAGTAAGAAAGAGAATTCACCACGATATCATGCAACTTAGGTCTTTTACCAGTTACAGCAAGATTCCAAGTAAATCCAAACAGAATGGGATGCAATATCTCGGTTGGTGTAGGCTGATTCCTGAAAAAATTTCCCCATCTTGACAGAGAGAGAAGTGCTTAGAAATTGTCCAATTTAGCGCATATATCGATCGGTGTAGGCTTCCCATGGCTTGTAAAGCAATTCAAATTCAGTGAACGGATGCTGCAAGAGTTCATGCATTGGTCAGGTGATGACTTCATAGGAATTTGGCAATTCATAGATGCTTGATGCCTTTCATTACTCAAGAAACATAGAACAAAACAAATAACTAGCCAGTCTATTTGAATGCTTCCAATTGTTGGTTGACAATTATATTTATCAAGGGGGAAAATATAGAAGCCGGCACTGACCTCTACTCGGGTGCTTTGAGGATGGTTGAAGTTGTGAACTTCAGATGCATTATCAGTCACTGTCTCATTTGTTTCAGAATAATGCCTCTTCTGATCATAAGAACTTTCTCCTTCAAATTGAACTTGCACATCCATGTTAGGAACTTCGATGCCGCTTCCTCGATTTCCAGAGTCTTCGCTAGTTCCAATGGAGCAATTGGATGGTAGTCGGTCGTTCATATCGCTCTCTGTCCATTCCTTGCAAGGTCGATCCCCTCTATTGAGTCTTTGAAGCATCATCTTCTCCCTTGTTCTTTGCTTTGCTCTTTCCCTCGCCTTTGCCCTTGACTCTCTCCCCGTAGGGCGAAACACAGTCTTTCTTGATTGTTTGACCTTTCTCTTTTTTGCAATAGTCTCTTGTTGATTATCCTTAGCGATTGTGCCTATTTCAGGCATCACTTCACGCTCCGATCTGGAAGGAACACTCATAATAGGAATGCTTTCGCCGTTCTTCGTCTTCTGAAGGCCTCTAGCTAATTCTTTAATGGCAGGTGTCGACTTCACTAGCAACCACTTGATGGTTTTGCTAGCTTTGTCGACGCCGAGCATGTCTTGAAGATTGAAGAATTCACGCGCGACTTCAACGGACAACCTCATCCTCCGGTCTCTTGTACCTTGAGCGGTGTTGATCTTGCTGTGCCGATCTTTCTTCGACGACCTCCCTGTCGGAGCAACCTGCTCAGCAGTCGCTTCGGGTTTCACTCCGGTGCTGTGTCCGATTGAATCGCCAGCGGAGAAGGTCATGGGATCCGTCATTTGGTGATGAGGGTTCAACGGTTGCTGCCCTTGTAACAAGAGATCGTGGTGAATCTGAAGAAAAGTACCATCCTCGTTTTCATCATCGTTGAAAATGGAGGGAGAAGGGAAGCTGTAGAGAGAGAAAGGAAAGTCTTCTTGTCTGAAATCGAAGCTATAAAAGCTAATGTCATGGAAGAAGGGATGCTGAAGGATCGGCCGTTCACTGGAGGATATGAGGTCAATGGTACTGTGGTTTGAGTGAAACATTGCGCATCATCAACTGTGGCTGCTGCGAAGACAAAGGGCTAGAAGGGTTAGGTTAGAAATTGAAGTTGACACGAGTGCCACATTGACTGAGATGCTTCATCTCTGTCAAAACTCAAGTCACTGCAAGCACAAAAGACACAGCCCGGGAGTTGAGAAGGAGATGGAGTGAAATGCATATATTATAAAACATAAGATCTTGACATGCAACTACGGACATACTCTATTAGGTACAAGTGATGGAATTTTTTGTGTGGGAGTGTAAGAGAGAGATTTTATTAGCATAAAGGCGCATATGTGTTTGCAGAGGAAGGGAGAGACAACTTCCATTTTATAGTATTTTCATGCCGCTTTTCTAATTGATTCTGTAGATTAATCTTTGTGTTTGACATTAGGTTTTTTTCCCTTAATAGCTGTAGTGGGCTCGTAGTGATTACATCAAGAGAAAAGCTCCGAGAGGTTTTCAATGATCAAATCAGTCACGTAAGAGCATGTATTGATTTGACTGGGGCTTTGTTAATGATAGGAAAAATAACACAAATAATTTTTGAGTATTGACTCATTACGTAACATAGTTCTTAAACTTGTAACTTGTTCGATATATACAATGACGCTCTTAAATCTTTAAATTATTCAATATAATCTCCGAATTTTTAGTACATATTTAAATTAGTCCATGAATTATATGGAAATGTTCATTGTTGTTTTCAAATTCGAATTAATGAGAGAATAATATTGAATATTTTCATATAATTCAATGATTAATTTCAACATGTATCATAAGATGAATGATTACATTGAATAAATTAAAAGTTTAAAAATCATTACAAATAAATTAAAAGTTTATATATCAAATTATATATTGAAGTAAAATTGAAGAATCATTTATATTATTATCTTTTAACTATAAATCAAATCACAAAACAAGCAAGAAAAGGGAAAACACTTGGGACCGCCACTATTATATGTGGTCATGCTCCTGATTCGATATATGGCATTTGTTAATGTCCTATCTGTTTATGTTTGTACGAGTGTGAGACATAAGAGAGAATGAGTGCGAGAGAGAGAGAGAGAGAGAGAGAGAGAGAGAGAGGGGTTTTTCTTTGGATAAGCACAGGAAGAGAGAGAGAGAAGGGGACTCATATAGTCAAAGGGGACTGTCCTTGCCTAGGGTTGGACACAATCACGCGCAGAGAGAGATAACATGCACGTTCATGAATCTTCCCACAACAAGTCACTCCCTGTCACAAGCTGACATAGCACGTCTGACACATCTCTTTTTCTCTATCACTCACTCAATTCTCAAGCTCTCTCAACAAATTCTAGTCAAATTCTCTTAACCCAGTCTTTTGATGTGCATAGCCTGTACCGATTATTCATACAAAAAAATGATTGTGAGAATTTCTCACGACTTATTTTTATTTTTATTTTTTTTTCATACAATCTCACAAACTGTGTCCACGTCTTAATCAAGTTAAGGTGTTGCGCGTTTGCATCGATTGGTATATACAATTCGTGCTCGAGGATTGGGCCATTGGTCCAAACCTTGACATTCGTTATCTCTCACTATCGCACACATGGAGTGCTATTGCATTGATTTTGTTGTTTGAGTGACGTCTTCTATGTTAATGATGTGCTTGGTCTATATGTACACACGGAGATCGTATGTGATTACATCAAATGAGATTTACATATTTATTAACATGTAGACGTGTGATCAAGACGTATATAATCCATAATATGGAAATAATTTTGGAAACCTTAAAACTTACCACAAGCGAAAGGATCGTTAATTGGCTTACTAAGGATTTCTCTTGTCCAAGATAAAGGAGGAGATGGTTTATTTGCATAACTACTCTTCAAATGTACCATAATGATTTTATATTCGACGTGAAATGTTTGGATTTAAGATCGCAGAAAGATCATCTTTTGGCATCTCTCATGACACTGGTCTAAGGTTGGCGAGCCAACACTAGAGGTCCAACGCCCATCCACTAAAATATGCATACTACTGCCATAAGAGGATTCAAATTCATGATGAAATAATATCCTGATACCATTAGGTCATCATGACAGATGATTCAACTTACGTAACTTGTTAATAAGTTGACCTGCACAAGATGAAAAGGATACACAAAACTTATAGTTTTAAAATATTTTATATATGTTGTTATTTCTTGAATCTTAATTTATGTATGAATCTAGATCATATCTCTAATCCGCGATAGATTTAAGATTTGGTAAAAACTTTTCAATGTGAAATGACTTGTTTCATTTGCTAAACGAATGCTAGTTACATCATTTAAATAAAACAAATGAAGAGTACTTTTGTTTCACTGAAATATCATGATATAAGATAATATATTCCATGTAAATTATTTTCAAGGAAAATGATAAGTTTTCCTTTATTTAGTTTCCTAGAGAAAGTGATTTTCTTGTTACCATGAAGGGAAGTTGTTTCCTTAAATCTACATTTGTTATTTTTAATTCATGAAAAATATATTCATTATTCTTCTTCTTTTATGTCAAATGTACTGTAAGGACATATTTGACATTTGATTTAAACTTTTTGAATTTCTATGCATCATATTTGACATTTTTTTCCATTCCATTTCATCAATCCGTTCTATATCTCTTCAGACCAAGCATTTCTCTCTCTCTCTCTCTCTCTCTCTCTCTCTCTCTCTGGGATCGAAAAAAATCTTCAAGGACCTTACCAATGACCTTTGCCATGAACACTAAACCTCCTCAAATTTGGTCTTTGCATCATTCTGCTTCGAATGATCAACATAGTCCTTCAGTTGCAGTTGCTTACTCCATTCGATTCACCACTTTCCATGCTCTTGTGCCACTGTGGTTAGCTCTCTTTCCATTTATTCGTGCCGCAATCTATCAATTCTCTCTCTCTCTCGTCAGGGGGACATCACTACAAGGACCACATATATTGCTAGACACCACGGTTCTCTCTCACGGGTTGCTTTCAAACAGCAGATAATAACTACGAAGAAAAGACGAGGGTGAATTGTGATTGGTTCGTCATTTTGTAGTGATGTGTGATGGTGATAGTGCGAGCGTAAAACCCCTTCCAGTCGTTTTTACTTTCTTTTCTATTTAGTGCTTTCCTTTCAACTTCGTGTGAAGTATCTCTGCTTTTACCAACAAGCGCCCCTTCAGCTGTCGTCCATAAGGATATGCTTGGGGTCTCAATCTTGTTCGGGGCTTTGTGCAATACCATCCTCATACAAAGAAAAGACATCATTGAAGGGACACCTGTCTAAAGTGCGGCTCTTGGATATTCAGTGAGAGGGGATGAACCGTTTTCCAAATGCAGTATGGCTTTGGGTTTCGTGCTTTGCGCTCATTCCTCATGCAGTAAGCTATACATAGTTTGTCCATTTATGCTCGTTCTTATCTTCTTTCCTGCGAGCTCTTGCAATTTGAAGAGTCTTAAGTGCTTTTCATATCTGATGTTAAAGTATTTGATCTGATCATTCAATGAACAAAATTCCACAAGTATATTTCAACTGTACGCATGGCCAGATCTCCTAGATTTCAACGGGATCATATTACATCGATTTGTAGTCTCTTTCACTCGTTCTCTAATCAAGCTTTTCGAGCAGGTCGGCTGCAGATGAAAACAAACGTGTGTATGATTTGCCAGCGAATGTACTTGTCTGGAGGAGAGAAGTCGCAATGTGACGATAGAGACTCAAGAGTGATTAGGGTTTGTCAGAAGTTTCTGGCCCTAATGAAACCAGCCACAGGCAACATTATTCGGCCAAGTTTGGCACTGTACTCTAGCCGGGTTCAATGTGACAAAACAACGTGCGCGCGTATATATATATATATATATATATATATATATATATATATAAAAGGCATATATGGAGAGAGTTGATTCGTTGCCGTACGTTGTTGATCCACTATCTGAAGATGTTCGGATGGGAAAGGAAATGCCCCACGTGAAGAAAAGCTGTCTCTCTTTTTATCCGATCTCCTTAGGTTAAGGGGAACGCACAAGTGGTGTCTCATTATGTTTTGTGATTTCATTAGATTGCTCTTGAAGATATTCCGTTTTTAATCATTGGGATTGATGACATAAGTGGGTAAGAATAACAGCAAATGGTTGCTTAAGCTAAAGTTCAACAATTATGTTGCATATTGAGCAAATGGTCCATAAATTTTGCAATAATCTTTGAGCCAAAGTTCAAGGCCATTTATGTCATCTACTCTTTTCTTTTTTTCTTTTCTTTTTTGACATATATGAGATAAGATAACAATATAGCAAAGTAGAGTGCATTTACACGTTGATTCGCATGAATAATTGATTAAAAAACAAAGATATCACATGCGATTGTTTCCATGTTTTCTTTTTTATACCTTCAGTTTCGGGATTTTCTCTTCAAAAGATCATTACAATGAGGTATTTTTTGAAATCTCTCTTCTAATTCAAAATCATGGGGATATATTAATACCGAGCTTTCTGGAAGAAATTAGAGAGGAGCTAACGAAAGAAGGATAGTGGGGAAAATCCTCTAACTTGGGAAAAACCTCCATACATGATATTTTCACCTCGCACAGCTCCTTGAGGGCGCCTAAAAATCAACATGAAAACTTTGTTAATAACCCTAATAAGGTTATGTAAATCGTGGGATTTGCTCGAGATTCTTTCTAACAGAGCATGCGAATTTAACGTAACGCTACGTCATCAAGCTCCAGACCTATATTTCTCAATCGTTGTTTTGCTCAAAAGAGCAATGTCCCTCATTTCTTACCTTGCTTGGTCCTCTCTTTCAAGATAAGAATGACAACATGGATCAAACGCCTCATTGTCTGTACCATCGCATGAATATGGATATTTCCCTTTTGCCTAGAGTAGGTAAACAAAAGAAGCTGAAATAATGGAGCCTATCGACATGTGAACATGGATATACCATGGTATGAACATGCATATTCCACTTCCACCTAGAATAGGTAAAAAAAAATTGGCCATATACTAAAGCCTATGGACATGTGGGAGCTATATCCGTGGAAGAGAAAGCAAAAAGCTGCTGTTCTGTACGTAAGAATATGGATTTTTTTCCCTTTTGTTAATTTTTGAATGATGATTGATAACACTATTATTTCGGGAACAATTTCTTTTCAAAAATAATAATTTTTTTTATTTCTATTTCTCGGAATAATTTCTCAGTAAAAAAAGGCGTTTGGTAACTATACAAAATTTATATTCTCAGAATATAAAAAGAATAGGAATATGTTTTGTATAATTCACAAAATTTTTTGTAATGTAAAATTTGTTTTAATTTTTTTTATCCTTCCTTATCGCCACCACCGCCCGCCATGGATGATCGTCAATGCTGCTGGTGTGGGCAGTCGGAGGTCATTGATCGGCGATGGCAGTGTTGGTGGCAGGCAACGGCAGTTGGCGATTGTCGATTAGAAGCGGTGACGACGATAGTGGTGGGCGGCGGCGTCAACGATCATTGGTTGGTAGTGGTGGCAGTTGTCGACAGTCGTCGGTCAGTTAGCGGTGACAGTTGGCCGACGACGGCAAGCGGCGACAATCGGCGATGATCGGTCAGCTAGTGGCAGTGGTTAGTCGGCAACAACGGTCGGCCAGCCGGCGGCGGCGGCGGTCGGCAGAGGTTGGCCGACAACAAGCGACAACAGGGGGTGGTGGTCGGCAAAGAAGAAGAAAAAAGGAAATAACTGATGTTTAGAAATTATTCCCAAAAACAAAAAGTTACTTTTTTCTACTTCTTATTTCTGTTCCAAATTTATTCCACTTTTCTATTACAGAGGGTAGAAAAATTAATCGATATTACCGAACGGATTTTTGCTCTTTTTTTTTTTTTTTTTTTTTTTTTTTTTCTTTGAGAGAACAAAAGAATAGAAAGTGAGAGAAATAGAAACATTACCAAACAGAGTTTAAGTTAAAAAGAAATATCAAGTAGAAAAAATATCAGCAACTTCTTTTTTCTAAATAAATTGTTGGTAGCTTATCAATATATATAGATTACCAACATAAAAATTGATAACTCAATAAAAAAGTTGGTAAGGTTTTCCAAAAATAAAGAGATATTGATAAGTAACTCAAACAAGAATCAACGAAACAAAATTATTTGGTGCCCCGATGAAAGAAAACTTGTTGGTTACTTTATTGAGGTATGGAAATTCATGTAAATTTGTAAATAAAAAGAAGAGTTGATAAGTTAAGAAAACAAATATACATATGTAAGTAACTCATATGAGAGCTAGTAACCCAAAAGTAGTTGATAACTAAATCGGATTGTCAATACTCAAATAGAATTTATTAAATGCATATAAGAGTTGGTAAGGTCGATGCGTTGGTAAGAAAGTTAAAAGTTGATAAAAGATAAGTTGGTAATTTACAAACGGTCAAAGAGTTCGTAATTTCCCTAAAGCCTCGCTAAGTTATCAAGAAACCAGATAACTGGTAACTGTCTTCACTAACAGTTTTTTGATATTTACCAATTTTTTCAAAAATTTACCAGCATGTAAAAAAGATCTTCTTCATGGGAACTGAGTAGTAAAATTGTCCGACTAAAGAGAGAAAAGGCAGAGATTGAAGTGTAGGTTATTTTCCTTTGTTTTTTCTTTCTTTTTTTTTCCTGATTATTTAATCGTGGCTCCTACATCCTTTTTTTTTCATTCGGTGGCTTACATCATAAATAATTTTTTTTTTTTTTTGCTAAAGATCCTATATAATTAATTACAACAAGGCTAGCCATGGTATTTGCCCTGCTTCCAAAAATTTCTGATTTCATTAGTCTTATTTTAGTGGGCTTTTTGTTAAAAATAGGGTAAGGGATCCAAGCCCATACGCAAATGCCATTGACTGGGCCATTGGACAAAAATACTCAGTGGGCCTGAGTTTCGTCTTGGCCAGAGTTTCGGTGAGATGGTTTGGAAAAGAATGGACCAATTTTGCTGACCATTATAAAAAAGGAAATGGAAAGAAGAAGAAGAAGAAGGATGAAAGGTATGGTCGGGAAAAAAGCAGTGCAAAACTAAAAGTGTCTATGATATATATGGCCATTGAGATTTGTTACATTGACCGGCCTCTAATTTTTAGTTTCTTATTTAACTCAATTTTTTTAAAAGTATTTTTTCCAATCTTATCTCGATATATGGCTATCGAGGTTTGTTACATCGACTTACGATACATGGCCATCGGAGCTGATTTGACTATCCTCATCGCGGTCCGCCGCTATCTCGTTCATAGAGACACCGTTAGAATTGTCGATGACGACAACTCGTGAAGCAAGAATCCTTGTGGAGGACACGACCTGTTAAGGGGCAAGATGAAGATGGTGATGGAGAGACTAAGGGTCAACAACCCATATCTCAATCACTACAAGACACGTTAGTGGCTGTGTGAAATTCCTTCGTCCCCCATCTCTCTATTGTGGCCTCAAAATCTTCAGATCCGTGCCGCCATGTTAGTGGCTGTGTGAATTTTCTAATTTTAGTTTCTTATTTAACTTTATTTTTTTATCTATCTATTTTTCAATTTTATCTCGAAACATATCAAACCCTTGACAGTATTAGATATGCTAACATTGCTATCCGGCAATTTTTTTTTTATCCTACTTTATTTAATCATATCCCAATCCTTAATCCGACTACCAATCATTTTCTTTTTTTTCTTTTTTTTGCCTCTTCCCTTCTTTTCAAGTATCTCAAGAAATATAGATAGCATTGCTAAATCAATGTCTTCATTTCAAAAGCCCGATCTCTCGCGACGGAAATCAGCCTCACAAAGTGGAACACGCAAGGAACCACTGGGGGTTCGCCCTAGTGGCCACCCTTCCATCTTGGAAGGGGGAGGTTGGAGGTTCAAATCTCCACATTCTCAGAAGAGATTGTAGTGGGGACGATTTCTTTTCAGGAGTGGATTTCGACTCCCACGCCCTATAAGGAGACAGGGCAAAAGTCTAAAAGTGAGTGTTAGAATAGGATTAGAGTAGGACCGACAAAAAATAAAAAAAGTAGAACACGCGGGGGACATGGCCATGCGAAGCCATTCAATAGTTTTCTTATTTTGAGATCTATCGGGGGGTCTTAGTGGGTCCTACTTCTATAGCCAGAAATTGAGATTATTCTAATTGGCCTCCTCGATACTGACATTCGACGATTCCTAAATTACCAGGTCTCGTGTCGCGTCCCATGATTTTTGTTCCCGTGTTTTACTAGATTGAGCAGAGGTCAGGAGCCGATCTTGTGTTGGATTCGTATATATAGATATATATATATATATACGCACGAGTGGGGCCCACTTTATCGACCGAGTGACGCGCGATTCATCGAAGCCTCCGTCGGGACTGCAAATCAACGTACGATCTCTCCACTTGTCGTCTCGTGGTAGGTGGGCCAAAAATAAAAGGAGATGAAAAGAAAGGGATAAGTGGGGCCCAAGATTTGAAGATAAGTTCCACTGATTGAAAGAGAGAACTGGAAAATTTTAATAATTTTGAATGATGGCGTTCCGTTGTACCGTTGCGTGTCACGCCGCCCCTCGTGAAACGAAATGAAGCGATGGAATGTAGCGATTCCAAACACGACGTGACGGCGTCCGAGAGAGAATATTCGAACTCTAATGCGACACGACGGAGTTAGAATTGTATGATAATAAGGGCGATGCGACAGTTACGCAAATGAATAGTCCGTTAATAGAAACGATATAATCGGAAGCATGACAAAAAGAATTTACATCGATTGATGTCATCATAGTAAGTTTATGTCAAATTGGAGCTTTCTTTTCATAAAATTTATGTGGAGTTCGAGTCATGTTCTTATGTTGCGTTAAGAGTTATCGCCTTTATATAGATCGACACATTATAAATCATTTTCTAAAATAGGGGCCACACACAATTACGGAGAAACGACGAAATCACCTGAAACTCTAACTCTCGAACCCATCATCGATAGGCAAAGTACATCGCCGTCTTTGTCGAAATGGATAAGAGCAAAAGCTGAGAATCTAAACTCCATACCACAACTTTCGACGCTGTCTCAATGTGTTGTTAGGATTTGACCCTCTTTGATCTATCTAATGAATCAAAAGTTTGGTGGTGGGCCGGTTGGAAAATGGGTTTGTGTCCCCCCCTAAAGGGGGCTTTATGTAGTGGGAAGTAGCCCGACAGGGCAGCCGATGTAGACTAATAAGGGACTAAAAAGTCTCATAGCACCATCGACAGACATGACCTATTGCCTTTTCTCCCATTTTTCATTTGCGAGATGTAATATGTAGTGGATTTAGTTATTGAATTACATGTGTACCATGAATCCCCTCTCCATCGATCGTGGTGTACAGTATAAAATGTTTCCTGCTTAAGCAAGTACCACTATCTGAAAAATTGATCTAACCCTTTTAAGAGACTAGACGATTAATAAGACAAAAGGGATTTGACTTGGAACGGTTTCTTTTTTAATAATGGAAAACTTCACCGGTAGGGTAAATTCCGAAATCATGGAATTCTCCACCAACCCAACGAGTCAAAAATTCCAACCATGATATCGTTTTGGTTTTGTCATCATTGAGCCAAATTATGGGTTTTCAATGATGTTAATTGTATATATTACGGGACAAATTAATGGACCGATGATCACAGAATATTTCAAATTCAATTTCTCAGACCATCTATTTCGAACACAAGTCCACTTCACTATTTTTTCGATCGATGATTGTTACAAAAGAACAAGGCTAGAATCACAGACTATTCAGGGAATGAGTTTTATTGAAGGGAGGAATCCAATGCAGGGACGGGAGCTGGTGGGGTAAAGACCGATTAGAAAAGTCATTAAGAATTTCGCGAGCTTTAATCTCACGCAAATGGGCTCGCTTTATTCTTTCCCGGGATCCAATTTCGAAAATTTTAAAAAATAAAATAAAAATCCCAACCTCTCTTCTGTTCTGTGGGCCGATGAAAATCGACGCGGAAACCACCGAAACTTCCCACGTGGCGCCGCACGTGCCTCCGCAAAGCCGTTTCATTCGGGACCGATCTCGCTCGTGCCTACCACCATACCTCCACTACTACCGACCACTACTACTGGTGCTGCCGCTCTGTGCAGCTGGGGAAATTCCAACGTGTCTTGTCCTCCGTCTTCTCGCCTAACTCGACACGCTTAACTCCTCCCGTTAACTTCCCGCGTCGCCTTCTAACTATATCTTGTCCCCAAGCTCGATCCTGGCCGTCCGTTCCTCCACGTCACCGCGAGAGAAAAAAAATCTCGCCAAAAAATCAACTTACGACGCCACGTAGCAACGATGTTTTTGTTTTTTTTTGGGGGGGCGACGTCCGACGGAGGATAATCTTTTTTGGGGGGGTCGGAATGCAAAATTGATTTGAAAAACGACACGCGGGTCTCTTTCCGGTCGAAAGCGAGCGCGTCGGTAATGCCTCCGGGACTCGAATGGAGAGGGACGGGCGAATCCGGTCCGGGAAACGGCCCGCCGGTCGGACCGGTTCGGCGGAGCGGCCCGGTCCTCGGCGGTAGCGTTAGCTTTACTTTGCCGTGAGAGGAAAGCCATGTATGAGATAGAGAGAGAGAGAGAGAGGGAGAGGGGGTGTGAGGGGTGACGACGAATGCTCAGTAAATGCGTTTTGTTTTACGTCAATCAATAAGAATGGGAGAAGAAACGAATCCCGCAGTGAATGCGTAACAGAAGAAACCCAAAGCGATTGGCCGGCGAAGGAGAGAGAGGGAGAGAGAGAGGAGAGAGAGAGAGATTGAAGAGGTCGAGGTTTACGTCCTTCGATGGCGCTCGCACTGGCTTCGTTCGATTGCTGAGGCAGGGCGAGGGGGTGCGATTCTCGCTGGTTAGGGTTGAGCCTTCTTCTTCTTCTTCTGCTCGGTTCATGAATTGGTGAGGGGGGAAAAGCAGCAGCAGCAGCGGCAGCGGCGGCGGAGGGATGATGAGCTGGCGAAGGGTGTTGAAGTCCGTGCAGGCGCTGGTGGCGCACGGCCTCCTGCTCGCCTTTACCCTCCTGCTCCTCCTCAAGCTCGACCGCGGCGTGCGCTACTCCTGGTGGTCAGTTCTCTCCTGATTTCGCTGTTGATGATCCATTGGGTCCATGGTTTCGACGATCGCTCTAGTTTCTTGTTATCTGAGGGTCTGTCGATCGAGTCGTTGTGCGTCGAAGGTGTTTTGATTGTGTGGTTGATTGATTGGGTCGGAGCTGCGGCGTTCTCGTTTCTTTTCTGGGAAAGGAAACTTTTTGCTTTTCCTTTCCTAAAATTCTCCGTGGTCCGCGAAAATCTTGTTGGTATGATCTGCAGTCTCTTCCTGACTGTGACTTGGATTGGATTTCATGAGTCCTGTGTTCTATTGATACTTGACCGAGCACGCGCATTCTTGTCTGCCAAATTAAGCCCAAAATTGTTCCAAAACGGAAAAGCAATCCAGGACTCGATTTTCCTTTTTATGCTTTCGGCACTATGTTAAGGCCCTTGTCAGTTCTTCACACTTGTCATTGAGAATTGGCGATCTTGAAATGTGAATATATTGACGGAAAAGGCAAAAAGTAGGAAATTTTGAGAGGGCGATAATCGATCTACAGTGCTTAAGCCATTAATCTTCTGAGCATCGGAATTGTGTTACTTGTTAGTGCTCCAATATGGGATGTCATGCAAGACTGGAGAAACCGGTGATTGAGCATGCTAAATTAAGATTTCGAAGATCCAGATTTGTCAGGAGCATGATGTGGGATCACACCTCTTGTGTCCTTTGGAAATCCTGTAGCATTTATGTGCATTGAAATGTCTTCAACATCGCTTTTTCACTGTTACTTTTTTTCTTTTTTTGACAGTAATATGAAGGTTAACACGAGCTCGCTTTGACATGCAGGATAATCTTTTTCCCGCTTTGGTTATTTCATGCAGTTGTTGCCAGAGGGAGATTTTCATTACCAGCACCGTCAGTTCCTCATAATCGTCATGTAGGTGTAATAGAGCTTCCAAAACTGTGGTCGTTTCTGCCCCGCTCGTCCCATCTATATCTGTTATTATGTCAAAATCTAATCTTGTAGCAAGACTGGACTTTAATGACTTCTCTCTCTTTGGACAGTGGGCCCCTTGCCATGCCATTGTGGCGACACCTTTGCTTGTTGCATTTGAATTACTTCTTTGTATATATCTGGAGAGCGTTTATGGTACAGTCTACCTTCTTTGCATCATTGGTTTGTTAGACTTTGGATTATCATATGTTTTTTCAGTTTTTCTGAACTGCCATGCCCAGTTAGTATTGCTTACTTCGTGTATCTGTCGAGATCTACGCAAGGAATATTGTGCTGTCTCATTCTTTCTACGGTTTCCCCATGCTTTTCTGTTGTTTTGTGGATTCTTCAGATGATTCCCTTCATTCTTTGTAAGAGTGGGCTATTCCTGAGAATTATGAACTGTCAATTTGAGTTATAACTGATCTCATTCATTTTCTCTTTCCTTTCTTGTGCAGTTCATAGGGATCCTGCTGTGAACTTGAAGATAGTCTTTCTTCCTTTGTTGGCCCTGGAAATAATTATTCTTATTGACAACTTTAGGTATGTTCTGTTGCGATTGTTTATTTATGTCACTATCGATGGAAGACTGCTATACGTTTTCTTTTTCTTTAAAGTGGTTTATTTTAATTTCTTTTCGAGCAATAGATGTTCTCTCTTTTTGGCTTGTGCAGATCAATAAGATGGATAATCGCACGATCAACTAAGAAATGAAGTCGTCATTATAATTATTTTGGTGTTCTGATTGAAATTGTAGAAATATTGGTGGGATAGTTCTATGCCGGTTTGCATAAGATGATCTGCATGCTTATATGAACTAATTTATACAGACTTGGAGGAACAGAATGAGAATCTGGATTGCTGCTAGCGTATGCACTTGGGTGTTCTTATAGGCACTGTCTTACCTTATTGTTTTGTTGAAAAATCAATTGTTATTCAACTGCGTTAATCAGCAAATATGTGTCTGTTTAATCTTTATGTCGAATTCTCTCTCTATGCTTATAAGGCATATTAACTAATAGTTCAAACACTACTCAATGATTGGCAAGAAAAATGTCATGAGGTATAAATATGTTATATACCTGTGACTCAATTGGTGATATTGATGAATTCATCATTTTTCTCTTCCTGCACCATCAAATACAATCTCACTGGAGCTGATGTTGGAGTTTGTTAGTCTCTCCTTCTGTTGGTTTACTTTTTGAAGTTCTTTCAACCATCATGAAGTCACAGTATTTGGTGCTATAGCCTATAGAACTCTTTGGAGTTTAGGTCTCTGGAAGCCTTTTCCTCCCATGCCTAGTGCAGTGGCAGTTGGCTGAACCTCATGTCTGATAGTTAGCTTAACTTCCATGGTTTATAGAATGTGTAGGGCTCTGATGCCAGGGGATGATGAAGGCATGACTGACGAGGCAATATGGGAGACACTTCCTGTAAGTTGTTTTAATTTGGTGAAAATATGAATAACCTATACCTGGATGCTGGAAAGCTATTTGTTGATACATGCTTTATATTGTCTTTTGCCATATCTGTCATTCTGATTGCTTAGACAACAGTTTTTCTTATTTTTGAAGTGTTACCTGTTACATTTTCTGGGATGTTGGCATTAAATTTATGAAGGGATGATGTCTGGTAGAATCACACTTCGGATGGCATACTATGGCAAAGTGTTGGGGGTGTTTAGTGGGACCACCATTGTATCTGAAATTTTTCCTAAACAGGGCATTGACCCATCTCTTTTCTCAAGCGTTTTCACTGTTTTATGCTCTCTGGTGCCCTTTTTTCTTTTCATACTTTAAGAATTGATTACTGATGAGTTGTCACTCTTTTTGCTGACAGCACTTCTGGGTTGCAATCTCCATGATCTTCTTTCTCGCTGCCACAGTCTTCACCCTGCTTAAGCTGTGTGGTACATTAAGCTAAATTTTCGTCAATCTTTGTCTGGGTAACTTCCAATTAGAATCGGTTCTGGTGATGAAAGTTGATGCTTAGTTACATAGTGAGAGGTGCTAATCCCACTTATTTATGTGGAGTTTGACAGGGAATTGTTGTAAATGTCCTAAGGGTCCTGTCAAAACATATATGATTGTCTTTTGTCACAAGTTTTCCATGCATGAACTGGAAAAATATGGAGTAAAGCTTTGTGGTTGTGATGTCTTTTTCATTAAAATGTCATTAAGGATGTTTTACTTGTCCTGTATCTTTATCTGCTTTTTCTGCATATATCTTTTTTGATATCTACAATCTTCGTATTTGAACCAAACTATGCTTTTTTTGTTCAAATTTAATTCAACCTGCAATTTTCCATAGAGCTAATATCTCCTGTATTGTTAATGCAGTTTAAGTTGATCTTCTGCACTTTATACTTGACAGTAATACTAGACAAGTGTTTGTTGCTGAGTTTTTTAAAGAAGTGGTAATTTCTCTAGTGTGATAGTCACGTCTCCAGTTTTGACATAGAGAAGGACTCAACAGAAGGGATTTTTGTTGTCTGGATTCAGATGATTTACAAATTAGTAATAGTATCATAGCTAAGATTACTGGCATTTGCATCTTCCGAAAGTGAAACTTTTTTCAATTAGTTTGACCATTTATGTGTCTTCTCAAACATCTTGTAATCTCAAGTAAATTTACAAATGTTAAGGGCAAAATAGGGAAAGTGGCTTTAAGGTACTAAGATCACTTAACTGCTTAATCTGAAGAACCAAAGAAGTTGGAAGGCTGCCTATGTAACCTTCTAAAATCTCCATTTTAACCTTTTGTTTCATTTTGTTCTTAGGAGATGTTGGTGCTCTTGGCTGGTGGGACTTATTTATAAATTTCGGGTACATACTTGTCAATCTCTGTTCAATATTTTATTGTTCGGACTTTACTGTACATCTGGAGTTCAGCCCCAGCTATTCGATGTATGTAGCACCCAGTTCTTTAGATTCGCAGCGAATTATAGTTCAGCGTTTTCCATTCATCCTGTTGAATTTTGATTCTTGGAACATACAATCTCCTCTTGTGAAATAAATCCAAATGTGAATGTCGATACCGTTTTCTGAGCTTTGTGCTTGTTTGCTCCTCAACTGAACATCTATGTTCCTGTGAGTTTTGTGACAGAAGATCAGGTAACATTGCCTTTTTCTGCAGCATTGCAGAGTGCTTTGCCTGCCTTGTTTGTACTAAGTGGTCTAATCCCATAATACATCGAAATTCTCGCATAAGGGATCCCAGCTCATCTTCTGCAACTATCACATATCTTGACTGGAACAGTGGCTTAGTAGTTTCATCAACTGAGAATCAGAATGAGGATCGACTATGTGGCTTGCCAGAAATTGGTGGTCACATTATGAAACTTCCAGTTATTGGTTTCCAGGTCCTCCTTTGTATGCGCTTAGAGGTGTGTACGAATATTGTTATAGCTAAGTATTTGACATACTCTCTGTTTTCTTTTTAGACAATAAGATGCTATGACATGATGTTGCAACACTTTCTATTGACAGTTTCTTTATTTGTTATAAATTTCAGGGAACACCTTCTGCTGCTAGACATATTCCACTCCCAATTCTTTTCTCTCCACTGTTCCTTTTGCAAGGTACTGCTGTACTATTTGCTGCTTCAAGGTTAGTGGAGAGAATAGTTCTTCTTCTGCGGAGTGGTGCTTGTGCTGGAAGATACTTTATATTTTCGGCAAGAGTTCATGACTGTCTAGCATTCCTGCACCATGGTTCCCGGTAATGATATGTTTAACTGAAAGATACCATGCAGGCCATTGGACAAATAAAATGTGATCATCTGCTTTTGCAAATTATTCTTATTGCATGTGTTACACCTGTTCATCAGGCTTTTGGGATGGTGGTCAATTGATGAGGGAAGCCGTGAGGAGCAAGCCCGGCTTTTCCAAGAGGGTGCTTCTGGGTAGGTTTTAACCTCTGCATTTCAATGTCCTCTTTGACTTGTTTTGTTTTCATTCTAGTGCTTTCACAATGCACTGTTTTTATGGTGTTTTCTTTTCCATTGGTCTGCACTTTTATCTCTGCAGCTATAACACCTTTTGTGGTTATCCACCAGAAGTAGTGAAAAAAATGCCTAAAAGGGATCTAGCTGAGGAGGTATGGCTCTCAGTCCTCCTTTCTTTGATATAATTACATTAGTAAGAATATCTTATTTTGAACTGCTGAAAACAGTCCACATCATAAATGTTGAAATAAGGAGTGACCATCGCATCTTTTTTAGGTTTGGAGACTTCAAGCAGCTTTAGGTGAGCAAACAGAAATCACTAAATTCAGCCAGCAGGAATTCGAAAGACTTCAAACTGTAAGGGCCTATCAATTGTTATTTTTCTGCCAGATTTTCTGTGAACTATGATTAGTTGCAACTGTAGACATTGCCAGGGCTCGTAATTTAAGTTTCTGCATCTACCATAGATGTACGTGAAAGGTGATCCCTTCAGTAGCTTCAATCACAACTAGAACATTTCAGGAATTTCTTGTTTTCACGTGGATCTTTACATCTGTAGAAGACTGATAGCTGGGCATTCATTCATTAAGAGGGCTGTAAGTCTGCAAAGTCAAGCTTATACCCTTGGCATCGTCCTAAAGCAGCAAATTGAAACATCCCCTGCACCACTCACTGCCGTTTTAGGCCAAAAAGATATGTTGACTTTTGTACTTTAGGGAGAACCCTCCTCCCAACTGCTCATTTAATTTGGATTGGGGCCCCGGCATAATGGATCATATAAGCCTTGGCTCCTTTACGATGAACTTACTGATTACTGGGAGTTGATATGATGTGGGACAGTGGAATTCTCATTTGTCCTTAGGTTTTTCATAAATGTGGAAGAAGAAACCTTTGCTGATGACTATTTCAATGTATACTGGATGGATTTACAATTACTGCAGTCTAATCTCATAATTTTTTTCTTCATAATTTGGCAGGAAAAAGTTTTGTGTAGGGTTTGTTTTGAGAGAGAAATTAGCATCGTACTGCTTCCCTGTCGTCACCGTGTTCTTTGCAGGTATGGTTATGTAAATCGGGGCAGTTTAAAGTTTCTTTCGGTTATTATAACTCCATATAGTGAATTTTCTCTCTTGTTTCTCGTATCAAGGTTTGTTTATCTCTATGTTGTGCAGTACATGCTGTGAGAAATGTAAGAAGTGCCCAATTTGCCGTGTTTCCATAGAGGAGCGGTTACCTGTATATGATGTTTAGGTATAATCCTGCAAATCGCTTTTCTCCCTTTTTTATCTGATTTTCTTTTTATATAAATCAGCTGGAGTGGGGCTAGCAGATGGTAAAAATTTCTTAACCATCACTGATGTTTATAGGGATACTTTGTAGACGGTGTTACTGGTTTGAGTAAACATTAGTGAATTTTCAGAATACAATATTCAAATAATGTTTTTGTTTTGTTCCATGTATCTTTAATTCGAAATTGTAAATGCTCCTCTGTACTTGTATCGTCAGTTCTGTTTACAGGTTTTGTGCTTGACTGCTTCAGCGCTACATTGTATACATTGCATAAGCTTGTATAGATTTGTTTAATCCTAATGAGCCAAGGTTGATTGCTGCTCTTGTGCCACATTCTTTGTAATTTTCAGCGTGTTTGTGTGGCAAATATTACATCTCTACTAATGCTATTGAAGTCACGTGGCATCCTTTTTTAAGAAAATTATCCAAAAAGTCCTAAATCTATTGTACGGTAGCCAATTTTGTCTAAAATCTTTTAATTGTGCTAATTCAGTTATAAATTTTTTGACAACTTGCTAATTCAGTACTAAATACTTCGATTTTGCCATTTTAGTTCTTCCGATTAATTTTGGCCAAATATCGCTGATGATGGTAATTTAGTCAGCGTCGACTATTTTACGTGGCATAGTTGGTGCTCACATGAAATTTTTTTTTTTCTTAAATGAGTTTTTAATTAATATTTTATTATTTTTTCTCTTCTTACATAGGGTTGGCGACCCTCATTGACCATGTGTGAGTAGGGGTGTCAACGGTTCGGTTCGGTTTTTTAAAAAAACCGAACCGAACAGAACCGTTAGAAAAATTTTCCGAACCGAAATTTTGGTTCGGTTCGGTTTTTCGGTTTTCAACTTTTGGTTTTCTCCTCCCCAAAGAGGCACCTTTCTCTCTCTCTCTCTCTACTTTCTCTCTCTAGCTTGAGCTACGCAGCAATGGCGAACAGCAACCTCCCTCGGCGAATCATCAAGGTCTGTCTTCGATCTCCCTCTCGATTCCCTCCCCGATCGGCGTTCGCTCTCGTCTCTCTGCATTGAACTTTCCAGCGGATGCACACCGATAAGGGGCTTTTTTTTTTTTCATAAAACTCCATCGCTATTATTCATATATGAATCGAGACGTTGATCCCTTGCCTTGGCATCGCGTCTTTCTGGAGCTTCTTTTGGTCTCGGTCAAATCATTCGTTTGGCTTCATGCTTTTGCGTGTTTGTTTGATGATTGATTCCGGATGATCCGCGGCTCCGAGGGTTTTCTTGGGCGCCTCTGTAGCTCGACAAACGGGAACTGATAAAAACCAAAATTTGATTTTATCGGTTTGTGCCTTTGTGGTTCGGTTTTCGGTTCGGTTAACCGATAAAAAATTTTCAGTTTTTGATGAAAACCGAACCGCGAACCGAACTGAATCGAAAAAATCAAATTTTTCGGTTCGGTTCGGTTTTCGGTTCGGGTCTTGACACCCCTATGTGTGAGGGCTACGAAGCCCTCATTGTGGTTGGCAAGGGAGTTGTGAGCCTTTGCCCACATTGGGAGCAATAGTGAGCGTTGCGGCCCTCGCCGTGATTAGTGAGGACCGAAGCGGTATGTGGTGCCCTTGCGGGCCACAGTAAGGGTTGTGACACTCACCTGTTGAACGCATAGTGGTATTCGACCCTATGGAAAAAGAGGGGAAAAAAGAAAAGAAAAAAAATCAATACATAATTTGAAGACCATGTCACCTAAATTGGCCGGCAATGAATGGATCACTACTTCGGCAATAAATGGCCAAAATTAGCTATATCTAGCCCAAATTAACTGAAAGGATTAAATTAGCAATTCGTTAAAATGTTTAGGATTAGTTTGATAAATCGTTAATAGATTTAGAACTAAATCAACACAATTGAAATATTTATGAACGAATTGGCAAGTTGTTAAAAGGTTTATGATTGAATTGGTCGCAATACGATAGATTTAAAACTTTACGGATAATTTTCTTGTGTTTTGTACGTCTCTACCATTAGTATGGAGTACTACTAGCATCAATCCTAATCTCGCGATGATCATCAAAAGTCAAAAGTCAAAATTCAAAAGTAAAAATAAAAAATAAAATAAAAAAATAAAATATTATTAAAAGTTGTCAACATTAGCGTCGATCAGGCCACGTCAGTCGGCTAGCGTCCGTCAACAAAATCCGGCCAAAATTGGCCGGAAAGGACTGAATTGGCACAACGTAAAAATGTTTAGGACTAAATCGGTACCAAAAAAAGATTTAGGACTAAATCGGCACAAAGACAAAAGGTTTAGGACTTTTTTGGCACTTCTCCCGCATGTAGTTCCTGTTAGTTATTCGTGTCATTTTGTATTGTGACTAAAATATTTCAATGTGATGTAATCTTTTTTTTTTTTTTTTTTTAAGCTGATAATTGGTTCGAAATGTATCAAGTGGTGTCAATTTTGAACTAATCATATGTGCGTTGAGTTGGGTAGGGTTCTCAGGTCGTGTCAGGAATTAATGGTTCAATTTAAGAACACTTGCTCTTTAGGTCTTTAGAATTCCGCATTCACATGCGTGTTCCCGTCCTGCTCAGATTTGAAGTGAACTATTGTTTATCACTCAATAGCCACACAATACCGACAAAAAAAAAAAAGCCACACAATGTCTGGTAATATGGTCCGACTTAAGGCTGCAGTTTGATTCAGAAGCTGCTTTATTCTAATTACGATTTGTCACAAGACGCTTTATTTTAGTTTAAGACAAATTTCTGATAGGTGTATTAATTTAGGATTTTTTGTGATGTTAACCCTTAAACTAATGATAATTTAGATGGTCCATTCCAACCCCTCTCTCCCGTTTGGATTTAGTCACGTACGTTGAAATGTCATCGTCCCATGTACGTTGAAATGTCATCGTCCCATATTAAGATTACGATTTCAACTACACGAGTGACCAGATATTGGAGCATCGGTTATGTGAACGGATTTTCAGTCACACGGGATATAATATGGCCACGGAGTAAAGCTCGTTAGTATTCCTTAAATCAGGTGTGTCGATGCATTATTGCGAGAGTTTGACGCGGATTTGAGAGCGGCGGTAAAGCCGGGGAGTCCATGTCTGCGATCCGAAGCTCAAAAGTGGATCACGTATTTACCTTCTCGCCCCCCCTTTTCGAGTCGAAAGTGAAGCTTCCGAAAAGCGGAAGGTCAACGCACGCCAGGCAGGACCAGGACCAGGACCAGGACCAGCAAGTGCGCGGAAGAAGCAGCTGCCGTCCAATGGAAACTGCAAGGTTCACTCCCGACTCCCGCCAGCGCGGCGTCCCCGGGTCAACAGGACCGCCTAAATTATCATTGCTAAGGCTGTGTATTGTTTCATCTCGGACGAACATGACTTGGTCGACAATCCTACTGCGGATGATGATCAGAATAATTTGGACGACAGTGCTAACAAAAACATATATGCTTTACCTTCATAATACGATGGCATTCGAGTAGCAAATCACAACAGATTGACAAAAGAATCGTTGCTCGATTTATATGTATGAAAGTATGCACGAGTACATATGCAAGTAATACATAATGATCCAGCGGATGAATTTCCATGGCGATCTTTCTCAAGAATGAGTTGAGTCTCACCAACCAATAACATCTTGGGGGATACAATGTGAAGAACGCAAGATCAATTATATTATTATCACGAAGACGCATTCACAAGTAGACTTGGACAACACAACATTATTTTAACAGATAGAATTAAGGCTTCCGGCTTAGACTTGGGCGAGATGATGCCAATTCCATGTCCTTAATTCTCGACTGCCTTGGGCACATCCGCAATCTTCTTGGCGAAATCACCAAAACATTCATTGACCGTCTTAAAAGGCATGTCGGGATACAGAGAGGTCACTTCGACATCGCTCGGCTTGTCCAAAGAGTAATTGACTTGGCAGCCTTTTATGAATATGTCATGGGTTAGCGCGGCGACAATACTTTCCGGGATCACCATTTCTGCAAAAAAGACAGTTCGAGGTTTTCATGAGTTAGAGCGAATCAAACCATACAGAGTAAACGCTAAAGGGATAGACAGATCATATGATGCACCTTGGGCAGCAGAAAGAAGGTCATCTTCAGTTACGGTAACTCTTGGGAGCTTGAACCCTATTTTCTCCTCCCACAAAGATGCGAGCTCATTGATGCTCAGAAGATTTGTGGAAGGTCGAAAATGGACCATCTTATTCAGGGTCCGATCGTCGTCGAGACATTTCATAGTGAACTTCCCTATGTCGCTGCCCGCCACGAAGTAAGCTGTGCGAACAAAGGGGCAGAGCATCAAGAGCAACTCTTATCGAGATCAATCATCCCAAAACATATCTAAGTAAAAAAAAAATTAGACAAACCATGAGAACTATCAATTTTTCATGAGTTGGAAGAAGTACACGTCAAGTATCAAAATTTGGCATGAGTGAATACATAAATGCCAAAATTGAAGAAGAAATGAATACTTAAATGGCAATGGGAATAATTTTCAGCCAACTAGCTAGCTGGCATGACTATATCTAGAGAGCATTTTAAATAATGTGGCATTTCCTAAAAAAAAAAAAATCTTATTCATATGGCAGTGACAAGACTAGATAAGGCCAAAACAATGTCGTTTTGGTTCAATTTTGATTTTCAACATAAATATTAATTAAAGTAAATTAAAAAAAAAAGAAGCAAATTAGCGAGGGCCTCCATGACCCTCGCGGCTGTCGCCAGCCCCACCATTGGCGGAAAGGGTTGGCGATGGTGGGGCGAGGGTCAGCTAAGCCCCAGCTAGTGGTTGGCAACCTTGGCTAACTGTAGGCAAGAGCCTGCACACCCTTGCCTAGATTTGGGGCCCAGCCCCACCACAGCCAACGGTGGCCCCTGGCCCAATCTAGGAGAGGGTCGTGACCCCTCACCCAAAATCTGGGCAAGAGCGTGCAAGTAGTCATTTGCCATTGGCAAGGGCCTTGCTACCCCCTCCGACCCTTGCCCTATCGTTGCTGGCTCTTTCTGGCGATGGTGGGTAGCCTCATCAAGGCCCTAGCTGATTTACTCCTTTTTTTATTTAGTTTTTAATTTAATTTAATCAATAAAAATCAAATTTAGGGGTAAATCGACGTCATCTTTAGACAAGGATTATTGAGTGGACATTTTGAAAATCAATTTTATTAATAAAATAACCTTACGTCGGATTTCCGACAAGTTATGTCTGAATTGGTATTCAAGTGTTCAATTTTTTAAAAAAAGGTGATGCTTAAATGTACATTTTGGAAGTTTTGGCACTTGTGTATCTATTTGCGCCAAGTTTTGATATTTGGGGGTGTTCACGTTTCTTCTTGAGTTTAATAACTACTCTGTTAGCGAATATGAATCCAAAGGATCTTTTGATTTCCGTGCTAGATGGTTAACTACGTTCCCCGATACCCGACATAATTCTTGCAGGGTTGAAAATCTTGAGTAAAAGATTTATTACTAAGCTTTCCAACCCAAGTCCAACTAAACAGTTCCACTTTATAATTGATGATCGAGATAGGTTCTAGTGAAGTTTCTATCTACTTTCAAACTAACTCCAATTCAAATAATATTAACTGAGCAAGTCTCTATCTAAAAAACAGGAAAACTGCTAAACAATATAAGTCCAATTTCCACATTTTAAAATCGATAATCAAGATCAAACAGCTTGACTTTGGTTAAGAACATTTAATGAGCAAGTCTCTATTAAAAAAAGCAAAACTGGCAAACAATAAAATAGCAATTTCCACTTTAAAATTGATTATCAAGATTGGTTCTAGTGAAATTTCTTCCTAGAAGTAGTTTGAAAATCTCGATTGATCAGAATAACAACTCAAAGCCAAGTAATGCATGTTGGTGAATCGTGACATTATTCATGAACCATGAATTGAACGGCTAGAATATTTCTGCTTCTGTTTTTCCTTTTCCTTTATTTTGGAAATCCTAGCGCACCTCGTTAGAGTGAAAATAAAAATAAAAATAAAAATTCCACAAGCTGCCTCATTCGCTTTTGAACAGGTGGCGAAAACCCTCAAATCAACGGTGTATAAAATCGCTCGTGCAAAGCTTTCTTCACGTCGACCTTGTATGTTCTTCATTTTTTATTAATTTAGTTTCTTTACTTGTCGGACGGTTTACTTCAAAGAACTACAAGGGCTTGGGAAGCACAAGATTTTAGATCAGTTGGCTCAAGAAACCTCAGATTTGAACGTTAGTTATACCAGAGGATGACCATGAACTCCTCTATTACAAAGTCCGACGGGAAACACTCCCATCTTGACATTTGTTCTGACATGATACGAGATCCCGTCCCTCGTTCTTTAATCGTTTGGACCTTTCTAACATTGGAAAGTTGTCTCGACATGATATAGAAAACTTAAAAAAGAGGTTGATGACATTCAAGGCAGCTGTCTTTGACAACATGCATGGAAGAGGCTGATTGATTCGACTTCTCAGCGCTTGTTTATTGACTCAACAGGACAACAAGCAAGGCCAGCGGGTCAATCTCCAAGAATTTGACTCCAAATAAAGCCTCCTAATTTTCCCTACCGACAAAATAGGATCGTGCCATTCACTATACTTATAGAAGAATATCACCGATTAATGCCACTAATATTTTGCTTATCAGTTCTTCAAGCTCATTCTCGAATTACCTATTAAATATTTAGCATGCATGTTACTAATGATTTCAAGTGTGATCTAAACATGATCATATGATATATTCAAGTATATTATCCGATTATATAAACCTCACACATAACGTAATATTTTCTTGCGATGCTCATGCGTACCTTTGACAGTGCCGTCACCATAGATGTGGAAGCGGTCCAATGGCGGGAGTACGTCGGCGGGATGGGTGTTGTCATGGTAAGGCCAGGCCATGATCGAGTTGCAACAGATGTAGGTGTAGGGCACGCTCGAGCCTTCGACCAGCCTTCTCACTTCCCTTTTCTCCTTGTACATGGTCAACCCTGGTTCCACTGGGTTTGCTCGGTCTATGTCGTGCCCGAATTCAGATGGCACAAACCTCTACTCAACAATAACTCATTCATCAGAACACATCATTGAATAATTTTCTAGGGGATTTTTGATGTTTCAGTAATTGAATAGTATCTGTAACATAGTAAGGTTTCTCGTGAATTGATTATTTTCTAATTTTAATAATTATTCCTATCATGTGAGAAATAGTATGTAAAAGCGTTACTAAAAATATCACGAAAGTCACAAAAGTAAGTACATTCTAAGCTTCTATATTTGGCCAAAAAAGTAAGCTCATATATATATGATCTTCTAATGTGTACACAACAAGCAAAGCAGACAAAATTCAAATTGAAATTGAGTTCTAAATGATTTCGTATATTTTAGAACTTAATTATCTCATTAAAAAGTTTAAGAATTTGATTGTGCTTTCATGATAAGAGAACCAGCGAAAAAAAAAACACCTTAATAGTGCCGACTGATTTCATGGCCTCAACAAGAACAGACTGCTCTAAAATGCTTCCTCCACCAACTGCTGATATCACAATCTCAATCTTGTGTTCCTTCAATGTCTTCTCCATCGTCGCTTTGTCATTTAATGATCCCTGAAAATGAAACCCATTTCTTACAAAAACCATAAACAACAGAAAAACTCAACAACATATGTTCGAAGTAAATTTTTACTTGAAGTATGATGGCTCCTTTCTCTTGTAGAGACATGAGAGCATGAGCTTTCGCCTTGCAGGAGCTCATGCGACCACCCCGAACCAGAAGGTATGTGGGCCGACCAGACGCCAGGCTCGCCTCCACCACGAACTGCCCAATGAACCCACCCGAGCCGATGATCAAGGTTCGACCGCTCTCCTCGACTCCTGAAATCGCGCTCTCCATAGTTGTCTCTCTGGTTTTGTGTGTGTGCGCGTGTCTTTGTTTAGTTTTTGTTTCGGTCTATGCCTCTCAGAGTATATGAAGGATACACAGGAGAGCTTATCAGAACGAAAATGCCAAGAGATGTTCCATTTAAAGGAAGCTATGAGCCACACTGCCCTCCAAAGCATAAATTATATACCTATTTTTTCAACGTGAGAATATAGTCATTCTTAACCCGAAAATTGCATGTCCTTCACGCATGGTCCCTCGGCTTCCTTGAACAAATCTGGTTTGCTTAGATGATCATCCTATCGAGACTTGGCTTTATTTTATACCTTAAAAAACACGTAATCGCAACCAACTAAGCTAAGATTGGAAGATCCTCTTCACGAATATGATGTGACACCCATAGGACCGTGTAACGTTAGGGATTTGAATTCCTTCCAGACGTTTCAGCTACCACTGATTTTGATATTAAAGTTATTGCGAGTTTTCTTTTCCCCATTGATCTCACAATAAGTTTGAGTCGTTGCTACACGCAAATCGTTAGTTTTTCTTGAGGTTTTCTTTTTCTACTAAAATAAGTTATACTTGAAGTTGTCAAATTTGTCGTGGAAAGTGTTATTGAGTTTTAAAACTTTCAAAAAAATTGTTTAAGTTCTAAAACTTTTTAAATTAATTCAATCAAGTCATTTCGTTAGTTTCGTCTAATGGACTAATGGAAAAAACTGACGTGTCTATTTGTTGTTTTTCAAAGAGAGAGGTGCTGATGTAGTTGTCATGTTGGTTGTTGTAGAAAAAAAAAGGACATTAAAATGAAAGAGGAAACAAACAATAACAAGGAAACACCAGATGTTATTTCGTACGCGTTGAGTTGGCAACGGCAATGATGACCAGAGCAAGTGGATGGCAATGATGGATCAAGCTCGGTCATGACAGCTCCGACTTCCTGGGTTCTTCAAGCTTGTGGCCATGGCTGTCCGAGGTAGGTCGAACTCGTGGCTATGGCCACTCCGACATGAAGAAGCCTAGAACTAGAGCAGCCATGGCCGAGAAAAGACGTTTTGAAGACATTTATTCGTGAGCTTCCCTTGTATTTAGTCAATTCTCTATTGAAAGGTGTTGGGTTTGAGAAAGCGGAATCATACCTTTTGCATTCCATGATCGACTTGTTTCACTTTGTTGACACTTGAATTTGGCTATGCCATTTAATCAATTATCACATAAGAAAATTAGGGGTCAATCCCGAGTCTAAATTAAAATATCATTAACATGGTTGCATTTGCATCATAGACATTGATAACATTTTAATTTACTAATAATACGTCCACTTAAATTGCTTTTAAGTGGGTCTAGTTATAAATACTATGGATTCATTGTTCGATGATTGGATTATGGATTGTGATTATTTGTTTCGTGTTACACCATTCAAAAACTGACGCACTACTTATCAATGCATGGATGGTTGTAAAGTGTAGTTAGGGAACAATGCTGAATGTGATGTTAGTAGTTAGGGAACAATGCTGAATGTGATGTTATGGGTGTTGGTGATACCAAAATCATAATGCATAAAGACACCGTAAGGACATTGAATAGAGTAAGGTTGAAGAAAAATTGAGTTTCTTCAAAAGCTTTGGATTCAACCGAGTGTCCATGTACTTCAACTGGTAGAACTTGAAGGTCGTCTAAGTGTTTGGGTGATATTGAAATGAATCAAACATTGTGGCCTGTATGAGCTTCAAGGTGAGATATTGATGGATTTTACTGCTGAAAACGTTGGGTGCATCTATTCAAGAGTTAGAATTGTCTTATGCGTTTTATAGCACGTGCATGAGAGAAGCCTGAAGATTCTGAGTAACAAGAATCAATTGTATGGTTATGTGGTTGAAAAACTAATTTTATGTAGGTGTTGTGACTTAGGCAAAGATGGAAAAGTGCAATTTAGTACCACTCTTAGAAAAACCATGGAAATTTCACAATTAATTGACTTGGATATTCACAAGCTATCATAGATTCTTTTGAGGAGAGTGCCAAATTCATACTAACAATTATGGATGACTACTTGATGAGGATTTGGGTGTTTGTTATGAGGCACAAGCTTGGTACTATTGTCAGAATCCATTTGTTGAGAGCTTTGATCGAAAAGGATCCAATAAGACAATCAAACATGTGCGAACAACAACATGGAGTTCTACTTAGAGATTTTAAATTAATTCTGCGGGCAATAAGACTTGGTGAGAAACTACACCAATGCCAATGAAACACAATAGGTTGTACACATGATGAATAGAACATTACTGTAAACGGTCCATAAAATGTTCTCTAATGCTGATATAGTTAATAAATTCATAATGGATGCACTTAGTATGGTGACTTACCTAATGAATAGATCCACATCTACTACTATTAGATGTTTGAAGGGCATTATAATCTACACAAGTCTTAGAACCTTTCATTACTTCCTCAAAATGGCTTTTTTAAAAACAATTTACAATGTTCCGATGTGTAGAATAACGTGGAACAGTCATTTCTCTCATATAGCATCTCTTATAGTAAATATATGCTTAAGGCATAAAATATTTGATTTTTAATTGTGATCTTGGGATCCTTTTGATTAATAAAGGTCGTATGACTTTCACAACATGGAGACGGATCCCTTTCAATCTATCAAAACTGCTCTTGTTGTAAATCCTCTTAACCAAACTTTAGCGTACAATATTAATTTAACTTTCATTATTATAGATTAAATGGGGAGCTGAACACTTGGAATACTAAAACTTAATACGGAAAGACACTTAAGTGTCAAAAGTTTCGAAAAAGTATATTTAAGTGCCAAAATTGGAACAAAAGAGATTAATTAAGTGCTAACAATGAGAAAATCTGACCAAAATACTAATGTGGTGTTTTTTTAGTAAGATAAGTGCAAAACAATGTTATTTTGCATGCGGACATGGAAAAAAACAAAGCCAAAAACAACGTCGTTTTGCATCATATTTGAATTTTAATATAAATATAATATTAATTAAATTAAATTTAAAAGTAATTTTTTTAACAAAAAAAGAGAAGCAAACTGCAGAAGGCAAGTGCTGTGCAAGCCCTCATTATTGCCTCTCCACTATCGCCGATAAGAGTTAGCAATGGTGGGGCGAAGGTCAGCCACGGTTGTTTGACCCTGGCCAAGGGCTAAAGACCATAGTCGACCAGTGGGAGGGCCTACAGGCCCTTACCCAAATCTGGGGCAAGGGTCGCAGCTTTCCCCCAGATCCAACAAGGGTCGTCGACTTTTGCCCAACCAAGCCAAGGGTTGCCGCTCGCTGGGACCCTCGTCCCAGATCTAGGCGAGGGCTTGTAGGCCCTTGTCACCAGTTGGCTAAGGTCGCTGACCCTTGACAAGGGCCTGGCGACCTCGGTGGACCATTCTCCTATCATCACTGACCCTTGTGCAATCTTCTTCTCCTCCCTTTTCTTTATTTATTTTTTTAATTTAATTAATATTTATATTAAAATTTAACAAAATAGGCAAAATAATGTCGTTTTAGCTCTTCTTTACTGATTCAACTCCCCAGCAAGCCATGTAAACAAGTTATATTGTTAAAAAATTACTACATAGGATTTCCGACTAAAGTTGTCAGATTTGGCATTCAAGTGTCCTAATTTTTTTTAAAAAATGATACGTAAGTGTACTTTTCGTAATTTTTTACACTCAAGTGTTCCCCGCGTTAAGTTTTGGTACTTGCGTTGTTCTTTTGCCAAATTAGATGTAACCATGCTTCTTGCTAATGCGTATTCAGATCTGTATTAAATTAGCACAAATCCAGATTCACAAGATATAAATAATGATTAAAGGTGTCAATTATTACGGGCATGTTGATCCTCTGTCACGAGAGGAGATCCTCTCGCAAAAGTCAAGATGCAAAAAGGTAACTGATGTGTCATTTTGCCTATTGTTGATAATTTCCCTGTGTATCGGAGCTTCTTTACCTCGGATGGGTAGATAATTCGACTATTTGGAAGAGTCGACCGGCGTGATGTAATAAGGAAGTCTTGAGCAAATGGGCTTCCTATGTTCTTCTAACTTACTATGTGGTCTGCCATGGGACTTTCCTAGGCGAACCATTGATGACAAAACCACAATGATTTAATTTGCTTTCTGTCCAACCAGTGTTACGTGCAGATACTTGAGCACTTGGCAGATCTCAAGTCTCCTTGAAACTGCCCCGATGGAAGGCCGGCCATGCATCGTTTGGTCGACTTGATGGCAATAAGCAAGAGGTAAGACAAGGACTTTGCTTAGTTCTGATGATTTATGACTTGATGCTGCTGTGGACTGAGGCAACCAAGCCTTGTAATTTACGCGTGATCAGACCATCGGCAGCATCCTTTGAGTTGCCAGATGATGATGGAAGAGAGGTTGTACAAGCGAGTTTTGTATGACCACATTGTGAGCAGGTTTCAAAGATGAACTGTAATTTATCCGTTGGTACTGCCAAGGCATGTGGATTTCTGCCTTCACCTTCAAGGGACGATTCATTAGCATGATTTGGTCATCGTAAAGTTGAAGCTTAGAATAAGTCAGGGGCGTCTAGAAGTCATGACTTTGATGATCTGAGCGTTTTGCACATTTTCTTTGATCGCGGCCTAACATTTGACGTGTCTTATTAAATCCTTCAACTTACGTAGCTTTTTAATCAAATTCAACGGACTTTTTATGTTGAAACCGCAAGTAAGGTTACATACGTGACGGCAAGTAGGGAAAGTGGGTTTAAGGTATCGAAATCATTTGGCCCATGTGAAACTAATATTCTGCATCCACTGCACATGCACGAAAAGCCCGATGCTTTCGCTAGCTTCAAAACCTTAACTAGAACACTTCGGGAATTTCTTGTTTTCACATTGATCTTGACATCCGTCGAAGACTGATACCCGGGCAATAATTCATTAAGAGGGTTGCGAGTCTGCAAAGATGAGCTTAAACTAGAACTGATCGGTTCCTGATTGTCCGGTCCGGTTTCGGGATGGAACCGGGAACCGGACCGACCAGTCCTGGAGATGGGAACCAGACTGACCGACCGACCGGTCCGGTCCTGTGGAATCGGTAAAAGGAGCTAGCAATCTGGCATTGCCAACGGAAGTCAAACTCACCAGATCCACGAGACAGGAAATCCCTGAAGATCTCAAACAGCAACTTGATCTCCTCCACGGTCTCGTACCTTTTCTCGGACCTGAACCACCAAATAGTACACCAACACTAGTTACGGCACCACCACCGCCAAGAATGACAAAAAAAAAAAAAAAAAAAAAAAAAACGGAAAAAAGAAGGTCAAAGTTTTAACGGAGTAACAGGCGCATCGACAGGCCGAGAGCACACCTAGATGAGCGATCGTCGAGCGGGTCGTCGAGGTTGGCGAAGTGGGCCAAGGAGACGGCGTGGTGGGTGCGGCTGACAATCTGGATGAAGGAGGACTCGAGGTCGCAGAGGAGGCCGCCGTCGGGGAAGAGCCAGATGGGGTTGGAGTCCTCAAAGCTCGACGCAGTGACGGAGCCAGCGATCGCTCACGGAAAATGTCCGGCCGAGCTTACGGCCGAGCTTCGAATTCTTCACTGGGTTTTTCTCATGTGAAGGTAAGGCAGAAAGCAAAAAGCAAGCTGAAGCAGAAAGCGCAGAAAGCAAGGAAGGAGGGAGAAAGGAAAATCAAAACCTAGAAACTAAGGGTGCGCATGGTAAAATTTCATTTGGGGAAGAGTTTTTTTCCGAAATAGTTCTTTTCATTTCTATTAGGGAACAGTTTCGAAAAAAGAACCCGTTTGATAACCGCACAAAATTTCTTCTTGGAATAGAAAAAGAATAGAAATGCGTTTGGTAACGCAACGATTTTTTTTTTTGTATTTATTTGTTTTTTATTCTTTTTTGTATTTATTTGTTTTTTATTCTTTTTTTGTATTTATTTGTTTATTTGTTTATTTATTTGTTTTTGTATTTATTTGTATTTATTTGTATTTTATTTTTTTATTTGTATTTATTTGTTTTATTTGTATTTATTTGTTTTATTATTATTTATTTTTGTATTTATTTTTTTTTTGTATTTATTTGCTTTATTTTTATTTATTTTTGTTATTTTTTAATTTTCTTGCGTTTTTTTTTTATTTGTATTTATTTATATTTATTTATTTCTGTATTTTTTTATTTGTTTTTGTATTTATTTGCTTTATTTGTTTTATTTGTATTTTTTGTTTTTTTAAATTTCTTGCGTTTGTTTTTTTTATTTGTATTTATTATTTTTTTATTTTATTTGTATTTTATTTGTATTTTTTATTTTTTTATATTTATTTGTTTTTTATTTTTGTTTTTTATTTTTGTTTTTTTTTGTTTTTTTGTATTTATTTGCTTTATTTTTATTTATTTTGTTTTTTTTTTTTTTTTAAATTATTGCGTTTGTTATTTATTTATTTATTTATTTATTTTTGTATTATTATTTGTTTTTTTATTCTTGCTCACGGTCGACGGTGGCCGGCGGCGACGACAGGTGATCGGCGGCGGCGGTCGGCGGTTGGAGGTGGCCACGGCAAGAGAGAAATAAAACAATTTTTTTTTTTTTTTTGCTTATTTCTAGAAATTGTTCCTAAGACAAGAAGCAACTTTTTTTTGTTTCTCGTTTCTATTCCCGGGCTAACTTTTATATTTCGGGGAATAGAAATCAACTTCACCGTTATCAAACGGGTTTCTATTCTTTTTTTGTTCCGGGGAACAAAAGAATAGAAATTTTTGGCTTTGGGAAGGTTACCAAAGACCTAAAAAGGACCACCAGTTTTTGAGGGTTTTTCTCTCTGTTTTTTTTTTTTTTTTTTTTAATATTTTATATAAACCGGTCCGGTCCGGTCAGTCCGGTTCCCACCTTGGAACCAGGAATCGGACCGACCGGCCACCGGTTCCAATAATGGGAACAGGAACCGGACCGCCCCCTAGCTTAAACCCTCCGTCCCAACTCCTCAAGTATTTTGGATTGAGGCCATAGCTTTGTGGGCTATAAGAACCTCGGGTCCTTTACGATGAACTCACCGATTACTGGAGTTGACATAATGTGGAACGCTATTAACTCTTGTTTCTCCTTATTTTTACCGTAATTGTGGAAGAAGAAACCTTTGCTGAATTCTATTTTCGACATCCACTGGATTGATTTATAGTTAATGCAGCACATTTTCTAAGTTTTTTTCTTCATAATTTGGCAGGAAAACTCCGTGTAGGGTTTGTTTGAGAGAGAAACTAGCACTGTACCACTTCCTTGTCGTCACCGTGCTTTGCAGTTAAGATTATGCAAATCACAGCTGCCTAGAGTTTCTCGCAGTCATTGTAACTCCATATAATCTTGCAAATCTCTTCTCCCCTTTTTCCTGACTTTTTTAACATACGGATCAGCTGGATTGGTGCTAGCAGAAGGAAAAAGAACTCTTAACTCTAACTGATGCTTATACAGATACTTCGTGAGTAGTGTTACTGGTTTGAGTAAACATCGGTGAATTTTCAGAATACTCTGTACTTGTCTCGTGAATTCAATTCTTTTTTCGTTTTGTTCCCTGTGTCCTTCATCATCAATTATAAATGCTCTGTACTTGTTTCGCGAGTTCGGTTAACGATTTCAGTGCCCGACCGATTGAGCGCTAACTTGCATAAATGGCATAGGTTGTATGTTGTATAGATAGCTTGATCCTTGTGAGCCAAGGTTGATCGCTCCTCTTTGTGCCACAATCTTGTAAGTTTAAGTGTGTTTGCGCAGCAAATGTTACATCTCTACTAATGCTATTGACGTCACATTGCGGCTTGGTTCGTCTTATCCTTAGTATGGAGTAGCAGTAGCATTCACTATTATTTCTATTTAGCTTGACAATGATCATTGTTAAATTAATGTCTCGAATTTGAATTCGGATGACGATTTATTATATTGAATTTTATCGATAAAGATTTCCCAAGCCAAATTCCGTTGGTCTCCGAAGGATTACAAAATAAAAAGGAATCCCTGCAGTCTTTGAATTCCTTTGAAAAGGAAATCTGGCCGTGAAGCTGAAGATATGTGCGTGAAACCGAAAAGGGAAAAGTGGGGCCCAAGGTCAAACTTTTGACCTTGGGCACACCCACCTATAAAATAAGAATTTTTCTATTGCAGGTTTCCTTCTCTTCCGAAAGTTGCACGCCGAAGACCTACGAGTAAAAGGAGGAGCTGCAAGTCATCGAGCAAAAGCGCGATCAAGAAAGAAGAACGCAGATTTTGTACGTACACGAATCAGGCATACGTAGAGCGTTGTACTTTGGACTTGAACGCGGTAATTTTGTGCCGTGAGTTTATACCCAAGTGAGTTGTTTATTTATGAACACTTAGGGTTTGGGGTTAAATTTAGGTGTGGGAAATACTTGAGCGATTGAGCAATTGTAAATTATGATTCTCCAATTTTAGTGGATTATTTGCTGCTGACTCTCCCCGTGGACGTAAATCCTGGTAATTCCGCATATTATATCCCAACAATCATCGATGAGATGACGTTTGATGAGAACATGAGTATCCATGTGTCGTCGTGTTCAAGTTAGTCAGTTGTTATTATTTAATATAATTAGCGTGTTTAGGTGAATAAACAAGTCAAACGTATCAAGTCGTGTTAGTTTTGAACTAGTTATATTTATTGTGTTGAGCAAGATTCTTAGGTGAACAATTACTTCTTTTAGTCTAAAAATTCTGGGTAGCCATTCGTCTGCTACTCGTACACCTACCTACATTGACATGTGTGAACTATCTTTGACCTTGATTGATTGCACAGGCTATGTTCCTGCCCTGCCCAAGGTTTCAACTGAACCATCGCTTATCAGAATTAACGAATAATCTCTCTAGTTTCACATATTTGGCATCACAGCTGCAGTTTGATTTCACAAGATGCTTTTATTTCAATTTCAATGAGTAGGTCTGCATTATTTTTCATCGCGTACGAACATGACTTGGTCGACAATCCAACTGAGGATGATGATCAGAATAAGATTGTCAAGATCTTTTGAAATTCAGACCAAAAGCGAAGAAAAGGTAAAAATTCATGCGGAATGGCGTGCACAACACTAAGACCAGAAAACACATTTAGTTTACCTTACATAAATCACTTCGAAGCAACGGACAATAAATCTTATTTCGAAGGGTTGAATTTCCATGGCAAGTCTTTCTCAAGAACATGAGTTAAAGTCTCACCAACCAACACCATCTTGGGGGACACAAGGGACATGATCAGAACCGAACATGAAGAATGCTAGATCAATTAAATCATCATTATGATGACGCAATCGCAGTAAACTTGGACAGCACAACACCATTTTAAGCAGTCAAAACCAAAGCTTCCGGCTTAGACTCGGGCGAGAAGATACCGACTTTATATCCTGAATTCTCGACTGCCTTAGGCACATCCTCAATCTTCTTGGCAAATTCACCAAAACATTCATCAACCGTCTTAAAAGGTATGTCGGGATACAAAGAGGTCAATTCGACATCGGTCGGCTTGTCCAAAGAGTAATTGATTTGGCATCCCTTTATGAAAATGTCATGGGTTAGCGCGGCTACTATACTTCGTGGGATCACCATTTCTACAAAGAGACAGTTCAAGGTATTCATGAGTTTGAGCGAATCAAACTATACAAAGTTAATGTAAAAGGGGTAGATTATTTGATGCACCTTGGGCAGCAGAAAGAAGGTCATCTTCAGTTACTGTAACTCTTGGGAGCTTGAGCCCTATTTTCTCCTCCCACAAGGTTGCAAGCTCATTGACATTCAGGAGATTTGTGGAAGGTCGAAAATGGACCGTCTTATTCAGGGTTCGATCGTCGTCCAGACATTTTATAGTGAACTTCCCTATATCGCTGCCCGCCAAGAAATAAGCTGCGTGAACAGAAGGGCAAAGCATTAAGATCAAGTCTCTTTCGGGATTGATCATTTGAAATCGCATCTAAGTCGAAAAAATTTAGACAAACCATGAGAACTATCTATATCAATTAACAAAGTGCTTGAGAATGAGTTGAATAAT
Organism: Eucalyptus sp. ANBG9806169; assembly: GCA_014182395.1. NCBI lineage: Eukaryota > Viridiplantae > Streptophyta > Magnoliopsida > Myrtales > Myrtaceae > Eucalyptus > Eucalyptus sp. ANBG9806169. The sequence goes on from CM024583.1 coordinate 26,165,076, forward strand.
TTTTTTTATTGAATCTAACTTGATACATAGCATGTGTACAATCTAATGAAGATTACACATAAACTCTTTTTAAAGTGCAGAAAATATCAATCCAAAAGAACCTTTTGATTCACGTGCCAGATGCCTACCTACGTTTCCCGATCTCCGACATTGACTCTTGCGGGGTTGAATGTCGAGTAAAAGAATTATTACTAAGCTTCTCAACCCATGTCCAACCATAAAGTTCACTTTAAAAATAATAATCAAGATAGTTTCTAGAGAAGGTTCTATCTACTTCTCAAACCAAGCCCAACCAAATAGCTTGGTTTCAAATACGAATCTCAGGTCTCTATCTACTTCTCAAATAAAAATTGGGAGAAAATTGTCTAAAAAATCTTAAACCTATATTAGGGTGGTCAATTTAGTCCTAAATATTTCAATTGTGTTAACTTAGTCATAAATCTTTTTATAATTTGTCAATTTAGTCATGATTTTTTCAATTGTGTCAATTAGTCCTAAACTTTTGGACGATTTATCAATTTAATCATAAACCTTTCGATGATTTTTTTTTAATTTACTCAATTTGGCCAATTTTAGTCAGAAATCGTTGACATGGATGCCTAGTATCCTATGTGCACAATCGACGTTGTCATGGATAATTTTTTACATTCCTTTTATTTTTCTTTGCACCAACAACGATGAGGTGGACCTTGCTAGTCATTAGGCTAGAGGAAGAAGGAAAGGAAAAAAAAAAATTAAAAAATTAAAAAAAATTAAAAAATTTAAAAAACATTGACTATACCATGTAGAACAATTGGCATTGATTAAACCATCACGTCAGTGATTTTCAACTAAAATTAATCGTAAAGACTAAATTGATAAATAGTCAAAATATTTATGATTAAATTGACAAATTTTCAAAAGGTTGAAGATTAAAGTTGCACAATTGAAATATTTAGGACTAAAATGGTAAATTGTCAAAAACTATAAAACTAAATTGGTCAAATTTAAAAGTTTAAGACTGAATTAGTCTTTATACAATAGGGTTGGACTTTTTGGACAATTTTTGTCCAAAAAAGGAAAAAAATTGTTTAACAATAAAAGTGCAATTTCCACTTTAAAATTGATAATCAAGATTAAACGGTTTGGCTCTAATTAAAAACAGTTAGTGAGCAAGTCTCCATTAAACAAATAAAACTAGCAAACAATAAAATAGCAATTTCCACTTTAAAATTGGTAAATCAAGATTGAGTTCCAGTAAAACTTCTATCTAGAAAACAAGTAGCTGGAAAATCTAGATTCATCAGAACTACAACTGAAATTCCATGCAGTGTGCGTTGGTCAATCGTGACATTATTCATGGACCATGAATTGAACGGCAAGTATGTTTTCGCTTCTCTTTTTCTTTAATCTTTCTTTTGAAAATTCTAGCATAAAAATAATTTTCAACAAGCGGCCTGATCCGCTTTGAAATTGGTGGTCAGTCAGAGAATAAGTAGTTAAAACCCTCAAATCAATGATGCATGTTATGATATTTAAATACTAAACATCGCATTCTAACGGTATATCTCGTGTAAAGTTTTCTTTACTTTGACCTTGCATCTTCTTTTATATATATTTATTTTCCTTTAGTGGCCCGACGGTTTACTTCATGGAGCTAAGAAGGCTTGGGAAGCACATGATTTTTGATTGGTTGGCTCACCTAACCTCAGAATTGAACGTAAGGTTATACCAGATGATGACTGTGTACTTTTCTATCACTGAGTAGGAGTTTGAAAGATCTCTGATTCTTTTTCGGACATGGTCAGATCATGCGTTGGATCGGATCAACGTTTGAAGTCCGGCAGGAAAAACTCCCCCACCTTGATATTTCTTCTGTCCTCGCATCGTTTCTCTACCCTAGACTACTAAATGGGGCATTTAATCTTTGCATGTGAGATCCCACCATCAAATGGTCGAGAACCTGTTGCTTGGCGGGACGTGCGTGACGTGAGACCACGTCCCTCGTTCTTCGACCGTTCGAAACTCTCTAAAGTTCGAAAGTCGTCTCGACATAATATAGAAAACTTAAAGAGTTTGATCATTGACATTCGGGTAGCTAGCTCTCTTTTGACAACGTGCATGAGGAGTGAAAAGAGGCTGAATAACTCGATTGTTCAGCACTTGCTTATTCACTCAACAAGATAGCAAGCAAGGCCAGCGGTCTCCAAGGATTCGACTCCATATCAAACCCCAAAATTTTCCCTAACGACAAAACAGCATCATGCTATTGACCATACTTCTACAAAATATGTTACAAATTAATGCCACTAGTATTTTGCTTATCGATCCTTCAATCTCGTTGTCGAATTTTTGCATGCATGTTATTAATGGTTTCATGTGCAACCTAAAGATGATCATATAATATATTTGATTACGTCACCCGATTATGTAAACCTCACATGTAGTTTAATATTTTCAAGTGACGTGTGCACATACCTTTGACGGTGCCGTCGCCATAGATGTGGAAGCAGTCCAACGGCGGGAGAACGTCAGCGGGATGGGTGTTGTCGTGGTAAGGCCAAGCCGCGATGGAGTTGCAACAGATGTAGGTGTAGGGCACACCCAAGCCTTCGGTCAGCCTCCTCACTTCCCTCTTCTCCTTGTACAGGGCCAACCCTGGTTCCACCGGCTCTGCTCGGTCGATGTCGTGTCCGAATTCAGATGGCATAAACCTCTGCTCAACGAAAACTCAACTCATTTTAAAACTAAATAATTTCTAGGGCATTTTGATGTTTCGGCAAATGAGTATGGTTACAATAATTGTTCTTATTATGCGAGAATTAGTATGTGAAAAAGTCACTAAAAATTATAACAAAAGTGACAAAAGTGAGTCGATTCTAAGCTTGTGCATATATATATATATATATACTACACAAGTCACGTGATCTTCTAATGTGTAAAAAACAAGAAGCAAAAAGACGAAGTTCATCTCTCTCTCTCTCTCTCTCTCTCAAGAGAGAGAGACAGAGTGTGAATTATCAACCAAATCGATAATTGTGCTCATATCCTGACAATTGCCGACTCGATCGATCATGACGTGTAACAGGAACACCGAAAAAGACATCTCAATTGTCCATCTACTACCAACTTGATCATAATTTAGTTCACGATAATTTATGGACCCATGATGTCGTATTAAAATGAAAGCCTTTTTCGGCATTTACGCTTGGACCAGATGTACTTCCTTACCAGTCCCTCACACTCGAAATTGGCGAGAAACTAAAATCCTGGGGCACCCAGAGAGAGAGAGAGAGAGAGAGAGAGAGAGAGAGAGAGAGAGATGGCTTGGACTAATGGTTATGGTATCCTTGTTGATGTCCTGCGTGAGAAAGAGAGAGAGAGAGAGTACGATGTCTTGTGAAACAACTCAACTCCACAAGTACATTGTGGGTGGCCCAATAACACGGGAGGTAAGAGAAAGAAAACCGAGATTATCTTAAAAAATACAGCACACGAAATATATCCTTCAATAATCGAGAAAAAGTTACCTAGAAATTTCAAACTGTGCATTTATCCTGAATTGGGTTTGATTTTTCTTTATCCATGGGCAATGAGTTTCGATGTATTGGGGGTATCCGTATTTATAGAAGCGGTCTACAGGGTTCATAACCACTCCTCTTACTACAAGACGCTTACCTAGCCAACATTTAGATCCGGCTCTACCCAACTTTTTCTGGTTCACCTCATTTGTACCGCATTACTAGTCATAGTATGTATATTGTGAAAAAGATTATGGAGAAAATACCAATTCAAATTGAATGAATACTGTTACATGAATCGTAAATGCATGAATGTGCATTGCCATTCGAAATCAAGATATTGGAATTGGACTTGTCAATCGATTCATAAATATATTTATTCTAATTTTTCTTTCTTGCTACATAAAAAAAAAACCTCAAATTCATACTTGTGTTATACATTTACCATCCGTTAAAGATTTTTTATTCAGAACATCATTTTTGTTTCGCTTAAGTCATGTGAGTGCCATATTAACTATTTGCTTTCTAGCGTCCATATAAGTAGATTTTTTACAGTGCTTATTAACAGAACCTTGATGGAGATAAATGTGTCATAACGTACAAGTTTGGGATTTTTGATTTTTTGGTGTCACGTAAATTTTTTTACGATATATATAATAAACATAATCTATGGTTTTTGGTAGTTTTTTCCTAATTTTTTTTGACAAAATGGTGCATTCCCAAAGAGCAAAGAAGAAAAATAAATTTGTTAGAGAGATAATAATAAAAAAAAAAAATAGCGAGATAGCGATAAGAATAAGTGCCCTGAAAAAAGTCATAAAACTTTTGAATTAAAATTAGGATCCGAATGATTTCATCAATTTAATAAATTTTAGAATTTGACTGCCTTATTTGAAAGTTGTAAAGTTCAAATGCACTTTCACAATAGAATTTGGGAATTTTGGTGTTCTCATCCCATGAAAATAGAAGAAGCAACAAGGAAAACACCTTAATAGTGCCGACTGATTTAATGGCCTCAACAAGAACGAGCTGCTCTAAAATGCTTTCCCCACCGACTGCTGATATCACAATCTCAATCTTGTGTTCCTTCAACATCTTCTCCATCGTCGCTTTGTCATTTGATGATCCCTGAAAAGGAAACCCATTTTTTAACAAAAACCATAAACAGAAAAACTCACAAGAAACTTACGTTTGAAGCAAAAATTTACCTGAAGTATGATGGCTCCTTTCTCTTGTAGAGACATGATAGCACTGACTTTCGCCTTGCAGGAGCTCACGAGACCACCCCGGACCAGAAGGTACGTGGGCCGACCGGACTCCAGGCTCGCCTCCGCCACGAACCGCCCAATGAACCCGGTCGAGCCGATGATCAAGGTTCGGCCGCTCTCCTCGACTCTTGGTTTTGCGCTCCCCATGTCTGCTTTTTTTTTCCCCTCCTTGTGTTTGGTCTTTCCCGTGGAGAGCAGACACGAGAGCTTATCATGCAAAAATATGCGAAGAGAAGTTCCACTTAAATAGGAGCCATGAGCCACCTGACGCTCCAACGAGCAAGGTAAAAAATCTGAGCTTTTTCAACCACATTTTTATCTTTCTGAAAAAGTGCCCTCGAAGTCATGCTGTATGTCTACATCAAACTTGAGCCAATCTCGACATGCATGGCCTTGACGGATGATCGGTAGGTTTGCATGAGCCCGTCTGCTTTGATATCACGTCTGCTCGACTGGTAGATATGAAAAAGGTCGATTACGTACTGTATCTGATGACTTACCTATTTGGTGCCGGATTTGTTTTATAGCTATGATCATACATTTCGCGATCAGCGGTTAGAAATTTGACTGAAAGAAGCCACTGTGGAAAATTGGGAGATTCACTGTTCACTAATGTGACTTAAAACCCACAAGATCGTATGACGCTAGGGTTTTGAGTTCCTTGCGAACGTTTCAAAAGCCCACGGATGTGGTTGTGAATTTGTTATTAGCGTTAATCGTCATTATAGGTTAAACTCATTATACCACTCGCAAATCATCATTTCTTCTTTAAAATAATTTATTTATTTTTGTCAAGCAAAGCAGTTTGAAAATGTTCACTCGCGTGTGTCCATTGCCAAGTCAATTCTCGATCGGAAGGTGTGGGCCTTTGGGCCGACGATTCTGTCGGTGAACGAATTATCAGCGGAAGAGGACTGCAATCATTTATGGGAAAACGCTCAAGTTTCCGAAACCAGTTATGCAACTTGACCCCCAGACTTCAAGTTTACTCTTGTATATAATATTGCTCTAACAGAGATTTGACATACTATTATTCAAGAAGAAAAAGTAAATTATTTCCTTCGTCCTACCTTTTGTTTTTTTTTTTTCTTTTTAAATGTTGGTATAAAATTAGCGTGCAACCAGCTCATTTTCAATCCGTGATCGCTCGTTTAAAAAGGAGTAATACTTATCCATACTGACTGTTCCCTCCAGAAAGAACTTCTAGAAGATGGGTTGGGTTAGGGTTGACCCATCAATGTCGGATCCGACCCAATGTCCAACGAAAGGTAAAAAATGATTTCCATAAAAAACAATGACCCTATGCGTACTTTGTGCGGGATAGTGCAGTTACTAACAATTTATCCATTTTTAATGACTTTCATTTCTTATAAAAAAAACATATTAGGGGCTTGTTCGATAACGTGCCAAAAATTTTATTCTCGGAATAGAAACGCATTTCATGCAACCCTCAAATTTTTTTAAGACTTAATATTTCTTCTAGTTTTTTAATAATTTTAATACGATTTCTCTTTCTCTTTCTTTTCTTTTTTCCTTTTCTGCTTCTTATTCTTCTTGAGGCTCAGTCTCGCTTGGGGCTGGCAACACTTTGGCGATTACCTAAAGGAGGAGGAAGAAGAAGAAGAAAAAGAATAAAAAGAGAAAATGTTATAAAATTATTTAAAAACCAAAAGAAATTCCAACTCACAAAAGAATTTGAGAGTTGTACCAAACACATTTCTATTATAAGAATATAAATTTTGAATAGTTATTAAATACCTTCAAATACTCATAAATTCGTTCAAAGAACAGAATTAGAAAAAAAAAATTGAGCAGAAATTGTTTTCGAAAATAAAATGGTTACCAAACACATATATTGGGATAATCACTTTCGGTTGAACTGTTAGTAAAATCTTACATCGTAAGGTACATTATTATAATGCTTTTAAGTGATATGATATTGTACTTATACTCTCTTGCGTTTAAGCCTCTCCAGCACACGTGTTTAACTTGGTTTGACTATTGTGAAACACCCACTATTCCTATTTGGTGTGAGCCAATTAAAGTGCTAAAGTCTAAACTATTCATCTAAGCTTAGATACTATGTCTTAATGTTTAGTGCAAGAGATTATGCTAGTAGTGGGAAATTGCATGTAAATACAACACATTATAACCACGCATTTTATCGATGAGAAATTACATCAACAACCATGACATAAACATGGAAAGCCATATCCATAGCTAGATCTCAATGATGCCCTGTTCATCTCCATGCAAAATGATCAGGCCTCTTATATTCATGTTCCCAACAGATTTATAGTGGCTATTGTTTATCAATGACCCCGATTTATGGTGGTCGTATGACCACCGTCGCAATGGGTGCTTATCAAGGACGACCATCATGACAATGGTACTCATTCCATGGCAACTAAGGCTGCGTTTGTTTGTGCCTTTTTTTTTTTTGTTCATGAACACAATTCCTATTTTTTTTGTTCCGGGGAACAAAAAAAGAATAGAAACGCATTTGTTTTCGTTTTTGTTCTAAATCTATTTTTTTTGTTCCTGGGAACAAATTTGGAACAAAAACAAGAAACAAAAAAAACTTGTTTCGTATTCCTAAAACACTTTCGAGAAACAATTTTTCTCTCCTATTTTTTTCTTCTCTTTCTTTTCTTTTCTTTTCTCCTTCTTTTTTCTTTGGCCAATTGCCGGCCTCGGCCATGGCTGGCGATGGGCCGTCGAGTGCCGACGATGCCATCGAGGGCCGGCAACCTCGCCAAAGCATTGTCAGCCCCCGGCGAGGCCGAGCGTTGCCAGCCCTTGGCGAGGCTCGGCCTCGCCTTGGCTGGGAGAGCTTAAGCTCACCCGCCCGGCGAGGCTGCCGGCCCTCGTCGCCCGGTCGCCGGCCATGGCTGAGGCCGATGACCGGCCAAAAGGAAGAAAGAAAAAAATTAAAAATATTAAAAATATTAAAAGAAACAAAAAAAAATTACATAAGTTTACCAAACGTGTTTCCATTCTTTTTCTATCCCAGGAACAAGTTTACCAAATGCGTTCTTACGGTCAAAAATTGTTTCCCGAGAACGAAATAGTTTTTTGTATTTTGTTCCCTTTGAATAATTTTTGAACGAAACGTTACCAAACGCACCCTAATTGGACTTGTGGAAAATTTAAATATAAATTTAATAAAATACACAAACCTTTAGTTACTTTTATGGTGGGAGCTAAAGAAAAAAAGGGCTATAACACCATAATATTTTTTAAAGGATATTAATGTGGTTAACTAGACGTGGAGTCTCACGCTTTTTCGAAAAATATAAAATAGAATAAATGTAGAAGAAAGCAACCCCTGATCACTTGACCACCGGAGGCACTCAAGAGAATTTCAATAATTTTCGCTCACTTGGAAATTGGATTAGATGGGTCGTCATAGGTATTCTCAAAATATAATTTGTAATCGAGGAAGAAATCATTATTGTATTTATTATTGTTTTGTTTTGAAGAAAATTACTTTACTACAAAATTATCTTCCAATCCATAAGAGATGATGGTTAGGTGAGACTTGATCATGTGTTACCAATATCAATAGTCTTAATTCTAGTTACTAGAGAGTCCTTCTAGAGCAACTTGATATAAGTAAAAAGTAGGATGAGCCATTCGAAAGTACAATGATTTCCCTATTAGTCTCAAAGCCAAAATTTCTTGTGTTTTTTCATGTTTCAACTTGAATTGATCTTTCTTATGACATCAACTAGTTATTTTTGATAGTGATTATATTATTTTACTTGCGATTATCTATATTTTGGTATTTGGTTTATTCTAAAATTATCTTTTTTCTTGTGTTATTTTTTCTTTTCTCAAATGAAGGAATCTCATGGGATTTGAGGAAATCCCACGAAATGAGATTTTCCGGTTTTAAGTTTTCGAAGGAAACCAATTAAATAAGTTCACAGGTTTCCTTCAAATAATTTGAGGTGGAGAACCACCGTTTGGATTTTGGAATCTAATAGCAGCGTCACCTACTCTTTTCCCCAAATCTTTCTTCTCTTCTCTTGCTTTGATTTCGAACCCCATGTTGTTCATTTAGAACTTCCATGGCTCCCCAAATCCCCACATTCTCATCTTTGACATGCTTGTCTCGTTCCAACAAGCTCAAGGAGGAAGACTATGACAAATATCTTCTCAAGCTCCTTAAGGACTCAGCAAATTCCAAGCAAGTAATTATGGGGCCTTGCTTCATAAATTATCATCACATCCCTATGTCTCTCAAAGACTGTTTTTCTCGCTATATTGCAAAAAAACTCCCTATTCATAAGTCTTCTTTCATTGAGTCTGTGTAAATTATGAAGTTCGATTGATTTAGGGCTTTCCCCTCTTTCGACCACAAGTTTTATCAATTGTAGGTTTAATTGGTTTGGGAAGATACTGATAATGATGTGGCTCTTCAATTCTATTGTCCTGACTTTCCCTATGACCTGGGTCTTTTGGGTGGCTCAAATAGTTTTCAATCCCCATCAACAAATTGTTTTTTCTTCCCTACAAGATTAATGTTGTTTACTCTTCTTGCCTTGATGCTATTATTTGTGTTTACCCATACGTTTACGACGTTAGAGAGGCTGAAGTTACTAATTGCCAATATCTTGAGCATGTCAACAATCTCTCTTGGCATTAGACTAAAAAAAAATAAAAAATCTCTCTTGGCAACTTCAAAAAATTTTGATGAAGACGATCATCTCAAACATACTATAAATTGGTTTTCTCATTATGTTTTCTGCCCCCCAACTCTCCAAATTTTCGAGGACATAGCCAACTTGGCTTGTTGCCTAGCTGAAGGTGCAACATTCGCCTAAGTTTGACTTATCCTCACTGTTTTGTACAGAGGAATCACGCATGCAACTCTGTCAATGCATGAAGACGCTTCAAGTGTATTCTTTGGTCCGTTTTAGATTCTTCAAGCCTAGGCAACCCTATATCTCCCTTCTCTTTTATCTAATGAGACGAAATTTTTGCACTTCTCCAAAGTAATAAAGGTCTAACTAGATAATTTGGGATACCTTTTGTTGAGTCATCGACTCAAACTCATTTCACAAAATATTTTTCCTTTCAAATAATTCCTCAAATACTTTTATGAACCGACCAGTTTTGACATCAATTTCTTTCCTCTTCATGCTCCTGTCTTTATTGATCTTTTTCAATTCCTTCTCCTAAAAAGAGGTTGAAGGTTTTGGCTCGGAAAATAGAATTCCAATCAAAGAAAAGAAAGACCTGTGCCCATCTTCATCTTCTAGTTTTTGCTCTTCTCCTTCAGTTTCAATAGGGCAAGCCCTTTCCTCAACCATTTCTGCACCCATTCTCCAAGCAGGAGAACATGAAGCTTGTCTCTTGAATTGCTCTTTTGATTGAGTTCAAGAAGGCTTTATTGAAAAGACTATCCCATGGATCTTCCCATAACAATATTGACAAAGGTAAAAATTTACCCCAAGTTTGCAATCTATTCTCTCCAATACCGTGCCAGATAATTTGGACTTGCCTAGGGTGTTTCTGTGCCGATCCTTTATTCCATACCCTTTTTGGAAAAACAATATTGTTTGTGACTTGGATAATATTTTTGTAAAAGGAACTTAGATATTACAAAGTGAAAAGATTCAAAATAGCTTGAAGGAACAAGTTTAGAAGAATGGAAAATTCATAAAGACTTGGAGGTACCAAGTACCAAGTGAGACACAGTTTGATATAACTAAGTAACCTAATATAAGCAGAATTTGATATTAATGATATAAGTTGAAGTTTGATATTATCGAGATGCCAAATGTAAATGGGGACTGCTAACATAAGCGGAGCGACTACATTACTTGAGATAACAACCTTGTCTCATGCTCTGAGAATAATATCTTGAGATAAATAATCTTATATTTTAATAGTTAGTGATCTACTGTGGATTTTTATTTTAGAATAAAGTGATTGATTGTCGATCTTAAAGATTATCTTCGTGGAAAATGTCAATCACGCGCAATATATTGGTTGATTGACAATCGCCCTTGAGACAAGCTACTTTCCATATTTCTAGCTGCTTTATTTTTTAAACTAGAGATTTGATTGTAGGGGTGATCAAATTTACGAAAAACTCATAAAATTTATGAAAACTCATATTGATTGACTTCAATGGCTAAATTAGTCTTCTTAACAACTGTCCAACGAATAGCTTGAAGTTGATCCTCTTGGATATTGAGGAGTATAAAAAAAGATCAACAGGGGAGAAAAGGAAGAGAGATCCAAAGATAAAAAAAAATCCAAATTCAAAGAAAGCTTTACATTCTTAAATTGTCTTTCGAGCGTACTAGAATTGCAATTTCTTGAGAAGTGTTGTTTGTAATATAGTTTGTGCTTTGGTATATGATAATGAGATCTATCTGCTTGAGTATACGCATGACTTACGTTGGAAAGAAGTGCTTGGGTATAAGTAGCACATTCTATTATAACTACTCAAAGGTTGCTAGTAAAATCTAGTTAGCAGAATGCGTAACAGTGTCATGATTCCATAAGTAATGCAACTTACAAATTTTTTATTTGCTAATTCTTTCTCGCTTGGGATGGTTTGGCATTGGTTTATTTTATATGATTATTACTCAAAAGCAAATAAAAAATTCATCTAGCTTAGTCACGTCAAATGAATGTACTTGGGTATCTCTTACCCCAGCCATTTGTAGTCTCTTTTACTCTGGCAAACTTTAACGCTTACCAAACATTAGGTTTTTTTTTTTTTTTTTGGTCGGTTAAAACGTTAGGTTTGTTGAGCATCATTTTAGCTATAGCGATCTCAATGGCTTTGTCTTAATCTTATTCTACATTGGAATCATAATCTTAATTATTGACTAAAGCCACATTTCGCTTATAATTTTTGTATTGCTTCTATCTTTTTCTTTGAAAAGATATTCATATTTAGACACCCTTGTATTCAATTGGGATAGATCGTTGAATTGTTGACCTTCAAATCCTTTTCTTAATCTAGATTTCAATCCATCAAAGGCCAACTTGATAAACTCTTTTACCAAAAGCAAAGTCGGACATCGATTTCTTGACTTCTTTAATCGGGTGATATATTGATCAACCCACTCATTATTGTATTGCCTAATCTCAACTAAATTTGCAATCATTACCTTAGACACCAATTTGAGAAACTGAGAGGAAACTGTCTTCCCCTTTCATCCTAATTTTAGATCGAATTGGCTGATAAATTAGTATACTGAGTTAAAGTGATTTTTTATAAAGACAAAGGAAACCGCCTAAATTTTAAACAATCATTAGCACTAGCTTGATCACACCGAGCTAAGAACCCACCAACATGTTCAACAATCGATTGATCATCTTCGTCAGTAAAATTAGGCATTTTGAATCCCCAAGATATGGTACAGGATCCCAATTTGGGCCAGCTCCATTGGAATCATTTGGTAATTGGCCACAATACTCCAAGCCTTTGCAAAATATTTACTGGTGATGGTTGAATTACTTGACTTAAAGTATCAAATTATTAAATTGAGTAAAGGAAGTTGAATGTACATACATGATAACCACTAGGTTTCCTTGCATTTGAAATAGCCGGTTGGATGTTCCAAGCCTAGAAATAATTTTGTTGATGACATTGTTGATCATCGGCATAATTACATCAGCAAGATGCCCCACCATGTGGTTGGTCAAATCATTTTGTTGCTCATTGAGCAATCTTGTCATAGTGGCTAACATCATTGGGTTTGACTCCAACTCTCTCCTCCACTCCTTTGTGAGATGCTTGGGGATACCCACCACATTCCCACCTTATACCTGGTCCATTGCTGCATGAGCGGTTGATGGTTTCGAACAGAGAGCCCTCTCGTTGCCATGCTGTGGTGAGTGATTGTTACTAGTGGCATTCTCAAGCTTCAATTGATTCATAATCCTTATCGTAACTCTTCCTCAAATTGAACCACAAGGGTCCCATCATGTGTGCCAAAAAAAGACATTTCATGAGAATAACTCCATGTAACGAAATATTTTTCGTTGAAAATCAACCTTCGATTTTTATTGAATTGATTCGCGTGGCAATTTGGACAGGTTGAAGGATGCGTAATGAAGAATTAGAACTAAACGATCTAAAGAAAAGTAAGTATAAAAATTGGAAAGATAAATTGATAAACTTGAAGAGATTTAATATTATTGATGATTGCAGTCCCCTTTCTACAAGGATTTAGCACAGCTTATTTATCGAATGTATTCTCCCCTGGATCCAGGAATAGCGACATGTACTAAATGCCTTGTCCAAGCCAAAGAACTTACACCGAATAGTCTTGACAAATGATCCCATTATAAAATGTAGCTACAATTGCATCTCTACTAGTTAGGCTCCATGATGATGTTCCATGATTGCAACTCCACCTAATCTATAAGCAGAGTTACAACTCTTCAACTGTCACTGGATTCAACTGCATCTCTATAATTTTAGGCTTCAAGATCACTCAGTGATTTCACGTAGATATTCTCTATAAGCCATTATGATTTTATAATTGTCTCCGAATCTAACTGTTAACCAATGTCTCTATTATCTTTGGATTCTATGTTCAGCACTTAACTAAGTTTATTTAAGTATCAATCGTCGATTAGTCGTCATCAAATATCAACAACTATACTATACTCATCAATTATTGTGGTCATTGACAAGCATTTTATCTACCAACGACTCGCCGAAGGTAGAATTACTTAACATCTCTTTTTGTTCAAATGTAATGTCGATTAGAAGATCGATCGATTTTGGGTGTCACCAGCAGGGTTGCAAATGAATGCGCACTCGGACACTCTGTGACGTAATGCCACGTAATCGGCAAATTAATCAAATTTATCATGATGTCAATGAGAAAAGGTGAGTTGACCTTTCATCGGATGCTACGATGTTTCTTACAACGTAAACCAGACATATCCTTTTTATCTGATATTCTTGGAAAGGCGATATTGATGCTCTTGGATCTTTTACTGACATAATAACTGAGAATTTTTAATGGATCCATGGCCGTCTTGACAACTCATGCTCTTGGAAAGCGATGCGGCCCTTTGTCCTCGGTTCATGAGACGTAGTCCAAAACCTTAAGTTCGAAGGAAAGCATCTCCTTCTCCAATCATTGTGCTATGGTAGGTAAAAGCGGAACCTTAAGTTCGAAGGAAACCAACAACTTCTACAATCATTGTACTATGAAACATAATGGTCAAACAAATGCTTGGAACTCCAAATTAGATTATCCCCTTTAGCTTTGATTTTGAGAATATGTGCTTCATCAATGAGTGCATCCGATTCATATGTCCGAGTCTCAATTTTGATCAATGCCATTCAGCTAGCTTGGTACGTGATTGGGCTATATATAATCTCAAGTAGTATATTGGTAAGACTTCCATATACAATCTCATTATAAACTAATGTCTTCAGCGATATAAACTGTGAGTATTATAGAGAAAGTGTATAATACTCGATGCTGTGTGAATATCAAACGGCAGATGGCCATATGATATTTTAAAATGAAGTACCTAATAGTTTCTACCATATATCCCTACTCGATAGAAGTAAAATGAAGTAACTAATAGTTTCTACTAATAGTTTCATCGTAGAGGTAGAGGTTTCTGGTTTGCCAAAAAATCTATAGGGGCAGACAATGATTTGGTCGAGATAAGGGAGGGGAGAGGCAATGCACCAATGCCGCACTGGTGGCGACAACTACCATCATAAATAGAAGAGAGAGAATGAGAGTAATTTTTTTTTTCCTCAAAGTCTAAGGATACATTAGAATATTTATATATTAAACCACGTCTTTATCAAACAGCTCAAACTTTCAAAATAGTTGTCGGCGATCCTATAAAATTGTACACGATATCGATTGATGGCCAGTGAAGGTCGCCTGGACCAATCTCCCATGTGCCAACATTTAAATCGTGCCCTCACAGAAGATAGAGGGGAGAGGCAATGCACCAATGCTACAATGGTGGCGACAACTACCATCATTAATAGAAGGGACAGAATGAGAGAACAGTTTCAATGCATTTTTTTTTTTCAAAGTCCAAGTATACATTAGAATATTTATATAACAAACTACATTTTTATCTAATAGCTTAAATTTTAGAATAGTTGACGATTATAAAATTTTACACGGTATCGGTTGATGGCCAATGAAGGTTGCCTCAACCACTCTCCCATGTGCCGACGTTACTACAGTACCCCTGCCAGGAAGATAGAGGGGAGAGGTAATGCACCAATGCCGCAAAAGTGGCGACAACTGCCATCATAAATAAAAGAGAGAGAATGAGAGTATAGTTTTGATGCATTAATTTTTTTTTTTCTCAAAGTCTAAGGATTTATTAGAATATTTAGTATCAAATCACGTATTTATCTAACAGATTAAATTTTTAGAACGGTTAGCGATGATCCCATAAAATTTTACACGGTATTGGTCGATGGCCAATGAAGGTTGCCTCGACCACTCTCCCATGTGCCTACATCACCACCGTACCCCTGCCATTGTGCCTTACCCCCAGAAGATAGATGGGCTCATAGTGGTCATGTCCTCGCTACCACCGCGAGCAACGGCACACTCGGGCAAACTCATATCCGGTGCGGCTCACCGTCGGTGGGAGGAGAAAATGAAGTCACGTGTCTCTCTGTTCGTTGGTTTTGGTCTACTGGGGAGAATGTGAACTTGATTTCTTGTTCATGGGTTTGGGTCCGTTGCACACAAAACTTAGTTTGTGCCTCAAGCCTATGAATGTCACTTAATTCTATACACGCACCCCCATTGTCCAAATCTTTCCTAAAGCTAATGAAGGAGTACCGGGGAAACCTTCTCTCTCGCAAGCCAGTCGAAATCGAAGATCGGTAGCGCAGGGATAATGCTTCAACAGACCGAACTTTCTTTATCTCCAGCAAGACCCAGCGACCCCTCTAGCCTACCATTACCGGAAAGACTCGCAGGTTATCGTCTGTTTTCCTTCCATCTTTTTTTTGTTTTTGTTTTTTAGTTTATTTTTTATTTACTCGACTGCAAGATTCCGACAAATTTAAGGATGTGATTATATATATATATATAAATTGTAACTGAGGTTGCCTTTTCGTCCAGCGATTTGACCCGCACTTCCCCCGGCGACCTACCTGGAGCGTGAGGCGTGGAGAGACTGATCTGAGGAACAGATACGCACGCAGGTGTACCTTTTGTTTGGTGGTCCGATATCCCTAGGCGGATAAACGTCGCTATTCTCGGGACTGGTTCACTCTCTCTTTTTAGGCTTTTGCAGCAAGGGCCACACGCCAACTCGCTGAGAAGACACGGACGACGTACGTGTCCAAGCGGGAGCGGTTCGTCGGTCCTCCCGCATTGATGTCGGATTGCCCTCCCCAATTCACGGATTTGTTTCAACGCATTCCAAGGAGCTTCTTTCCTAACTACCATTCCTTCGAAGGCGGCTAGGACGTGGGATCCACGCGACTTGTCTTTCCACGATTCCCACGTTCTTTTTTGAAATAAATATTCTTCCCACGGGAAACAAAATATAAAGTTACAAAAAAATCTCGAACCGATACACCTTGTGATAACTTCACTAAAAACTAATTTATACACCCGTGATAAATATATTACAAACTAATTTTTTAATCGCAAAAACCCTCAAAATTGTGCATTTATGATAATCATTAATTTATGTTGAATTGAATTAATACAACACAAAACTACAAATCGATATACATATGACAAACGGCTAATACACCATTCAATTGTCAGGTGTCGATCAACTTAAGTAATGTGATGGTAAAATTTAATAGAAATTAGTGAAGAATAAATTAATCGCGGATTTACCAATTTAAAGTTTTGGAGAAATTTATCGCATGTGTATTAGTTTAAAGTTTTTTTTTTTTTTGTGATATTAACATAATAAGTAATGCAAGGTTGGATAAACACACAAAGCTATTATGTCTAGGAAGTTCAAATAACATCACCAATACACTGTTTTCTCTAGTTGCCATGAAGACCCACAACCATTGCAACTTACAAATGCGGTTACTTAGAGAAAAGAACATCATAAGCGTTATAATTTTCGTATGGCGTTCACTTGAGTATTATAACTTTTTCTCCGATTACTTGAGTGACATATCAGTTTTCAAAACATTGCCATGTTTTTAAGATGCTTTTTAACATCATGGCATTACAATTAATAAGTGTCATAAAAATTATGACATTTGTGGTGTCTTTATATTAACAACTTGATTTTAGAGCTAACTAGAACTTACCCCGATGCTGGGGGTGAAAATTAAATCATCCGAGTAGCACGCTCTTTAGCTGGTGGATTATTAATATTTTTTAAATAAATAGAAAATGTTAATTGATGTTAGGTATAGTTTGGCGTCAGACACCAAACCTATGTCAAGCATTATATTGGCCTCTTTACTCGCGCCTAGTCCACATCAGTAATACCTTTAAGCACTTGATTATGATTCGAAATGACAAGGAGTGTACCTTCACATCAAGCATTATATTGGCCTCTTTACTCGCGCCTAGTCCACATCAGTAATACCTTTAAGCACTTGATTATGATTCGAAATGACAAGGAGTGTACCTTCACAACAATCAATAAATGTGTCAGGGGTTAGTTGAAAATTTCCTCGTTTTCTCTGGATGCAAAAAGAAAAGACGCAAATTTGAGGGGCCAAAACGGAATTAAGCCGTAATATTTTCTTTTTGACCAAATCAAGCCATTAGCTGGCAGCTAGGGCAATTTGGCTATTTCTTTCTACAGAGCTGGGTGTTGGGTTCAAAGCTGACGGATTATTTTGATGTCACTATGTCTTTAACAGAAGGAATGCTTTTGTTGGAACTTTATTACATTTCACCGGCGTTAGAATAATAGTAAGTATCGTCTTACATACATTTATTATTAAATGGTGAGACAATAACCCATATTGAGATTTTAACTTTGTCTATTACGAGAGAGAGAGATCAACTATTTCGAGACATTTCATAATAGCATTGGAAAGTTTCCATTTATAGTAATTATTTCACAAATTTACATGCCGTATTAAGCGATAACAAAGAGTAATGATTTACGGATATACATGGAAGGAATCACAAAAGATGAACGCTTACAAATAAAATGAAATTACAAAAGATATGTTCAGATACAAATTTCTTTTTTTTTTTTTATGAATGATGGAAAAATGAAGTCAACTAATTTTGTAGAGGAAATTAATTGTTAATCGACAGCTCAAATCAAGACCTCAGCTCGATAAGATACATTGATTTGATAAGAAAAAAAAAACTACTTTCTAAAAGAAGTAAGAGCTTTATGTCTGTATTTTAACCAAACATTAAAAAGATAAACAACATGCGGACATTATTATTGGTTGAACTACGACAAAATGAAAAATACGAACATCGACCTCTTTTACGAGTGCACTCATGAAACGCCTAAAACAAGACAGAGATTATTGGTATTAATCTTCTCATCTGAAAATGATGGTATTCCATTTTCTCATCATTTGTATGATTTTCATGTGATAGATAGATTTTTTTAATACAAAATGGAATGAATTATTTAAATTTGGATTTTATTAAAATAATATTTTCAAAGGATCAACAAAATAAATTCAACGAAAGAAAACAACATGAACTCATAAAAAGTACATTAGTAGATTGATTTAGAATGTAAAAGAACCAAAAAAGGTCTTGTTTCCACCAA